>RPOG01000290.1:0-478071 GCA_008086565.1 Thalassoma bifasciatum | reverse complement strand
GAGCAGATTTGTAGCTGCTTGTTCCTTGACTGGAATTCTGTCTAAAAATATTGGGCAAACACCTTCATGTTCCCTCTGAGTGTACAGCAGTCTATTAATGCATTTATGAAGACAAAAACCAAGCCCTTTAAAGAGTACTCCACCAATTTAGCTTTCCAATCCATTAACTTTGTAGAGCATAAAAAAGGATGCAGAATTCATTCAGATTTCACTCAGCTCCCTCTGGAGCCATAAAAAGCTTTGCACAACTTTTTTTCTTTGAACATCTGCACTAGTCTGCTCTAAGACCTGCGAACAGACTGATGTGAAATTGCAGGAGTTGCTCTGAGGAATACAAAAATGTCTCATGTGACTCCAGGAAACATGAGTTTGGAGGAAGGTTAAAGCTGGAAGTTGAGAGAAGTTTTTCAACTTTCATTGAACACACTCATTACATTGTATCTGTAACTTTATATACAGGAAATAAAACAAGGGAAGAACCATTCAGACTGAACATTTTGACTTCAACACAATTAGCCAGTCAGGATGAGCTTGATGGATTTTTAGTACAGACGTGTTAATTAGAAGTTACGATAGTTTGATGTTGATTTAGTTGTAATAAAGACACCAAGGCAGTAAATTTTCAGACGCTATGTGACAATCAGACAAGCACTGCAGACAAAATGTTTCTTCATTCTTGACCATCATCTTTGTACAGAACATGAGGCTTCATTTAATGTTGATTTCTTATTTCACTTCATTTGTAGTTTACCTGGCACAATCCCATGGAGATAAAAAGCACTCTCTTTTTTTTTTTTACAAGGGAGTACTGGCCAAGACAGCAGCACATAATATTACACGGTCAGCCAACAGTTGATGACAGACAAGTAAATCTCTTCATTTGTCAGCCTATCAATCATCAAAACACATACAGTAGTTAAGTGAGCTGGTTTTAAAATCATTCAAACTAATAAGCTGAACCAACTTAAAGTGATTCTGCAGATCCAGCCAAGATGATGGATCAAAAACATTAAAAGCATTTTGTCCCTGTTGAGTTTGAGGAATAAAATGCATGAAATACCCACGAGACCTCAGATTACAGCCACTGACTGTTCTTGGAGTCAGTAAAGAGCAGAAATAGGAGGGTAGTTCATGAAGAATAGTTGTATAAAGAAAGATGTACCAATGCACCAGTCGTCCGTTCAGTGTGCAGTATCAAAAACTTCTGCAAAAATGGGAGAAATCAAGACTGTGATAACAACTTATTTGGCATTTGAATGGTAATCTACAGTTTTTAATTAGAAAATACCACTTTTTTTCAAATGAAAAGTTCAACCATTCATATGAAAAATGCAAGTGTGAAGTAATTTCAAAAGAAAAATAAAACTTGTGTCATTAGATATATAGTTATGTGAAATAAATAAAATGAAAAACCCACTCTCCTGCTGAAGGCCAGCAGTAGCTCTGACCCTTCTCTCCTGCACCTCAGATTATCCCAGACCATATTTTCTCTCTCTCTGTGCTGTTTGCATCTCTTCATCGTCCTCTCGCTCATGCTCTCTCAGCTCAGCTCCTCTCTCCCGGTGAGTTACTCAGGTCAGAAAGAAAGCCAGCTGCCTGGACTAATCTAGCTAATACGTGTGGCTGGAGACTGAGACAGAGGTTGGCAGAAAGGCCAGCGGTTCCTCATTTATAAAAGACTGTGCCCGTGCTTTGAATCAGATACCATCCATTCATACCCACAGTTGTACTCGAGTGCTGCAGGGACGCAGCACTGGGTCTTTATTCAAGAAGGAATTTATAACCCCAATTCCAATGAAGTTGGGACGTTTTGTAAAATGGAAATAAAAACAGAATACAATGATTTGCAAATCTTTTTAAACCTATGATAAGTTGATAACACAATAAATATATTTATTGGTCAAACTGATGAACTTTATTGATTTTTGTTTGTTTGTTTGTTTGTTTTTTACAAAGATTCCCTCATTTTGAATTTGATGTCGAGCAACATGTTCAAAAAGGCTGAGACACAGACATGTTTGCCACTGTGTTACATCACCTTTCTTTGTAACAACACTCAATAAGGAGTTTGGGAACTGAGGACACAAATTGATGAAACTTTGTAAGTGGAATTCTTTCCTATTGTTGCCTGATGTACAACTTCAGTTGTTCAGCCGTCTGGGGTATCAGTTGTCATATTTTGTGCTTCATAATGCACCATACATTTTCAATGTCTAGACTTGGGCTGGCCAGTCTAATTTATCGCACTCATTTACTTCAAAGCCACACTGTTGTAGCACGTGCAGAATGTGGCCTGGTATTAACTCATACATTATTTTCTACTGCTTATCCTGTTCAGGGTCGCCAGTGGCTAAAGCCTATTACATCCATCTCAGGACAGGACAGCTGGGATAGACAGAGCAAGAGCAAGTCCATCACAGGATTTACACATAGAGACAGAAAACCTTTCATGCACAAACGCACACCTGCTGGTAATTGAGATTCACCAGTTCACTAAGTGAATATATTTTTGGACGGTGGGAGGAAGCTAGAGTGCCAGAAGAGAACCCACACATGCACAGTGAGAACATGCAAACTCCACACAAAATGGCCCTTGCAGTCATCCGGATTCAAAGTGGTAACCTTTTTGCCCTGAAGCAGCAGTTCTGACTGTTGCGCTACTCCTTCTTGGGCCAAGAGAGGCCTGAGCTGGTGGGTGAGTGTTGTTGATATATTGCTTTCAGGGTTGAGTTTTACTTTGCACTTGTAGATGTAGTGACAGACTGTGTTAAATGACAATGATTGTCTGTAGCGTTTCTGAGCCCGTGTGGTATTATCTGCGACACAATGATGTCTGTTTTTAATGCAGTGCTGCCTGAGGGGTCAAAGGTCATGAGCATGCACTGCTGGTTTTGGGCCATTTCTACAGATTCTCTAAACCTTTTGGTTATATGATGGACTGTAGATGATGAAATCCCTAAATTCCTTGCAATTGTGAATTGGGAAACACTGTTCCTATACGTTTAGACTATTTGCTCATGCAGCCGTTCACAAAGGATGAATCTCGCCCCACCTTTACTTGTGAACAACTGAGCTTTTCAGGGATGCTCCTTTTATATCCAGTCATGACACTCACCTGTTATCACTGAATCTGTTTACCTGTAAAATGTTAAAAAAAAAAAAGAGAAACAGGTGTTTTTTGAGCATTCCTCAACTTTTCTTGTCTTTTGTTACCCCTGTGATCGTTTTTTCTCAAACTCTTTCAATGCTCAAATTAACATATTCTGGGGCCTTAGGCATATATATAAGCATGTAAAATGTAATTAATGCCAGGTACAGATTCCCATAGTAAGCCTTAATGGGAACACTTGAAATGTGCCGGGAACCAGCCTGTTTGTTTTGGAATAGCCCAC
Source organism: Thalassoma bifasciatum (assembly GCA_008086565.1). NCBI lineage: Eukaryota > Metazoa > Chordata > Actinopteri > Labriformes > Labridae > Thalassoma > Thalassoma bifasciatum. The sequence goes on along the minus strand of RPOG01000290.1, from coordinate 474,679 downwards.
TAATTAGTCCCAGTGTTACTTTGCAAGCACAAAAGTGAATATGGTAATGACTCTACCATTTTATCTCTACCCATGGTTATTTGGCAGTGACTCACAAAGATAGCAAATGAGGGGGAATCATTTATCTGGCAAACTCAGAGCAGGGAGAAGTTTCTTGGAGGATTTCTGGTGCCCTTTAGGTGAAGCATGTTTTAGTGGCTTCTTACTATGTGTGTGCGAGTGTGTATGCACGACATGCCTGGAAGGGAGCAGCAAATTTCCAGGAAAGCTGAGAGTATTTTAGTCCTATGAAAGTTGACTGTGTCAGGAGCATGGGGAGAAAACAAACCTGCTATGGGCTAACTTGTGTTTTTTTTCTTGTATTGTGTGTGTTCCAGTCAACATGTTCAGCCTTATTTATTCTGCTGTGGTGAAACCAAGCAGGGAGAAGCCTGACCCTCATCTCCAGAGAAACATGTTGTGATGCCATGTACGATAATAGAACTAATTGGTCTGCTCATTAGCTCCACATTGAAACGGCTGTGCGTTATGCTTGTTGCTAGCATGCTAGTTCATAACCTCGTTGATCTAACGTGGCGCTAAACCCAAGGGTGATACCAGCGTTAGTGTATGTGCATTTAAGTTTTTCTTCTGCTTTTTCTTTTCCTTCTTTTTTCATTGAAACATGCCTCAGATTTAGTAACAATACAGTTGCAAAGAGAAAACACTGCATTTAAATATATGATAACCCCAGTGTTTCAGGGCCTCTTGGATGCTTTGTGGAGCTGTTCATTTATGATCAGTAACAGGATCATATTTTAAGTAAAGAATGACATACATGGTTTAACTACAGGGAGTTGTGTTAGAGCTACAGATGCCTGGCTGTATGACTAACTGTGATCTGTAGCTAACTTAAGCTACTTTATAAGGTGGTAAGTTTAGTGTAGCTGAAACAGTTTGTCTGTTAAAGCAGGGGGAGTTGGAAAAATAGTGATTCTGCACAACAGACCGCCGAGTCTTGACATCGTTATGTGACTGAGAAATAAATTCAACATTGTGCAGCTTTGTCTTTTTGTCACTTTTGTGTGTAGAATTAACTCAGATGGTCCCATCACATTTGTCCTAACAGTGTAGCTCTGTATGCTAAAACAAAAAAAAATGACAACAAAAAAAAAATATATATATATTTTTTGTTTGTTTGTTCATCCAACTTCTTTCTATTGACAGAAACATCACAGCAATTACAAGATGAAAAGGATTTAATTATCTCTCAGTTTCTATCCTGACCTCCCTCTGGTAACACCTTCAATTGACATTTCTGGCACTGAGCTTGTGTTAGGTTTGTTTTTTGTTTGTTTTTTTTCATTTTTTTTATAAAGTTAAGATTATTGTATTTCAATTAAGCTAAATCTTCTCATACAATAAACAGAACACAAATGTTAACCTCACTATTTATAAAGCTAAATGTTCCAGATACACTGTCTTCAGCTTTGATAACAGCACACATTCTCTGTGGCACTGTTTCCATAAACTTCTGCAATGTTGCAAGATTCATTTCCATCCAGTGTTGCATTAATTTTTCACCAAGATCTTGTTTCGATTATGGGATGGTGCATCCCTTCATGCATCCATTGACTGATTCCAATCCAATTTGTAAAATGAACATTTGCACACACACATCAGCAACGCAAAGAGGAAACTGCTTATTTCCTGTTTCTCAGAGGTTGGCTGGCATTCAGACATCAACTGCAGCCAATTCCAAGGCAGGAGGACCTCTAAATACTTTGGCTTCACTTTTGGGGAGCTGTCGTGTTGTCCCTTTTTTTTAAGTTTATGGTAAGAATGCCATATTTTTTCTGTTGGACTAAACAGTTAATATAGTACATAGTATATAGCAAAAAGAAACAATACCCTCCATAAACATTGTAAGAACTTTTAAAGTCAGACTAGGCTAGACTAGACTAGGTATCTGCTTGAAAAACAAGACTGTTTTTGTGACCCTGGAGGATCCTCTTGCAGAAGCAGCAGTGATGAAGTATTTATTGAAGCTGTCACAAGCGAGTGTAGGAGGATCATGGTGGTCAAAATGTCCATTCAGCAGTGCAGTCGCAGCCCAATACTGATGGTTAAGTCCTATTGTAATTGAATTCGAGCTGCAACAGAAGCATTTTGCCTGCATCAATAGAGATAGCTCAATAGTTGAGACAGACATAAAGGAGGACATCGATGCCCAAATTCAACAGAGAAGTGAAACATTTAATGCATGAAAGAAATCTGGAGTGAAACTACAACCAGCTATGTGTAAATGCATTTAATTTATCAAAACTAAGGTTTTCCTGTTTGATAGAGATTTTCCTCCTTGTTAAACTTTCTTGTTTTTATTTGATAATGATTATAGGCAAACTGTCTCTTTTATAAGCCTCTAATTATTAATCAGCGAGAAAGATTAAAATGGCCTTGTGCTTGCTTTGTTCCAGTCCCAGTGGTGTTGTCTTCATCTGCACCATTCTTTTTTGTGTAACATTCACAGAGGTCATAATTAAAACAAAGCTACTTCCCTCCAGCAGGTTTTTCTGCAGTCAAAGAGAAAGAAATATGAATTAAAAATGGTGTTAAAAAGGATCCGGGAGGTTTTTAATTTGTTTCATAGCCAAATTCTGGGTGCACCAACTTTTGAAAACACCCGCTGTAAATAATTTGAGTACTGAAAGTCATTCTTAATGAAATAAAGATGATTGTTATGCTTCATTTCACTAGAGTTCAAACGTGGTTTATCTGAAGAGGACGGATGGTTTGTGTGCGTGTGTGTGTGCGTGTGTGTGTGTGTGTGTGTGCGTGTGTGTGTGTGTGTGTGTTTGTCGCATTTCTGTGACAGAAGCTCCTGAGTGTGATTAACTTTGTTGTGAATCATGCACGTGTCACCTGTGCAGAGTTGGTATGGTAGCCTCTTTTAGTATTTGTTTATCTGTCTTTCTGCATCTGTTTTAGTTCAAATTGAATCCCTCACCTGTTTATGACACATCAACAGGCAGATACATATGCATAGAGTCATTTAATCTCACGTTAATCTCCATTTCCTCTTGTTGAGGTTTTCACTGTCATGTGTTTGTTAATTTCTGAAACATTACAGGAGCCTTTAGTTAGCCTCAGTACCTTGATCTTTACCAAAACCTCACAAACATACAGTGAAAGAATATCAAGGGCTAAATGTGTTGTGGTAACAGAAGACTGACACCATTCACAGATGCCTCAATACTGCTCCAGTCCAGTTCAGTGAAGATGTATTTCTGAATTTCTCCTGACTAGCAGCTACTTGCCTGAGGCGACGCTGGAGGGTGGCCTGGGGTGGGGGGGTCACCTCTTTGACTTTAATCACCTACACAGGATGCCACCACTAATTGGTGATTTGTGACCTCCACATTGAAGCAAGACTTTTGTTCCTTTTTTGAAGGATATCTTTCTTTTTACGAAGCTCCTGTGATTAATTTTGAGCTGGTTTTAAAACAGTCCAAAAATCAGTGCTGATATCAAAGGTGCTGTGACGACTATCTGTGTGGTGTTGCTTGCAGTGACACTTGTAGCTTTTTTTTTTTTTTTCTCTTAACTGGGATGGGGACACAGTTTCCTTTGAGCACTTTCACCTACTATCTTCAGGGCGTGACTCTTGTTCAAGTCAACTTTTTGCAGGATGCAAAGCAGCAAGGTAATACTTTTATTTATAGGTACAGTATGTGCTGCCAAGTGCTGTTTGAAAAGTGACAACAAGCAAACTTTTTAAATGTTAGTGAGTCCTCATTGTGTCCTACCAGTGTCAATATACCAACTACAACCTCACCAAGAAGAGCAAATGAAGCTTTACTTTTCATTTCTCAACCTATGTTTTAGTCTGTGCTCTAGTGGTGGGCAGATCGATCCAAAACACTGGTATACCAACACCAGCGCCGGTATCAGTATTGATAAATATTTGCATGATGAGATCAATACTTCAAATTATCAGTATATTGCTGATTTCCTGTTTGGTCAAAATGATGTCTTCAGTGCTAAAATATGATACTTGATGTTATCTGTAATATAGCAGAAAAAAAAATAAAGCACGTGATTATTTTCTGGTTAAAAAATTACTTCCTTACTTTCCTTCATGAACAGAAACATTAGTTTTTCGTAGTTGTGTGTTTATCTTGATTGATTTTGACAACCTGCTTTTCTATGTAAAAAGTGTTGGTATCCATATTGATATCTGTAATATTGGCTCTTTATGTACTTGGTATCCAATCAATACCAAATTTTGCACCACTGTCATGCTCTATCACTCTCCCATTTAGCTTTCTTTGTTTTAATAGAAGATAAAAAAAACTTTGCTGTACACAAAACTCACAAAATGTGAGGTAGCACAACACATTTTTCAAAACAAGTTCTCCTCCTTTTTTTTTTTCAGTAGAGCCCTCTTTACTTCCTATCCCTTAAGCCAATTCCCAAAATGAATCCCTGCATGCTGTTATAGCAGCACAGGCAGATGATCAAGCAATTGTTCAAAGCCACTGCCGGTCTCACATGCACTGCTGCTGCTGCTAACTGTGTTGTGTGGACTGTCAGCAGGATTGGCCATGCTGAATGCACAGAGATGTGGTAGATCTGACTACAGCACCAGTCTACAGCTCCCCCCATTTCTCTGCCTTTTTCTGATTGTGAGCGGCTGTTCACTGCCTTAGGGGTGAACTATGCTCCTGTCCATGACTTACCAACTGAGAGGTTCAATTAACCGTTCATGAAAATATGACCATATTCAATGAACGTGTTAATTTTTACTTGGTCACGCACAACACTGGAAAAGGGCCAGATGTTGCTGCTCGACCAGTTCACGTCTCACTGCATTACTTTGCCTGCAGGTGCAGTGTCAACATTTAGACTTTAGCCTTTGTGTCATGAGTGATTGTTCTCCCACGCAAGTCTGATCTAACTACAGATACTGAGAAATAGTATTTTGAAATCAAGGAGGTGTCTAAAAGTGAGACTACTTCAGTATACTTATTGAATCTTTACAGTGCTTTTAATTTTAAAGCCACAAAACCAGTCAGAATTGGACAAGGCAAAGATTTTATCTGTGATGCATTTTGTTTGTGTTTGTTTGTGTCTGTTTGTTTTAAAGCTCACAAGTCAACATTTCCTGTTGAAAACGACATAGCTCGGTGAATGCAACTGAGCACATAGATTAAATTGATCTCTGTGTCCACGAGGGTTAAAAAAAGCAACACAAAGTAAAGTTTATCAGAAGCTTTAAAGGCTCAGGCAACACTGGTTTATCTGTGCACACTTTTTGTAGCAGTTGAATTAATGAAAAAGAAAACCTAAAACAGAGAGTGTAGCAGTCAGAAGAGACTGTAATTTGTAGAGACAGAAACAGCTAACTTTATTTTTGATAGGTGTGTTTGTACACACAAACTTGATACTCCTCTTATAGAAACCAGGCTCTTTGCTGTATACAGTCATATAACTTTGAGTTTCTGACCCTTCACTACTCTTTACTCTCTAGTTAAGTCTGTATCTTTAAAAATGCAAAAATATCATCACACTTCAACCCTGACTGTAAAGTGCATGAGACAAAACTACACTGCTGAATCCTAAATCTTTCAAGAGAAGAGGAAAGGGGCTAAAGAGGAACTGAGAGCTCTCTGAGGGAGCGCTTGAAATTTTTCAGCTTTTATAGAAACCCATTTCAAAAGATAAAAGGTCGAAATTGCTTGCAAATGGGCTCAGAAAGTTTTCACCACTCTAAGTGCTGCGAGGATCAGAGATAAAAACTGGAAATGCAGAGATGAAAAGGCTCTTAGAAAAACATATACTGATTCTGTTTAAGTGTGCTAAACTTGATCGATTGCTGAAAAATACCGCTCACATTGGAATGTTGCTTTATTTACACAGACACAAACATTAACTGAAGATCACATAAGTTTTTAATACCATTATGAACTCTTGAATAAGAAAACTGTAATATCATCAACTACCATAGGCTAAAATGATAAGTTATCTTAACACTACAGGACTAATTTTCTAATTATTGAACAATGTCACATAATTCCCTCCTTATTAATGTCAAAAAACAGTTTGTTTTTTTGCATCCCTCTTGGTTGGGATTGTTAAACAGCATTGCTGAGCTTGCATGCTGATTTCATCATTTCAGTGTTTTTTTTTGTGATAACCTCTTTGGCAGAATAGTTTTTTTTTGACAATATGAGAATGTAAACACAAATAATGAAGGGCTGCTTGAAAAACATGATTTGGTTGCTTGTTACTGACGGAGACGGATGTGTATAGGCACTGCTGGGAAGAAATCACTGACATGATCTGCCTGAGACTATGGATGAAGGCTTGTGGCTAATGCAATGATTTAGGAGTGATGCATGATTAAAGAGGGTATCATGCTTTCCTGTATTTTTATATACTGCCTGGCCAAATAAGAAAAAAAAGTAACACTACCACAGGAATACCAGAGAGACAAGTATAAAGCGTAGAAAACACCCCTCTTTAATGACAGAGGTGAAGCACACAGAGGGTTCACCTATAACTTTCAACTAAGATCCTTCAAGATTTGATTTGATTTCTCAGTTTGCCATTCGGCCATCAAAAATGTGAAGTGTCTTTGTTTTTTACGTTAATGCTGGTTCAGTCATCTCTTCTTTAAATATGATATCAGTTTGGGGCAGCTGCAGTAGGCAGCACGAAAACACAACAAGCATCACCAGCTGTAGACTAAGTTCAAGCCCCAAACCAAGTGCTGTGCTCAGTTCATGAATATATAAATTTCAGATCCCACTTTACTGTGCGTGGCTTCTTGCTTCCAGGATTAAATATATCAGTGGATATTTCCAGTATTTTGCCCTAAACACTGATCTGAGTAAGTTCAGCACAGCTCAAAGATAACTCCAGAGTGTGAGATGGTTTGAGTTGTACTGAGTTTGTACAGTGATCTTCTGAATTCAAGCCCAGCAGCTATTTATCATGTTTTAAATCCTCCAGCCTGCCAGCCAAGCTGCACAACAGCGCTGCCTCAGAGTCGATTTTCCTGCATGGTTAACCTTCAATCCAATCTGTATTTTCTTGTGAATCAGCAAACACTCAGTGCTCTCCCTGTACGCCCTGATTCAAACTCTTTCCAACACAATCCTCCTCCTCCTCCCCCAGCCTGTCAAAACAAAGCCTCAGCCGAGACTCCAAGTTGCAGAACTTGCACAAAGCTACCAGAGTGAACTCCCAGTATAGTGTACAGCACACCTGGAGAGATGAACCCCTGTGTCTGTAAAAATCTTGTACTCACCTTATGCCAAGTGAAAACAGCCTGCAGCCACCTGTCTCAACCTGATAAATGTTTTAAAATGTATTCAAACTTATATGCTTGCCCTGCTTTTGTTTAATGCTCTGCTCACTCCCCAGAATAGGAGTGGACTTCCTCAGGGCTCATATTCTGCATGCAGCACTGAGGTGTTCTCTAGATGAGCGCTCATTAGTCTGCATATTGATTTAAAACCAAGTTGGAAAAGCTCTTCATTTAGACATTTTTCAGCCATTTATGTCTGCTGGGTGTTATAAATGTTGACATGGCTTTTCTGCACCCTTCTCAGATAGAAATATGAAATGCACACAACACCTTATTTATGTATTTATATCTGGTATTTAAAAGGGTGTAAAGATGAAAAACAGAACACAACTGAATTCAGTACAACAAAATGAATGTGAGGAAATGCTGTGTGCACCCTTTGGTGGCAATCATATCATTACATATGACACCCGAGTCCCCCTAGTGGTGTTAATTGACCTCATCCTTCCAGAGATTTAATCATAATGGTATTCTCTGTTCTGTGTTAAGATCAATGGCAACATGAAAAAAGAGCCATTATTTACTGAGATTAGAAGATAGTCAAAACAAGTGACAAATTGATTAAATTGGTTAGATATCTAGTATGAATTGTTACAGGAAGTGTCCTTATCTCTGCCTCTCTGCTTCTCCTTGTTGCTGGCTGTGTTGCAGGTAATGGGGGAGGAGTTTACCAGACTCATCAATTTTGCACACCTGAGCAGGCTGGGCACAGAAGACTGTAAAGGCTGATGTGGATCACTCCTTTGTTGATTTGTTTTACTGACTGACACAGAAATACTCAAACACATCCAGAAACAGCATGCACCCTGACAACCATAGTTTAATTATTTGGCATGTATTGTCTTATCATGTTACAAATTTGAGATTATGCGTGGTCTTCCTTTTTGTCATAAACCAGTGAGCCAGGTTGTGACTAAGGATGTGTATTGAGAACAGGTTCTGGTTAAGAATCAATAAGAAATGGTTCAATCCATCAATATAGATAGACTTTTTGCTTAACAGTTCCCTCATGTCACATCAGTGAACAACGCAACGTGCAGTATATACAAAGCTGTTACGCAAAGATGGCAACACCCCCAACATGTTCAAACATTTGTAGATGTATGGCGTTGATCACAGTGCGTCATGTATTTGACAAACTTTGTACAACTGCGACAACTGCAAAATGTCTTTTTAGTCATGATATGAGCCTTATTTACATTTCCACACAAGAAGCATGTTTTATTTCAGGATATTTAAAGAAAAAATGGTTTCTGAATTGATTGTTATGAGTAAAATCATCTAGAAATGGGGTTAAAATAATGGCTCATCAAGTTTCTCTAAATTGAAATAATATCTTTAAAAAAATTCTCACCTCATCGGCAGATTATTTTTTCCTTGTTACAAGCAATTCACACATCATTTTTGTCTTTAAATAACTTGAAATCAGACATTTTCCTGACTGCTCTGGTAAGCGTGGCTCATATTAAGTCTACATTTTTTTCCCAGTGATTTTCACATTTATTCACTCAAAACTTAATGAACTGTAACTGATACAGAAAACCCGTACTGCTACTTCTGTAGGCAGAAAATTCACAAGAGGAATCAATAAAGACTTGGAAAAAAATAAGCAGAACTGGTAATGGTACAGTATAAAACCTTGTCAGTACTCACAGAATGATGTATTGTATCTTTATTACTTTGATACAGTTCAATCTCTTATATAAGGCTAAAAATTAACCCCTGAGATTTTGTCATTCATTGATTCATTCATAATTTACTTATTACATTTATTTCCTGTAGTTGGAGTCAAATAGATCAATCATCTGTGGCTTCTTCCATGAGATCATGTCCCATAAAGAACAGCTCTGACACTACACACATGAGATAGGACTCTGCAGAGGTGGGAAATTTGAGGGGCCAGAGTGAGCACCATTTATTCCAGAGGGTTGCATCAGGCTTCCTCTCTGAGTCGAGGTAGTTTATTGATTTAACATCCAGCAGTCTTATCTTGACAAACACTGTGAGAGGGTTAAAATAAATAAAATGACTTCAAACTCCTTTCATATACAGTCAGAAAATACCTTCAGATAAGTATCGAATTGACTGAAATATAGTATGTTATGTGCACTTTTCCATGAATCTGTATCTGCAGATACATGAAACTGTTGAATGCTCAGGTGCCATCTTTTGGCACAGTGAAGCAGCAGAACACTTTGAAGAACCAACTGAAGAACCATCAGCTCCTGGTCTTTGGGGTCTTGACCTGGGCTGTGATGGACTGCACATCTATGACATCACCTTCTTGGACTGTTTCTGTAGTTTCAGCTGGAAGGTTAATGTGAAGAACCACTGCAGAGTCTGATTTGCCGCTAACCCTAACGTTTTTACCCTGAACCTCCGAGAATAGATGAATGAGTGGAGGTTCGTCTCGCAGGGTGATGGTTCGTAAACAGGATTTGGTTTAAGATCCCTTTATGGTTTTGGCTCTTTTTTATTACATCACCACACCCTCCAGGACTGAAGCTGTGATAATTGCAATGAGGAGAAGGACATCGCATGGGGATGGGGTTTGCTGATAGGCACAGAAAATTCTTGTTCTGATTTCAAGGGTTGAAGAAAAAAAATTGACTGAAAACTGTCTACATACAAAACAACCAAGTTTTTTTTTTGTTTTTCTATTTCAGGAGAACAACTGACAGGTTTTTCTTTTTCAAGCTAAAGATCTGGACTGACTGATATGAGCTTGACTCTTTTTGACAAATCTGACCTTAAGTGAATTGAATTTTGAATAACAGACGTAGCAGATGCTCTAAATATAACTTTGAACATATTTTCAACTACAAAAAGGTCAATAAAGTCAGGGAGTCTTGGGAGGGGGGGGGTCTCACAGAGGAAGATTAAGGCTATTCTAGTATTAAGTTAAATTTTTTGAAGCATTTTGGATTATGATGAACAAGGACCTTGTTTTTTTATACTAGTTAGGACAGTAGAATGAGAAGCCTCCTCTGTTCTTGACCTTAAGCAGCCTAAAGTAACAACAACAAAGACAGACCCTCAAAGAAGTTAAAAAAGTCAGAGTATAAATACATCAGACTTAAATCTGGAGTAACAAATGAAAAGTAAAGACGTTTTACAGAATATTAATTGTATATATTTAAAAAGCATTAATGTGTTCCTCATATTTTTGCCATTGCTATAGTTAGGACCCAATTCTATTTAATGAACTGTCTGGTGGATGCCTTGGGAATTACCAGAGCAAATTATAACGATATATTGACAAGTAGTGTAATTTTCCCATTTTATATTAGAAATCTGAATCTGAGAAATAACTAGCAAACAAATTTGAGACTTTTTATAAATTCAGTGGAGTAAGGAGTATATTTATATCAAGAACAAGACGGCTTTTTTAACATCTGGACTTTTGCTGTTTGACCTAAATGAATTATGAATAACAACAACAACAAAGCTACACTTGTGTTACAGGATTAAGATAAATACTGACATTGAAAACAGCAGTCTGCTCAATTTTTTTCTTTTGTCTGATTGACACTGACGAATAATTCTGAAATTTACAGATATTCATCAACAGGGACGGAGAACTTTAATACCTGTGATTGTGTTGAGAGGTCTTTAGGTTGACCCTGGCTGACTCCTCAGCATTATTAACAGGAGCAGTTGTGGGTTCAATTACAGCAGTTTGTGGTGCTCTGGTGTACAGCCCCTACATCATCCTCACAGGAACACTCAATAATTTCCTCCCTGGAATAGAGGTACAGACCTCCTGGTGACCAGAGCAAACTCACTGCAGTGAGGGGAATAAAGAGTGCCAGCTTTAGGTGCTGGCCATGTGAGCTGTGAGAATTAGTGTCTTGGGTAGTCTAATGACAAATAAATACCAGAGCAGTCAAGTTTACTATTTAGATATGATCAAACATGTAAATATGTGATTTATAAAGACGATATCGCAACAACTGCAACACTGAATGATATCAAGTCAAGACAATCCTAGGCTTAACCTCGGCTGTACATTATTTGCAAATCATCATTTTGTGTTTATATTCCTATTAGCACAGTGTTGGGTGGGGGCATTAGTTTTGTCCCCATAAAGACTTTCCTCAAGCTTTGACCTAATCCAATAGTCCAGTTTTTGTAATACCACTGTTGGTGACACAGGTGACACTGATGGCAGTGACAGTCGACTATAAATGCCTCCTCTTTTTTGGCATTTGCTGATCTTCACCCTTTTTCTCCCAGCAGCAATTCAGCCCTCCTGCCAACTCCACTTGGGTTCAGGAGTTTCAGATTTAAAGCCATGTGTTACTTGTTTAAGTGTATGGAAAAGAAAAGCTTCTCTGAAATCAAATTAACTGTGATGTATGCCCTTAAAGTTTATCTTACATCCCATTTTCTTGTATTTCTTATAAAAAGTGAGTGTTCTGGATCTTGGCAACCCCGTTATCCTGTCTCTTGTCTCCCCTCCACCTTCAGATTTACACAATTTAAACAAATATGATTAAGGACTCCTGCAGCTCTGTCTCAGTTAATAAAACATGAACTCTGTTGGCTGTGTATATATACACACATGGAGAGAGGGTAGAACAAAGTTGTCCTGGAAACAATCTAACAACATGACTTATTCATTGTTATTGAGAATGCTGCAAAAACAGAGTATTCACTGGTGACAATGGTCCTGGCATCTATTATGATGATCAAATGTGAGATTTGTTCAAGGTGTAAGCTGCAGGCAGTCTAAAGAGTATAAAGTTTGTTGCTCCACTTGGTGTTTTCAGAGATTGGTACTCTTCTTACATTTTCTCATAACTAAGGACATAATCGTGGAGAGGAGTTATGCGTTTTTTCATCATGGCTGTGTATATAATTTTAATTCCCATTGCCAAAAACTGCATTGCAATGTATTTTTCTGCATTGCAGTGATTCTGGGGGCCACTTTAAGTTAGGGTCTGTAGGATTCTTTTGTAAAAAAAAGTATTAGAATGTGAACTTTTACAGGAACAATCCTGCTCAATAGTCAGCTATAGGTTTCCATACATGAATGTCAGTGTCTGTGTTTGTGTCTGCCTTACCCCCTCCTCTGTCTGTAGGAGGATTTTTTGGGTTGACTCGGGACGTTTTTAGGTGGAGAGTTGACGTGATGACCCCAGCCAATCACAGTGAGCTCTGTGCGCAAGTGGCTTTACATGTTGGTAGTGGCAAGTTAGGGAAGCTATTCCAGGCGGCTATGATAGCAGACTTAACATTAGGTGCGTTTCCACTACCCTTGAATATGCGCAAATTTTAAATGGCGCGATAAAAAACTGGTAATGGAAACGCCTGAATTTCGAAAAAGCACTAAAATATTGCTAAAAAGTTTTTATGCTTTCATGAGGTGGTTTTTTCAAACGTTTCCACATTCAAATATATGGCAAAAGCGCAATGGAAACACTTTTCCCACAATTATTCGTCACAGGACGTGACGTACCTGGTCACATGATCACTTCTCTGTGAGTAAACATGGCGTGCTACGTTTGGACAGAGGCGGAGACGGAGACTTTTCTCGCAATTATTTTTGAGAAAAACACAATGGCCATACCAGACAGCAAACAACAGAGGAATGCAGAGTGTTATAAGGAGATCTTCCATTATTCCATCTTTTTTTTATTCCATCTTCCAGCAGTGAAATCTCACAGGATGATATTTGACAAGAGTTAAATAGCGCTCCTGCCTAGAACAACCTTTAATAGAAACAGGTTCAAAGCGCAAATATACTTTGTTGTAATTTTAGGAATATTGCTTTTTTTTTTTTTTGCGAAAAACTGTTATGGAAACCCAGCTATAGAGAAAGAATGATACAATATTGGCAGGGTACCTCATTTACCTGCAGGAAGTCAGGTGTACGGCTCTTGAGTCTCTCCCATACAGAAATGTGATGCTGCAGGTGCTCACTGAGCTGGTGAGTGTGTTCATGTAGCTACCGTTGAAGGCAGCAGACATTCGCTGCTGCTGGCACTGAGCCACAGAGGAGGAGCAGGGTTTGAATGTTGTTTACAAACAATGACAAAAATTCCTGCAGTACCTACCTTTATTATCAGCTGTTAGTGGCTGACCAGTTAGCACTAAAGCAACAAGACAACACAGGTTGGGACAAGACTACTCAGCTGTATATCAAGGTCCTGTATAGTCTGAATTACAAGCGACAGCAGCAACCCACTGACTATACTGTACATTATTTTCTTCTTGCATCATCACCCACCACCTACAGAGCAGACAGATAGGAAGTCTTCATAAAAGATATGATCTTTAGACATTAGAACAACATATATGAAAATGAAATTGCAATATGACCAAACAGTGGACAAAAAAATACCAGATAACTGTTCGTTCATACATGTACACCATCAGAGAATTATTTCCCCCCATGGTGTTGCAAACAAAAACATCCAACTCTTTGTCTTGTACTATTTTGGCAGAAAAAAAAAAGTAACTTTCAGACCACTAGTGTGTTGACTTAATTCCCCTTGCAGTCACATGAAACGGTTCAGTCCTGCTATGAAACATGGTGCAAGCACTTCTGCCTGACAGCGAGTGAGGAGTGAAGAGCGCACAGACTAACATCATGTAAAGATTTCAAAGAATGGAGCAGGCAAAGAAAAGTCAACAATAAGTCGTCTGTTTTCTCAAGGAGAGACAAGTCTGGTCTGTGAATGTTTGAAATGAACCTGTTAACTATGTCAACTTCTTATGCTCTCCTGACATTTGTACACTGAACAAATGTGATAAAACCAACTCAAGTTTTTATTCCTATGTAGCTCTAACACTCAGACTTAAAAAATCGTCCCTCCTCTCAATGTTTTCATGTCCAAAGGATAGAAAATTTCAATTTCACTCTGTCTTGAATCTGGACATTTTCTCATTTCCAAAGGGGTTCAACAAAGGTTCAACAACTCAGTCTACTGTTTTTCAGTCTCTACATGCCTCATCCTAAAATACAGAAAACTTCACCATCTGTGTGCTCATTACACACAATTACAGATCACACTTTCACTAATCTGTTGAATCACCGGTGAAAGGCCTTGACGAAGTAAGCCACTGAATTTCTAAATTTCTCAAAAGATAAGACTATAATTTAATTTCCAGACCAAAAGTCAAAAGTAGAGTTTGTATCCATTTCATCACTTCCTCTTCAGCAGTGAGACTCTGGAGAACCTGGATGTCTTAATTGATAAAAGTCAAACTTCCAGCATCACCTCTCAAAAACAGCTGACTTGCATCTGGAGAATATATCCAAACTGAGCTGTTTCAAATCCCAGTTCCAGTCAGATTCTTATCAACTCTGCACTTTCTTACAGCAGATTAGATTAACACCCTTTTTTCCAGACCCTTAAAAAGTCAATAAGTAGACTTCAGCTCATCCAAAACACTGCAGCCAGAATGCAAACGGTGACTAAAAGATCACACTACGCAGGAAGAGAAAACTCCTCATTGGCTTCCAACCGTGAAGTCTTATCTGCAAATGTCCAAATGTTCGAACACCTCTGGCCTGATCAGAGTAAAACCTAATCAGACATAAGTGAGAACAAAAAGTCATGATCACTGCAGCACTGTTTATTTGTGGAGACGAGTTGCTTGTGGACCACTTTGTGGAAACTTCAAGTTCTTTTTTAATGTCTCTTGCAGTAATTCCCTTTGTTTATGTGTGTGTGTGTAAATGTGAATGTTGCACAAACTGTTACTTGGTCATTTCATAAATGGGTTTTGACCTCTCCAACATGTTTGTTTATGTTTTGATGGAAAAATTGTTTTGTCTTTGTTTTTGGTGCAGAAGGGCACACACTTGCTGTTCAGTATGAATACAGACCATGAAAGCAGATCCTTCTGACTTTTTGGGGTTTTAAACTGGAGGTGTTGGATAAGTTACCTCTGATTGTACATTTTTGTAAAACGTGTTGAACAATGTTGCAAAGTTGAAACTAACCTTTTTCTTCTTGTGTTTTTAAATTGTAATTGAATTTCATTTGAAAGTCCTTCTGAGGACTCAATTTTGTTCATCCTGTTTTCATTTCGGCCTTCACTTTTAAATTTTACTCTAATAAAAACCCAGTATTTCTTGCATCCACTTTTACCACAGTCTTTTTTAAAAGAAGATTAGTACTTTACATGGGCAAAGACCATGAAATCGGACAACTTTTAGTTTCAGTTTTTCTACGAGCTTCAAAATTCATTAATTTCACAAATTGGTTACAGGGTTGCAGCTTTATTCTTTAGAAAGTCTCATTCAGTTTACCCCTAATAGAAAATATTCCAACCTCTTTTGCAGACCTTTCAGTGTGATTAAAGTCCTCCCATAGCAGGATGTTTCTTCTGCTCTGCATTTACCTCCCATGATCTTTTGACTCAAGTGTCTCCACCTTACATGAAATGTAAAACATTCATGCACCCTCATAAATCTTTAATTTCTGTTTACAATAAAGTATGATGTTTTTATGAGTGTGTTGATGTCTGCACATTTTAAGTTTACAGACTGCACTGAATATTCATGTGTTTCAGTCTGAGAGGAGGTGCAGAGAAGCTTGACAGATTGTATGTGTGCACATAGATGAAATGTGAGCAGATCAAGACAGGCCTCATGCTGAGTGGGGATTGTATAATTTATATACTGTATAACCCTTCCCTTGATGCTGCCTGCATGTACAGTGAAAATAAGCAAGACACTTTCAGAAGAAAATTT
This sequence comes from Thalassoma bifasciatum, assembly GCA_008086565.1. NCBI lineage: Eukaryota > Metazoa > Chordata > Actinopteri > Labriformes > Labridae > Thalassoma > Thalassoma bifasciatum. The sequence continues at coordinate 458,621 of RPOG01000290.1, read as the reverse complement.
TATCCCATAAGTTTCCTTTCACTGTCAAAAGGGACTGGAGATTTGAGTTTTTGGTGCAGGGATGGTTGAGATTTTGGAAACTCAGGAACTGAAGGTTAGGATTTTAAGCTTATTTCTCATTTGTGCTGCTGCTTTAAAAGTCATGCTAGAAGCTACTTAAGTTAATTCTCAGTATCCCATAAATATGACACAAAGAGACCCTTTGTGTGATTGTTTCAGCAGTAGCGTTTTATATTTTAATCCAGAAACAGACTCAGAGCTTGTGCCCATGGTAACAGCTGTGCGTTCTAGTTGTTGCAGAGTCACTTTTTTACCTTTTGGCTTGATGTAGTGGACCAATTTTCTTCTCCTTTTTTTTTTTTACAGGACTCTCATTTGACCATTCACATCTCCTCTTCCAACAGTTTTTTTCACAGCTTTACTCCTCCTCTCACATAATTTGAGAAGTGTCAGTCTCCATCCCTCGAGGTGAACTGCATTGTGACCTTTTGGTTTCCCTCTTAAAGTCAGTGGAACATTATCTGCAGCCGTCTATTGTCTACACTGATCCAGAGTGACGGAGCCACTTATGGTTCCTTTTCCAATGTGAGAAAGCATTTTCTCTGACATTTCAGATGTAGAGAATTCATTAGCTGGAGACAATTTCTCATTCAACAAAGAATCTTTTTTTTTGCATGCATCTTCGATAACTCATCCCAGGACTTTGCTCATACATTATCCCCCATTTATTATCTTAATGTCTGTTCTACACAGTAATCGTTTAGGACACCTTTTCACAGACCACTAATTCCTAAAAGTACAGTGAAATAGCTTCAAGCTTGATTCAATTCTGTTAGCTGAATATTATAATAATAATTATAATATAATATATATAAAGTTTTCAAGTTGTGACCCTCACATAAATTCTGAGCCCTTTCTTTGTTATCCAGAGATGTTGCTGTTCCATATATAACTTGGCATATTCTCGGCGTAATTCAATGCACACTCTAAAGGTTACATTAGCTTACGTGACAATAAATAATTTATTCAAAGATGGAGCTTGAGAGCTAATGGAAAAGAATAAAAAGGGATGTGTTGGATCCATTCTTTTTATGTTTTTCCTTCCAAGACTTAATGGCTAAAGCTAAGCAAGTATTCATGTCATATTTCTTCTTCTTCTTCTTAAAAAAAAAAAACTTATTAAACTTAACATAAGCCACATTCACCAGACAGATCCAAAAAAAAAGTTTCATGTCAAGGTACTGAAAGACAACAATGTTACCTGAATTTCTTGTAAGGAATTAAAGAAAAAAAGAAGAGTCAGAAAAAAGTGATTGTCAAATTCTCAAAACAAGAAGAAAGTCTTACAGTAATTTAACAAACAACAAACAAATTGTCATACCCAACTGGAAGAATTTTTAACATTTTACATGTAATTCAGGTGTCATTTTTGTCTCTTTTATGTCTCAAAACATTTACTTTTTTCCGTCTTTGCCAGGTGAATGGCTTAAATCTTGTCTAATTTGACATTGAAGTACAAAAATATATTTTATTATTTTAGATTTTCATTTTAGATTTTTATTTTTTACAAAAAATAGACATAACCACTTGTTTGGATTTCAATGTGTATATCTATGTATGTATATATCTATATATCCATAGATAGATAGATAGATAGATAGATAGATAGATGTGCATAAATAAAGATACTTGGAAAACATAAAGAATTGATGGCAGAGACAGGCTGAGATCCATTAGGTCACTCTGTGTTGACTCTGCAGAGCTGGAGATGGTCGACTGTTCTTTCATGTGCGTCTGCAGACTGAGAAACAAGCCATAGCTAAATGTATAAATTCATGAACAGGAAAACCAGCTGCATTCATGGCTTTTTCTCAGTGACTTCTCAAACAAAATTCATAACCATAAATGTCTGTGGATAATATGAGCTTTACACAGCAGCTTCTTGTACTGATGCCTGCAGCTCATTTAGGGATCTGGCACACACTTTATACTGTGAGCACGCCAGGTGTCTTTCCTGGAAACCACGCACCAAACAAACCGGGAAGGTCATCCAACTTCCCCATTTGACGCCCGTTTTGTTGATTTAACCGATTAAAGTCAAGCCTCATACAACAAAACTGCTGAAAATCAGAGACACGATGGCACATTTTTTATTCCATGCAGCCAAGTATGTTAAAAAGAGAAGAAAATAAAAACATATAATATGTTTCTACCACGGTGGCTTGGAGTGGACTCACGTCTATATATTGTATTTGATAGGTTATCCCATTGTGACGACTTAACACTAGATTTTCTTCCTTGCAGTTCATAAATCTGTGTGCATGATGAGGTCTGGTTTGTCACAGGGACCAATTAGGTGTTTTCTTTGTCAGGTACTTATCCCACGGTCAAGAAGAACTTGTAGTCAGCATTTCTGAACTAACATTTTATTTGTTACCTGCTGTAATTTCTGCCGCTAATGGATCCATTTCTTCAAACCCATTCACTGTTCTCTCTTCTTCTTTTTTTTTTTAACATTTGGGTTTTGTAAAATGTGAATAAGAACAGAATACAACAACTTGCAAATCCTGTTTACCAGAGGTGGAAAGTACTTAAGTACAAGTACTTTGTTCCTTTACTGAAGTAGATTTTTCAGGTATCTGTACCCAACTTAAGTCTTCATATTTTTGATAATTTCTTGCTCTCACTCCCTACATTTGAACACAAATATCTGTACTTTCTACTCCTTACTACTTTTTTCACTTTTACTTAGGTAAAGTAGATGAATTTGTAGTTTTACTTTTCTCAGCTTTTTTACACAAGTACTAGTACTTCTACTTAAGTACAGAAAGTATGTACTTTTTTCCACCTCTGTGTTTACCCAATATTCTATTGAATACACTACAAAGACAAGATATTTATTTTATTTGCCAAACATTCACTCATTTTAAATTCTATCCCTGCAACACTTTCCAAGCTGGTACAGAGGCAACGAAAGATTGTGTTTTCACTTGAATATAAGTTGAACAGGATTTGCACATCATTGCACTCTGTTTCTGTTTACACAACCTTCCAACTTCACTGGAATTGAGGTTGTATTACTGGATTGAATTTCCCCTTTTCTGTTGCACTCTTAGAGTGAATTGCGAAACATGATCCTGGCTGTCATGAGAGCAAATTGCATTCACTTAAAAACGGCAAAACAGCATACGACGCAGTATCCACTTATCCTTACTGGAACAAGGCACTCCAGGAGAAAATCGATTTAGCCCAGATTTTTGGTGAGGCTCCTCTCCTTCTTTATCCGTTTTTAGACACCTGCACTTCTCTCACTCCTGACTGGTTTACTGTGTGTCATACAACCTCTGCAGCACACGCAGAAATGAGGCCCATGTCCTTTTTATCACCTCCTTTCACTTAGCTCACTCTCTACGGCACACGGTTTCATCACTGGGTATTAGTGTAAAGCTCTGGAGTTAGATAATCCTGACACAAACACGTTTTTTTTTTGTGAATGCAGAATTTCAGAGGTGCTGGGTTATTTAGTGTACTGCTGCTACTGCTGCACTCTCAAATGTGAATGAGAGCTCATTTCTACAAACCTGTGTTCTGATTGTGTTCAGGTTTGTAATGGGTGGAAATTAAATTCAATGAATGGAAACGTTTGCTTTGAAAAAATAATTGAGTTATGTGATTGTCAAACAGCACAACTGCATCAAGAATTTACTCGGTGTTTCATTATGAAATTGTGTTTCAGGATGTTTTAGAGAAAAGTTTCAAACAAAGACTGAGAGATGGGTGCATTATCAGCAGTCTGCTAAATGAGATCTGCCTTGACTTATTCATCCCTTTAATAGCAGACAGCAGACTGTGTGATAGTTATATTAACCCTTTAGGCCCCACAGTTTTTTCAATAAAATCTCCAGTTTTGAAATCACAGTTTCCAAAGGTTGTAGCTTGAAAATGGTTAGAGATGAAGGCAAACTGTAAATGGGAAAAAACACTGTGAGCCAAAGTTTGTGATGGGAGGAAATTCTAGTCTAAATTGAATATTATGACCCCACCAGGCAGCCATGTTGGATTACGTAACTTTTATAAGATGTTCTGTAAACATCTGTAAAAGTATTGTGGCAGACACAGCTTCTACTGCATGTGCTGCTATTTCTGCAGTTCGGTAACCCTGCTGACTGCCTTTCAAGCATTTCAAAATCACATCAGACAATCAGCTCACCTCTACTTCGGACTATAAACAGTTGTTGTGTAAACTGCCCCCACAGTTAGTTGCAAGCATACTAGATTTTTTTCACTGCATTTTTTTATTTTCGGGTGAAATGTTGTGAAGCATTGTTGTGTAAATGAGGCCTAAATGAGGAAAGCATTGTCAACTTAAACATTCCTTCGAATGTATCAAAAGTTAATGATCAGGCTCTTTTGCACTGGACGTGTTACCAGCCATAAAACTGGAGGCACTGTTATTTCAAAATCAATAATCCATGTCGTTTCTGGAAAAAAGTTAAAATCTGTAATTTGGGTCTGTTTGAAAATAGCTTTTGTTGGTCATCAGGTCATAACAGTATGATGTTAAGTGAACGACTTGCTCATTTTACATCATCTTTAACATAAACGTCTTTCAGTTCAACAGTAAAATGACAGTTGTTTCATTATGACTGAAAAGTTACAGTTTACAGTTTTCCGTCACTAACCCTCTTACAGACTGCCCTTACCTTGTTCGAGCAGGTATCATTCATATGATTTATGAAAGGGTTCATTTGAGTGAAGATGCTGTTTTCTTTCCAGCCTCTGTGATGGCAGGATGAGCCTCATTGAAGCATCGTCCGTATAAATGTCAAACACTTGACAACCCTCAAATTCTCAAGCTCAAAGTCTATATTGTAGTGAAGTGGCAACTTAAAACACACACACGCACGCAAACACACAAGCACCACTTTAAACATAATTATACACAAGGAGACAGTTTTACTGACTCTTTGTCGTAACTCTTAGTACTTTACTGTACCACAGAAACATTATCAGGGAGCAACAGCTTACAGAATGACACAAAGATTAAGACAACATATATTTCATGGCTTTTCATTTCCACTCTGAGTTTTTCCTCCTGTATACTTTTACACTAAATTCTTGTTCTTTTTTTTAATCTTTGCTTTTATCCAAGAAATAGCAAGAATGTCTCTTTGACATGAATCAGATTCAAATCCTTAGTTTCTGAAATGTTTTTAAGATGTTACACGATTCATAGGGTCAAGGTTATTCTTTTGAGAAGCATGCATTCACTAGTCTTTATAAAGGATATTCTGTAGGTTTCTAAAGAGCTATGGCACAGAGATTTTTGATGTAAAAAAAATAATCAAGTTCACATGAGTTTACAAGATGGGAAAGTAGTGCACAGCACTTTTAGAGTCTTGATAACTGGTCTTTCTGTCCATATCCACATGTTTTCAGGAGAATCGTCTAAACTTGATGAGTTTCTGGAAAGCTTGTTTAAACTCATCATTGAACGCAGTGTAGATGACAGGATTGATGAGGGAGTTCAGGTATCCCAGCCAGGTGAATGTGTCAAACAGAAGTGGATCGAACCAGCACTCTTTACATATTGCGATGACGAGTGTACCAACGAAGAACGGGAGCCAGCAGATGATGAACGCCCCCAGGATGATGCCCAGCGTCTTGGTCGCCTTCCTCTCCCGAGCTGCACACAGTCGCTTCCTCTCCAGCACGCTGTCTGCCAGCTTTACTTTCACACTGTTCGTGAACAGAGGTGACCCTCCTCCTCCTCCTCCTGCTGCGAGAGCATGTAGGTGTGCTTCCTGGTTGGAGGAAGAATTCAGAGAACAGAGAGACGAGCCAGCAGAGGTCTGGATGAGCTGTGCAGTTGTGAAGCGTTTCCCGGAGGACGGCGTCTTCAGGATGCGAGAGCGGGCTGCCACGTAGATTCGTCCGTAGAGGATGATGAGGAGCACTGTGGGCACGTAGAAGGCGCCAAAGGTGGAGTACAAGGTGTAAGAGATCTGATCTGTATTCACCATGCACTCTGTCAGCTCCTCGTGGGCTTTGGCCTGCCGCCAGAAAAGAGGCGGCATGGAGATCGATATCGAGATAACCCACACCACACCAACCATGACCGCCGCCCGGCGCATGGTGCGGCGCTTTGAGTACTCCAGCGCATCTGTAATGGCCCAGTAGCGGTCCAGCGCAATCACGCATAGGTGCAGGATGGAGGCGGTGCAGAAGGTGATGTCAGATGACAACCAGATATCGCAAACAATCTGACCCAGAGACCACGTCTTGCTAACTGTGTAGAGGATGCTAATTGGCATTACTAGAATAGACACCAGCAGGTCTGTAACGGCGAGGGAGCCGATCAAAAAATTAGCAGGGGTGTGGAGCTTCCTGGTCAGATAGATGGTGGCGATGACAAATGCGTTTGAAAGCACTGTAGCCAGGGTGACGAGGGCTAAAATAGCAGACAGAGAGATCTGAAGGCCGAGCAGCGTGGCTTCGCTCCACGGCAGAGTCGAAGTGTTGTTAGGGATCTCTGTGAAGTTGCTGGTAAAGACATCCAGCGAACTGTTATCAAGCTCCATCTCGCCTCCTCTGCTGTTAAACCTATTTTTCTGTGAGGTTCAGACCAGCTTGGACATCGTTAGCTAACGCTGCACATGGATCAGTTCAGGCACAGGCTCCTTCGTTACCCGCCTTCATTATTTCCCATCTCTTACATTGCAATGTGATTTCATATCCGCCCCCCAACAAACATCTAATTCCATCATTTCAATTTCCAGCTAATGCTTCTGTAATTGAAGCCACCAAATTGGTCCATTTCAATTCCCAAGTATTGATTTGCCTCACTTCGGTTGCTGTTGGAGACAAGAATCCTAATTTGTATTCAGCTCCGGTCAGACTGGCACTTCTTTTCTCTCTTCCCCGGTTCTCTTATCTCATCTCCAACCGGCAGCCAGTCGGCAACAACACCTTCAGACTGAGCCTTTCCTATCTATCAAATGCATTAATGGGCTCCTCCTTTTCAATAAAGCCGAGCAGGGAGTTGGGTGTAGGAGGAAGATGACGACAGATACACCGGTTGGCTTGTGTCTCTCTTATCTGGTCCCAAGCCTGCGTGAGGCCGGCTAAATTGAGGTTTTTGTACCCAACTTGGCGTTGGCTGCTTTTAGTTTTTTTTGATGATATTGGAAAGCCAGAACAAAAACAGCTACATCCACATCAAACACAGACAGAGAAAAATGATCCAGCTTCAATTTAATTTGATTTCCAAAAAGCTTTTGGCAGGGATGAAAACTTGGCTGGTAGCTTTTTTCAGGTCCCTGCTTTAAATGTTCATGTGCTGTTTCTTCTCTTTACTGTCGGCGTTTTCATGAGGCTTCGTCCACAGCGTCTTCATCCTACGAGAAAAAAGACAGGGGAACAGGAAGATTAGTTTTATTCAACTTAACTGCACCCCCCTCCCCCATGATGTGCAAATACAAACACAAACAAACCACCTACATGGCGAATCCCACACATAAAGGGTCATAAATATACATGAACAGCCTGTGTTCTCCACTTCGACCTGTAAACGGAGCAGAATGACTCGCTACAGAGACTCAACACCCACACATCACACAGCAATTGTTGCGATTGATAGCATTTGCTTTTTAAAAACAGTATAATCAAGTAAATATCAAACACTTAAATGAAGTAACAGACCTTTGGCTTTAATTTTCAAGCCACATTTGACTTTATAGTCGATATGTTTTTACACAGGTGAGAAAGGTCAAATATTTGGATATCACCTAGAATCAGAAACACTTTGATAGTCAAATAATAGCCCAAAAAAATTGAGAAATGTAAAGAACATAAACCTAAAATAGAGTGAGATTTTTATGTGGAGAAAAGTTAAAGTATTAAAAAGATGAAACTCACGTATATCAAGAACACTGAATGTCTGTTTTGTCACTGAAAATGAAAATGAAATATTTTTTACAGGTTTTGGGATAGGGATAGTGCTGAGAATTAACAACAGGACTCTGTAAGCTGGTTGGTTGAGGTTCTCAGTGGCTGCTGGTTTGACCCCCAATCACAACCCTTTGCTGCATGACCACCACTCTCACTGCTCCCCACATTTTCTGTCTCTCTTCAACTGTTTCATCTGATAAACACAAAAATGGTGGGAAAACAGATTAGGCTTTTAGTTACTGAACTTTGTTTAACTTTCCTTTTTTGGTCTTTGGTTCATTTTGACTTTGACTTTGAGTTTAAAGGGCCAGATTCAACAAACAAACATGACCTTGCAACTGACTCCCATAACAAAGATTACCACCGTAATTAATGTAATGTGTGCAGTACACGACAAAATGTGACTGTTATCCCAATATCCCCCTATTACTAAGGGTCCTGGGTTGAAAAACCCTTATCTTTCTAAATTTTTAAAATTTTTGTTGTTGTTGTTTATGCCTTTAATGAGATGGGACAGTGACTAGAACAGAAGGGTGACAGTGGATGAGAAAAAGAGGCTGCAGGCCAGACTTGATCCCAAAAACTGCCTGAGGGTTGGCTTTATGTGGCACTGCTGCAGGCCTTTGTAGAGAATTTTTCACAGTAATCCTATAAATGCTTCAGTTATGACTGAAAATAAGACAAATGTGGTCAGAGTGAGGAAAATTGAATAGTTCAGCAAGTGGATTGTTACAGCAGGTTCAAATCTCCTCATGATCTATTTTTTACATAGTTCCACTCTTTACCCTGCTACCAAGTTAACAAATTTTGGAGGAAATATTAATTTAAATTTGATTTATTTAATTTAAAAACAGTTTTTTATACAACTTCAAAAATACTTCTTACAATTCTTCAGTGAGTAGCATTATGGTTGGGAATAGGGTCACCCCCCCAGCGACACTTTATTCATAATTAAATTTCATTTATCCCAAGATATTCACTTGCAGAAAAGTCTAAAGAAAACCAATACTTTGTTTTGAATTAAAACACAAAAAGAGGGGGCACTGTGCTTTTTTAAGGCTTATTAATGTCCCTCTGGCACCCCCATAGTGGCTTCACATTAGTTACAGCTAAAAAAACACACCCCTGTTTTGAGGACTCTTAATTAGCCTCTGTCTCTTTGTTTGGTCTGCTGTCGCTTTAAGGCTCTAAGTTTTGTACTCTTTAGATAAATTTTATGTAACAATTAGAACATCAAACATGTTGTTGGTGCAAACATGCTAATGTTAATGCTAAGCTAGTCTTTTTGCCACCGTGTCAACAGGCAGAGGGAAAATGTACAAGAGGTCTTACTAAAGATTGATTTGATTTAACATGTGGGATCAGATTGATAAGAAACCCCACCCTTCCAGTTAGCTGTAACGTTATAACGCACCTAATGGGGCTAACACATCTTAACACAAAAATATAAAAGCACTGCCCTCAGTGTTCAGGAAAGTCATCACAGGAAGGTGAACTGTTGTCCTCTAGTGTCCGCAAAAAGAGAGTGTGGAAATATGGCTTCATGTCAGAAAAGGTTGGATGATTGGATATGACTGTAAATCACCACAGTAGACTTCGCTCCCTCCAGCTTTAAATCTGTTAAAGAGATTTACATTTCTTAATAATTTTACAGCAGCACTGACCACTTTGATTTCTGGAGAAAAGGAAAAAACTGAATTAAGCGTCACTTTGAACGCACTCATTGGTTGTGAAATCACTCCACATATCACAACCTACAGATCTGTCAAAAAGATAATTGTGATGCATGATTCCTACTATGTGCATGCTGTTGTTGTTTATGCCTTATAAAAAAAACAAAGTGACTGATTTCTTAAAAGAGATGGATTAAAAGGAGAAATACACAAGATGTGTTCGCTGGTTTATGACTTTTGCAGCTGTTAATTATTTGTTAAGGACTGTTTTGTATTTCACACATCATCAAGCTATGAAGTGATGTTAGAATATTGAGGAACAAAGCTGCTGAAAAACAAACATCGCTGCCTGCCAAAGTAATTACACATGTTTGCTTCTTCACAGTTAACACCTCCTTCTGCCGGAACAGTACGAGTGTCAGGGAGGATTTTTTTTTTCCTTTTCCTGTTTGTTCCTGAAGCAAGTCTGCTCAATTCTTCATTAAATCAAGTGTTGATTGGCAGCTGCGTTCTCGAAGGGGATTACTGCGCTTAGGTGGTGACAATAAATTGGCATATTAAATGGTAGATGAAAACAACCTTGTCTGTTTAGTGCAATCATTTACAGATTCTCAGGAGAGCATGACTGTTTTTATTGAACACAGTCAGGGATAAAAAGAGTAAATATTGTACCACTGTTGTAAAATACACCTTGAATACAGCTGCTTTTAAAGGTAACAGTCAAACTTTAATGCAGGTGACATACTCTCGAAGCTCCCTCACATCTTCTGCAATATTCACACTGTATGTATACAAAATATCAACAAAGGAGTTTTATGGACAACAACATCAACTCCTGACATCATGGACCCTCACATTTGCTTCAGCAGAAATGAAAAAATGCACAGATCTCTGTTTGTACCCGCTCACACAAACACATGCTGAACATCTGCACGGAGAAACACAAACACTGGTCAATCTGAGCCCTGCTGATCTGCACTGCAGCTTTTATGAATTTTAATAATGCTGCAAGACAGGAATAGCTCCGTATCGTTACTGTGTAATGGTCAGAAACAGTCAGAGCGAACGTCGGTTCAGAGTTTGTTTTCACATTTGCAGGAAAATAATTGCGGCGCAGCATTCGTACAGCAGATTTTCTGAACGCTCTGAGCCATAATGCTATCAAATGACTGGAAAACATCAGCTGATCCAGAAGGTTTGATTTATCCTTTTGGTGCTTGAAGATAACTGTATAAGGGAGCAGTCCTACATCTCTTTATCCTACTTTATCTAATCATTATCAATAATCCATAACAGTGAAGAATAAAATGAGTGGTTTAAAAACAATCTAAGTAATTTCTGTTTTTGTAATATGATTAATCCCACAACAAAACCATATTTAATTTTGACAGGAGAAGCTACATTTTCCAATTAGAAGAGATTTTGGAAGATCATTGAATCAACAGATAGACAAACATTAGATTCAACAACAAAATCATGTCTATTTGCTTTTATTCACTTTTCAAACGTACAGTGCAATTTGAAGAATGTTACTGAATTTAGCAGGAAGACTGAACTGTTCTGTTCAAGTTTTTAAAGACTTTTTTTAAACTATCAGCAGCTGTAAGTGGAGTCCATTTGGAGTGGGCTGCAGCTCCCCCCTCTGGCTGAAGGACTTACGCAAACTGGTGATGAAATGACTTGTGTATTCGTTTTGGAAGATGAATGTAGGTCTTTCTTACTTTTAACTCTACTTTTCTTTGTTCAAGAAGACTTTTTACAGGATACAATACGATCAATCAATCAATCTTTAAATAAATATAGCGCCAAATCATAACAAACATTATCTCAAGACACTTTACAAAACATTAGCAGGTTGATACCTGTTAATGTTTAAGTATTTTATTATTTTATTAACAGAGACCCAACATCAAGACAGGATAAGGAATCTTATCTCATCTTGACCCACCATGAGTGTAGCACTTTGCAGCAGCTTTTAGCAAGTTACAGTGACAAGGAAAAACTTCCCTTTAAAGGGCAGAAACAATATGATGAAGTAGTGTATTTTGAAACATGACAATAAGCTAACTTTGTGAGTTTGTAGTTTAGTAGCCAACTACAACTAGAGTATTAGTACTGTGTAATACTAGGGAATCCGCATTATGCCGTGGCCACACAGATCAGGGCCCTCAGTCATGAAGGATGCCTCCTGCAACATTTCAACGTTTGACGCCCAGGCACAACCCAATGCTTCATCATTCCATTGAAGAAAAAGCAGCTCAGGTCATGATGACGCCCCCTCCTGTGTAGAGAACATCTCATGTGGGATCTAGTGGGATCATTTTTTTCTCTCACCAGCGAATAAAAGTGTCTTCCACCTTTCAATGTCCCATGTTTGATGCTCTCTTGCAAAGTCCAAACATGGGACATTTCTGTGGCACTGAAGCTCTGAAAGCCCTTCTCTCACAGATTGGTCTGCAGTCAGCACCAGTAACAGTCTTTATTTAAGCTGAGGATCGTCCTGTGTCTCAACAGACCGACAGTTGGATCATCCAGCTTTATTGGGGTCTTGACTTTTTTGTTCCATAACCATTGGGATCTATAAAAGAATCTAAACTAGCTGTCTCACTGCTTCCAACCTCAGCAGAGATGACATACTGTGAGAGGCCTTGATTATGCAGCTCAAAAATCCAATAACATCCAAAGAGAGAAAGTTCATTCCTTGTCTTCTTTTTTTGCATTTTGAGTTCTACTGAGAGTCTTTTTAAGATCCAACAAAATTCAACCTTCCAGCTGGTGGTCAGATTTTGATCAGGTGTTTATAACCAATACCTTTACCCTTGCATCAACAATACATGCACCACGACTGATTTTTTGTGATCTCAATGGTATTTTTCTGTAATATCTGCAGTAACTTACTGTGGGAGGTGTCAATGCTTTTACACCTTGCTGCCAATAACTTATTGTAAAATTTGCCCCAACCTTTTTACGGTGCAATGATCCTTTTTTTTCTACCCATCCATTTTGAGTTACAAAATTCAAAGCTACCATAAAGATAACCCTGAAGGCATCACTGTTATTTTTTTTAAGCTCTCATCAATACCACAAAAAATGTCTACATTTTCCATCACAAGCTGGATGGTGCTCCACATGACAAGCATACTAAAATCTGAAGATAAAATTTTCAGCTCTTCTGTAAAACAAAGCCTCACATACATCGCTTCTGCGAGTTCTGCGAGGAAAACATCCTGTGCAGATGTATCCGAGATAGCCGTGTCTACTGACGGATGAAGCCTCACACAGCATGGCTGCTATACAGTCACACTTCACTGCATCAGTGGAGATGAGATTGATAAGCACACAGAGAGGTAATAATGCTCTGTCCTGCCGTTGTAGTGTACTATTCACAGTTAGAAGCGTGTCAGCATCGATTTATACATTCAATTTGTCTCTGTTTCAAGCTGTCATAATGCAGTGTGTTCCTTCTCTATATTATTCCCTGCATACGCTCACAGTCGAAGGTTTGATTGATAGCTGTAGAGCCTATCTCTTTAAACATCAACAAGTCAAGGACGAGGCCAATCTCCTCAGTGTCTGGTTCACTGCACAATAAGATAATGAGGTTCATAATGAATGAATGAGCGAGGGGAAAAGATTTTCAATCAAGAACAGACCCCGTCTAAATTGGACCTAAATTTTTGTGTGAAATTGTTAGCTTCTACATCTGGCTTTGGAATTGGAGATCTAATACAGCGAGACATGGAGCCTGATGAGATGAAACGGGCATTTGTCGTCTTAAAATTGTCTTAAAAATATCAAAAGTGTGCACTAAAAGAACTATGAAACAAATAAAAAATGTGAATAAAAAACATGTTGCAGCTCTGCTTTGTTTCCCCCCTGCTCAATTACACCCCCGTTCACTACAAATCCAAATCATCCCATTCAGACTTGGACTAAATCCAAGCAGATGCTGCAGCTTGTCCACAGCCTGTTTGTTGGTCTGGGTGAAACTGTTAAAGCCCCTGAACCAGACAGACCTGCACACAGCACACAGCCCCGCTGGAGAGGGGCTAATTGATTTAACTTCGAGGAGGTAGAGCCATCGCTACCTCCGCTTTCAGCCAGCGTCTGCTGTTTACTCGTGTGTGCTTGAAACAGTAGGTGAGCACACGGATGTGCTTGGTGTGGTTGTGTGTGTATGTGCGAGGGGTGGACGTTTACATCAATGGCAAAGGAGGTTTGAGATGAATGACCTAGACTCTTCCAATGAAGGAGAAGTTAAGGGGATAGTTTATTGTAGAGCTACAAGAATCCTTTGGTCACTCAAATCAATTACATCAATATCTGCAGTTTTTTCCACTTATTCTTCAGCCTGGTGATATCAATATCAATTGATTTTTTTAATTAAGTCCCTTGATGTATTTTCCACTTTTCCGACCCCCTTAGTTTAAAAGCAATAATGTAAGAACCTAGGCTTATAAACATGCTAATTGGAGGTTCCTTTAAATGTTAGTCTCACTCAGTGGAAGTGTTTAACATTTTAAGCTGTAGTGAGCTTCATCAGTATTTTGCAAACTTTTATTCAATGATGTTGTGATATATACTCCAACAAAGACAACACTGCGGTGTGTTTCAAGACACTAGTACATGTTTTTATGCTGAAGTTGATGGCCATTGTAAAAAAAAAAGGATGGAAAGTGAAAGTTTTAAGGTAGAGTATGCAGAATTTTCATAAAATTAAAAATTTAGTTTTGACAGGAATAATCCTGCTCAATCATTGTCTCTGTGCCTCTGTACTTGTGTGACTGTGTCTGTGTGTGCCTCACCCCCTTATAGACCCCCTTATAGACCCCCTCTTCGCCTGTTTTGTTAATGTTAACAACTGTTTTGCAGGGTGAGTAAAGTCACCCTAGTGTTACCTATTGTTGCCATGGTTGGCTTCCTCCTTTGGTCAGCTCCACCTCCAGATTGGCTGACATTTTATACCATTCAATGATCCAGAGGTATGAGCCTTGTGGTCTTTAGATCTACAATCAACCTGATTCTTTTGGAAAGTGTCATTCTGATAAAGCAAACAGCATTTTGAAATGTTCTTACTTGGGTGTAAATGTATTTGTGTTAATGAGTGCTTGCCCGTGCTTGCTGGAGCTTATCAAAGTGTACTGACTACAATAATGCTGCTTTTATCCAACAGCTTCATCTCTCTGACTTCTAACAGACTGCCCAAGCTCACTGATTTAAGATGGTGTGAAGCCCATATAGCTGTGGTATACACTGGTCATATCAAGAATACAGATTTTATGGCAAATTCATCATTAACAGTGACAAAGAAAGTGTTTGCCAGTTGAACGCATAACAAATGCTGGGATTTAGCGAGGAAATCAACTGGGAATGATTTTAAAATACATTAATTGTTCATCTGATGAAATAAATGGACTGTCTTTTTGCTGTCCAAGCATACACTGCCAAAGTGTTTGGCACACTCTTCTCTGCATTACAGTCAGCATGTAGTCCAGTTTACTGTTGAGTGATTGAGTAACAGAATACAAAAATCACAATGCAGCAAGCAAAGCACTGCGGAAATGTTAAATTATAGATAAATGCTGCATCATGTGTGAGGTTGGAACTATTAAATATAGATTTGAGGGCATGTTTGAAAGTCAGCATGACTTCGGGCTGATATCGGTTAAAGAAAAGGGCAAAAGTTACTGTAAATACAATGAACGCAGGCAGTGAGGAGATGGAGTTCATGCATTTAAAATAGATTGGAGAGAATGGAAACACATTTCTTGAATGGCTGGGAGTGTATGAATTGCACCATGCTGGCATGTGGTGCTGCAATTCAGGAAACAGCAAACACATCATTTCTGGAGGGGATCTATCTTGTCTCTGTTATTTTGCGGGTGCCTTGGAGCATGGAGGGTGGGTGTTATTCTCAAACTGCGCAGGCTACGGGCTGCATGTGTGTTCGTGCTCAGTCACACATATATGCACCAACTGTACTATCTACGAAACGTCCACCCACACACACACACACACACACACACACACACACACACACACACACATGCAAACAAACACAGGCATAGACAGACTTAAGATAGGAATAAATCTACACAGGGACACAGTGGGACATTAAAAGGGCTTCACAGATTGGTGGTTTATGAAACTGACTCCTGTGTGAGCAACCAAACTACAGAAAGGATGTAGGGGAGTTACGAGCGATGTGGTGACAGTGGTTTGCTCAACCTCAGAGTATTAACACAGGACTCATTAAGGCTGGAGAGGATAATCTAAGCTCGTCTATAAGCAGATAAAAGAGACAAGAGATTGTCACTAACAGGACTCTTTAGCAGGAAAACAAAGATAGTTTTCAGCGCATGCAAGTTCCCAAAGTATTAACAAGCAACACAAAAGCATGTTTGAACAAACAGCTTACTACATCTTTCTCTAGCCTAAAATAAACTTCTACAGCCTCCTACTGCTGAGCCAAACTTCCCACTAATGCTTTTTTATATCTCTCCATAGTGAAATACTTCTCTTACTGTATATGTACATGACCCTTTAGAAAGTAAAACAGGTCCAGTGCAGATCTAGGACATATGAGCGGCCCTCCATAGAGAGTGGGCCCAGGATGAGCTGATGCAGATCTGTCTTGGCCATGGAATGAAAATATGTGTTTGTGTCTTTTAGGAGAAAGGCACGACGAATAGGAATCTGGTTTAAATCTCTGTATATAAAGAAATATGACTAGCACCTGTCAGATGTAAATAAAGAAAACAAAACATACATTTTAGGAATTCTGTCCTGTGTAAGATCACAGGACTTAATACAGGGCCAACCAGTCTGTACCTGACTGTGGAAACCTCAACAGTTTACATTTCTTCTTACTACACTGTCTGGCCAAAAAAAAAAGTCATCACCTGGATTTGACCAAGCAAATATGTACAAACCTCCGATTGAATAATTACTGGCAAGTATCTTTCAGCTGGCAACAAGTTATTTAACCCCAGCTGATGCAATGAGTAACTTCTCATTTCTTAAACAACCATGAAGAAAGACACATCCTGTGGTTGTGAAACTCAAGAAATTAGGATTGAACAGCTGTGTAGGCTTAAAAAAACACTAATCAGTGAGGCTGACCAGAATAAAAAGGCTTCAGCTTGTTAGGGAGCATAACGATCGGACTCTAGAGGGATGAAAGAAGGGCATGTAGTCTGATGAGTCCAGATTTACCCTTGTCAAGAGTGATGGGCGCATCAGAGTAAGAAGAGAGGCAGGTGAAGTGATGCACCCATCATTCCTTGTGCCTACTGTACAAGCCCATGGGGACAGTGCTATGATCTTGCAGGTTGCTGAAGTTGCTCAGGTCTAGGTTCAGCAACATTATGTTCCCAAAGAATGGGGTCAGCTGACTACCTGAATTTATTGAACGACCAGGTTATTCCATCAATGGATTTTCTTCTTCCCTTATGGCACGGGTGTATTCCATGATGACAATACTATGATTCATTCATTCATCTTGGTGAAAAATGTAATGCAACCCTGGATGGAAATAAATCTTGTGACATTGCAGAACCTTATTGAGAGAATGTGTGCTGTCATCAAAGCTAAAGGTGGTCAAACCAAATATTGGAGTGCATGGCCTTTTTTTTGGCCAGGCAGTGTGTATTGCTGCCATTAGTCCCAAGATAATCTAATTTCCATCTAATCCCCAAAATAGAAAAACACAGTTTTAATAAACCCAACTTCTCTCAAACACATTAACTTCTCGAGAAATTCCATTGTCTTTACAAATCAGAATGACATTGTCTCAGCTTACTCTTCTCTCCTGTACCTGTTTGGCTCCTTTTATTTCAAACACAGTCTCAGTAAGGGATCTAATGCGGGAGCTTCACCAAATACAGGAGCACCACAAGGCTGTGTGCTTTGATCACTGCTGTTTCCTGTGTACACAACTGAAATGGCTGTAAATGCAATGATGTAAAGCTGTTCAAATATGCTGATTATATCGTCTTTGTTTGCCTTTTTCTGGAAGCCATACAGGAGGAGTACATCAGTCACAGCACTGTGCCCTTTTCAGACAAGAACAAAGCTATTGTTTTTCACCATAAACACCTCAGAGAGACTTTTGCTAACAATTTTACTGCCCTGATGGCATCAGTCTGGCCTCTAACATTTCTCACCTTTGCATTATTTCAGAAAAATGATAAAATTGTTAGAGTAAAACAACCTTTCCGTTTGGTATCTCTGTGATAGATTGCAATACCCTCTGATGAGGTGGCCCCGCTGATCTGAAACTACTTTGAGATAAAGAGGAAAACTCTCCAGTATTTGCTTTTCTACTTCCTTTTCTGGCTTCCTATGAAATCTTTCTTCTCTTACAGGTAACAATGTCACTAGCACTTTAATATCAAGAGTACTTTACCCCCAACCTCTTTATATGCATATAATTCAACTTTTATAAAATTCCATTTTATGAAACCTGCTCGGGTTAGCTCGGGCTTATTCCTGGTTTTATTCCTGGTTTCTGCTTCTATATTGACCCAATGGCATAGTGGTCATAGCAGTCATGAGCACAACATACTCTTGCACCAGTGTGTCTACATTACTCTGCAATACTCCTCCAAAACACATAAGGGCAGTGCTGTTGGTTTGATCATCAATTGCTTGTTTGTGGTCTTGCTACATCTTTTATTTGCTTTTTTACAGGCAAAGATATATAGACAAATAAGTATAGCCCTATTTGTATAGGATTAGTTTTGCCTGGGGACCTCTAGTAATTTGTAACAATTGCAGAGGACATATGTGTTATGGAAAGTGGAATCAATATCTGCAATTTGTCAAGTAAAATTCCAGCACAAATAGCCTCCTCTGATAATACTCATCCAGTCTGAATCGCCATCTCTGTAATTTTGGGTAGCAATAGTGATCTCTGCATTTAAAAGAAAAAAAAACCAAAAACATTTTCTGCTCAAAATGCTCACAATGATTCAGTGTTTGGCACTCCAAACAATCGTTTTAACAGGATACTCACTTTGTAACCCCCTTGGATGCAAATATTATAATGAAAAAAAAAAAGCATCTGTCATCTACAGGGTATAAGGCTAACACAGTCATGATAACAAAAAAAAAAGAAGAACTCAATAACCCAAGAGGTCTAAAAACAAAATATGGTATGGAGTCTCCCACTGTACAGAACAAAATTAAATTGTTGGAAAAAGGAAGCAAACTAAAAGGTGAACTGTTTTGCCTTTGAAGACTTCAGAATTGATGTAAGAACGCAACACTTCAGTTTTGGTTGCTTCGCAAACTCACTCTCTCTTTAAATGTGAAGTCTGGTCGACAAAGTGACAGAAGCACAGAGGAGAAAGAGATAGTCAGGGTGTGTCCATTGGGGTTCATCTACTAACATCTGCAGACAGCCTTTGCCATACGCAGCGTTGTTGGTATGTAATGTTATGTAATGTTGTCGTATCTCCGTATTTAATTTTAGTACATTATTTGTCATTTTTGAAGATCCCGGAAACCCTAATTTAATGAGAAAACACAAATTATTTTTTAAAACAACCTGTCTGGATGGCAAAGAAGACATCTAAAACATTCAACAGTTTAGCAATTTATTGGAAGACGTGTCTAATATTTCGATGCAGAAACCTCATACTCAGTAAAATTCCTACACACTCCTGCTTGAGCTGCTTCCATCTGGCTGTTGATCCTGGGCCTCAAGGGCCTGCTCGTGACTTAAACCAGGAGTCCTTCAGTCCTAATGTCATATGAGTGTGGAACACAGTGACTGCACAGAGGGACATGTTATTATCATGTGATTTCTCTCTGGTATGACTTACATTTGCTTTATTGCTTTATTGCTTTATTGCTTTTGGGTGTCACTGCTCAGTTAAGACATACCATTCAGTATTAGTGTATGCTCATGTGCATGTTCTTCGTGTTATGTGCACTTTGCGCAGTCTGTACTTTCCTTTGAGAGAGGCCAACAACATATTTGCACCAAGGTGGATGACACAAATTGAATCTATCAATCAATTTTTTCCACAACTAAGCTTTTAAATCATTAGTTTTGAGGGAAGGCTGATGTTAGTTACTGCAGCTACATGTTAGCCTGGGTATGTACAAAGTCTTAAAAAGTTTATCAAAAAGTACAACCCAAAGAGCCAGAGCTCCCATTTAACCTATTTGCATTTTCAAGTTTAAGGTAGGGTCTGCAGGATTTTCCCTAAAAGATAAAATGTCAACTTATAATCCAGCTAAATACTAGCTAAAAACTCTCTAAACCAACCATTTACATTTTTAATAGCTTTTTAACCGGGTGATGAGTAAACCATAGCTATAGACTGAATTTAGTCTCATGAAATTGACTCAGTGCAATTCAAACAGAAATGGTGGACCTATTGAAAACACCACAACAGAAACATTATCAATGGACGAAAGCATTAACACTTCAAAGATGTCACATAAAAGTCCTGCTTCGTTGCAGTAAATGTCTCACATTGGGGATGGCCCAAAGGTTACATTTTCAAAGTAATATATTTAATAGTTGTGAAGTGTAATACCTCTATTATCACACTGAAACTTGTAAGTAACACCTGGCAGCGAGTTTGAACCCTTATTAATCTCTGCAACCATCATTGTTTGAAGATAATGTATAAACGTGTCCTATGGGATTTTTTTTCTTGGGTTTGAAATATAGCACATAAAACAGACAAGGAGAGGTACTAGATTCTTTTTTTTTTAAGTATTTTTCTTTAGATAATGATTTGCATCTCCTCCCCTGTATTAGTATACATTGAAGAGGCATGAATGCAACGATAACAAGAGCAGAGAAACAAAAATCTATAACAGATGGAAACAGGAAAAGCCCATTCAATGCCCAGTTTCCTCAGTTTGAAGGAAGTTATGATGCAGAGTGAACAGAAAGGCTGTAGAACGGCACTTTACAATAAATTAAAACAGGAGACATATGGGATATGGGATGAGAAAGTGAAAGTATACCGGAGATGAAATATATTCAGGATTAGTTATGTACCAATTTATGCAGTTCTAGTTCAACAGACCGTGTGATGAAGAAAACTTTCAGAAACCCATTATTTAATGTACATTTACTCATAAGTAGATAGTACTGATAATTCAAACTTGGAGGTCACGTGTACCTAATAGTAACTTTGTCTCAGTTAGCTTTGGTGACACAGAGGTGAGGCTTCTACAGGACGTAAACATTCTAGTTTCATCAACATTGTGATGAAACAGTAACGCCTGTGAGGCTGAGGGTGAACCTGCAGGTAAAACTGGACTGCATCTGTTGTAGGGTAGTTGAGCTGCTACAGTATGAGACTGTAGAGAAACTATAGTAATGCCAGATGATGTGGTGAGTGAGATCTCAGCAGAGACAAACATGTGGGCTGATTTGATATGGTGCAGCTTGTGAACAATCTTATCAACCCACTGCA
This sequence comes from Thalassoma bifasciatum, assembly GCA_008086565.1. Lineage (NCBI taxonomy): Eukaryota > Metazoa > Chordata > Actinopteri > Labriformes > Labridae > Thalassoma > Thalassoma bifasciatum. Next base: position 437,554 of record RPOG01000290.1, on the reverse strand, counting down.
AAGTCTGTGCCAAGAACACACACACTTTTGTGTTTTACTGTAACACAAACATGATGCTATTTACTGCATTCTGACTCTTGTCAAATTATGAACAGTAAACTGTTGATCATTGTTTACTTACACAAGAACTTACTGTCTGTTCTTTAGGTCCTGTGGCTGCATTGTCTGAAATTTTAGGCTGTACTTTTTCCTTTTTTATCATTTCAGACGCTTACATCATGCATTTTACAAGTCCTATGGGAGGCATTATGAAGTGTCTTTGTGTCTTATAAATAAACTCTGTTCTGGCATTAAAACAGGATTTTTTTATGGATACAGAGAGTCTCTGTGGATAGGGTTGACTGTTTCTTATAGGGTGCGTAACCAGCAACAATGCATACAAAAATCTCGGTAAGACAAGTTTCCTCCTCTCTATTTTTAACCAGTTTTTAATAGTTTTTGCAATAAACCATAAAAGCTTGTTGATCGGCATGCCCCAGGCAGTCCCAGAGTCTCAGAGCCTCAGAGATGACGTATTGATTTAGCTGTCAATTAAGCAGGATGGATCCTTTGAACGGAGCCCAACCCCAGAGAAACTGTGCAGAGGCTCATTTGTAAGCGAGAAAAAACACTGACATTTTAAGTCCAAGTTTGGAAAAACAAAATTAGAATCAAGTTTCTGACAGAGAGAAGAAGCTGTCAATTAACTCTATGGGCAACTTTAACAAGTGACAGAGAGGCACCAGCAATCTTGTGTTCAGAGCACTGTCTGAAATCTAATCCCAGAAAAGATATTGGAGACTTTGAACCCTCAGTTACATGCCAAAGTGATAAACAAAAGAGACAAGATGGCACATTTGAAACCCTCTTCACTTCTCCTGCTTCCAACTCAGTTATCACATAAACCTTTAAATTAAACAGCATGAGATGCAACCAGTCTGAGGGGAACATTGAACCTCCTTTAACCCTCATTAGTACGACATGAAGATCCTGAGGATATAGAATATATTTCTGATTCAGACTCCTGCCTCTGATAATCAACCTGTGTCTCCCTCAGTCATTTAATTAAACACTTACTGATGTATTTATGACTTTAATTTGCATGTTAGTTATCTTTCATCATTGGTGAAAGTGAGACTTCTAACACTGAATAAAGCGGACACTGTCTGTTTCAGGGTATATGTGAATATTGGTAACATGTTAATGAATACATCAACAGTAAGGAGATAGATCATTCATTAAGAGTGCATGATGGGTTCGTATGATGTACTTGTCAGCTGTAAGTGTATTACTCACAGAGGGGTGACAGTCAGCTCAGCTTCTTGGTTGAGAACCATCGTGGGGGCTGTGCTATCAATCTCTGTGGGCAGAGCCAACTCTACCCCCATATTTAGCTAATTTTAGAAAAATAGGACCAAATATTAATGTCAATGTAAGTGTGCTCTAACTTAAGAGCATTTTCAGTGCTTTGCTTTGCTGACAGATAGCCCTAATCATTTTTGCACTGCTGTGGACCCAAGGAGACATCATTATAATAAGAGAGGGAGAGCGAGACTCAACAGTCCAAAGGAAAGAGAAGAGAAACTTCTGCGCTAATTGAAGTCCAGTTGTTGGTGCACTATGGGCGACTCAAGAGGAGAGAGTGAGCAATGAGAGGAACATGGTACCAACATTATATAGAGACCTCTCAGAATCACGTGCAGCTGCAATCTGGTCCTGCCGCACTTAGGCCCCGTTTACACGACAAAGCTTTGCAACATTTCACCCAGAAACGCTAAAAAAGTAGTGAAAAAATCTGCTGCATAGAAATGCTACGGACTGAAAAAACTGTAGTATGCATGTCAGACCTGTAGTTGGTGATATAACGTCTGGGGTATATAAATTGCTGGTTGCAGAAATGGTGCAGTAGATGCGCATTTTGTTGAAAAGCAGTCAGTAGATTCAGCAGCACAAGTATGACACGGAATTCCACTATTGTGATTGTTGTTGTTGTTCTGGTTTGTGCATGGCCATACCACAATTAAAGTGTAGCATGCATGTGCAAAGTATAAGCATTTCTACTGAAAACTCCAGCTTGCCATTTCCAAGACAACGGTGAAATAGCAATTCAGAAAAATTCCACTTTGGAGGCTGTTTTCAGAAGAATTCCTTTTAGGCTAAAATGCTGTTTCTGTTTAAATGAAAGGCCAAAACACAACAACACCTTTGCATGTGTAAATGGCCTCTAAATGCTACTGTTTTATCTGATTTCATCAATTTATGCAAGTTAAATCAGGAAACCTGAACCCCCCAGTGACAGAGTCTTTATGGTAAGTTTGGCTACCTTTCTTTTTTTTAAATGGGTACTGACACAACCAGTGGTGTGTATGATGTATTAGCCCATATTGAAATATGGTGATCAACGTTAAAGAGAAGATTTAGCTCAAATTAGCTCCAAACATCATTGCGTCTGTCAGGTCACATTCAATATTTGTTGCTCAAGATTATGTCCAACTGGGATGCAAAAATTTGAAAATTCACGAGTTGCCTCTTTGAGTTAATATTCTGGCTTCTGTTTCTGTGCTCAGTTTCTCAGTGAGGAGGCCGAGAAACACACTTACTACTGATCAGTATAACACACAACCCCCACTAAAAATGCACAGATTATGCCTTTAAACAAAGCATCTTCCCAAGTCATCCTACATCACACAAAGGTAGCATCTCAGGCATTTACAGGAGGGTGACCAAACCAGAGAAAGTCAGTCAGTCTTGCTGCTCTTTCCCTCTGTTCCCTCTGGCAACAGCAGAACAATCTGAAACATGCTGGATGGACTCAGGAGGGTTGTCCACTAACCAATTAGGGATGGCCTCTTTCTCTTAAATAAAATAACAGAACAGAAGTAAACTAGATGTAATAAAGTCCTTTCAGGTGGTACTGAGAAATAATGCTCAGGAGGATTGGAGGGATGTGGGGTTAACGCTTAAATCTAATCAGTTCAACACCAAGAAACACAGGAGATTGTTATTACAGAGGCTTCCCTGTCATGTGCTTTGTTTTGCTTTTCCGCCCCTCCAGCATTTCTCCCTACAGGCTTTCAGTCAACACATCACAGACTCGTGGTGCAGACAGCTCCCTCCCTTGACTGGCTTTGAGTAATGGAAACAGGCACCTTTTAACTGGCAGCTAATCTGGAAACACTGACCACTAATGGTCTGAGTGGCAGGGCTGCTGCAGCAAGAGGCTTACATGGATTGTGATATGAATCCTTGGAAATCTTTATTAGCCTGAGTTACATACTACCATAATCCATAATCATGACTCTCATCTGTGGGAATAAGCTTCACTCAAATGATTGTTGTAAATTTCTGAGATATTGCAGGTCTGTTGATGACACTATAAAAGGGTAACATATAGAGGAGAGAGAAGGGAACCAAGAAAAGGGGGAAAATGAGAAATGCTGCAAAAAATTTCATCCAAGAAAACAAATACACACATCTGTGAGGTGAAATCATCCTGTATAAAACGAAGTGTGATAAACATTTCCCTAAGACAGTGCAATAAAGTGGATTGGTGTATGAAATGATGATAAGAAGAGAGGAAAGAAGGGAGGAGGAACTTGTTATTTGGTGACTGGAAGACTGCTTTCTCTCACTGAGTTCAATCCCTTTGGAATAATCCTGCCTGTAAATCCAATGGGATTACCACTGATACAGTCTCAGTTTTCAGTGAAGCTTTAATTCAAGTCTGAAGAGAAACTCAGCAGCATGAACAGTGACCGCAGGGTTTTACTGAAAGAAGTGAGGCATTCAATGAAATCAACGGTAGAGCTGGAGCCCATTAAAGAAAATGCTCACAAACAATCTGTTCCAGTACTTTCCATCTAGATGTAACACAAATTTTGAGTAAACCCATTTAAAAGAATGAATGTTTGTTTCCATCCACCACTGTGATCTAATTATTGGGATTTGTTTCCAAGGAAAGACTTTTCTCCGCTCCAAGTCTGTGCTTGAACACCAACAAACCGTGACAGAAAAGAAGGACAGATAACATTTTTGTGAGCTTTTCTGTAACTATCAAACATTCCTGACATGTTGTCTCATTATCTTTTAACACAGCTATCGAATGTTTTTTAACTACATTCAACATAAAAACCACAAACTTCACATGATTCAAAGGCCAGAAATGTACCAAATTATCTCTCGCCTTTTGCTTTTGTTTCTCTACAAGATTTACTCACGCAAACTTCCATCAAAAAAAATAATAATTATGATAATCAAAATAATTATAATAGTAAAAGTAAAATAAAGTCAAAGCTCAACAAAGGGCATGAGCAATTATAGGTTATGGCACATTATATCTTAAGTATGGGATAAAAAGTGAAAATAATGAGATGTGATTGAAATAAGAAGGATAAAAGTATAAACCTTTTTCATTACGAGCAAAATGTGTAAACCTTCAAGAAAGATAGATTTATCATAAGCTTAAAATATTGTGGTCTGTTACATAATAGACAGACGTAATAAAGACTTTTTATCTTTGCAAGTTTTAACTTTTTCCCTTTAATTTTAACTTTTGAAGTATATCATTAGTTGAGATTTTGCTTATTTTTTTGTAAATACTTAACACTCAACAATTTGTAGAAATGTCTTACAGACCAAGATCATTTGGCATTAGTTGGTGGGAAAATCAAATATTCAAAGAAGGGGTACTGAGCTTTAACTTTAAACTTTAAGCTTTATGTTGTAGCTTTAAAAAAATTCTCACCCTAATAATCATGGGTGAAGGGGTGAATTTTAATGTTTCATTTTGGCTGTTGTCTCTGTAAGACGACCCATTTCAAGACTTCATTTCAAGAAGTCTTGTGATCCTATTCTTGTAGAGATCTCATGCAAATCTGGTCTTTTTTTTTTTTTTTTTAGAACAGACTATTTTGAGTTTGCAAGCAGACTCAGGGATTTCTACAAAATGTTAGCATATAACAGTTCCAAAATCAACATTTGTTTGGTATGTGCATCCAGCACTGTTACTTTGAATCTATGTTTGAAGTGCAGGGAAAGCACAATACCTCCATCTTAAACTATTGAGAGTCATAAAGAAAATCATAAAGAAAGTCTTTTATCAGCTCTTTTGGGCCGTTAAGTGCAAGTTACAGGTTTCGAAATAGAAGCATATGTATGTATGTATGTATGTATGTATGCATGTATGTGTGTTTGTGTGTACGTATGTATGTGTGTACATATGTTTGTGTGTATATGTGTGTATGTATGTATAAACGTACGTATGTAAGTGTGTACATATGTTTGTACGTATGTATGTGTGTACGTATGCATGTATGTATGTGTGTGTAACTGCAGTTATACAATAAAGTTGTATACCCAAAGCTCCTGGAGGTAAAACAGATTTACACTGTTGTCCATACTATTTTATGAACCAACGAGGAAAAAAAAAAAAAAAAAACGTCGGAGAAAAAGGATTGTTGTAGTCTATGTTGTTAGTTTTAATTCCTGAAAACAAACAGATGAGGGGTAATTGTGTACACAATGTGTATAAAAATCAACACTTACTTACATTTCATTACAGGAGATTTAATGGATAATTAAAAACAACAGCAGGTTGCAGTCTGGTTTTGATAAATCAAATGTATGTTTTTTTCCCAAAACACTGTTCTGTTTTAAGGCCTCGCTGCAGGTAATGTTGGAGCTTTCTGGTATTTGCATGCTTTTGTGTTGGACTTCAGCAGTGAAGTCTCCTGGGTATAAGGAGAGAAATCTGACAACAGAAACTACAAGTCTTCCCTTGGCTGAGTCTACACCAACCAATGTGTGTTGATCAGCACAGCATACAGCAAACATGCTGCGTGCACATTTATACACATCTTTCTCTGTTACTGCACTTCTTTCTCCCTATCTGTGCTTCTATATTCACCCCCTCCTCATGATTAATTTAATGTAACTCCAGATCTCGTTCCACCCTGGATTTGTGTCGTAGTGGAGTCTCATCCCTTAAGTCCTCTCACTAACAATATCTCTGCCCTCTGTAACACATGACCTTACATCTTAACATGCCTTTAAGCTCTTCGTTGGACTGAAAGATTGCTGTTGGCTTAATGTTTGCCTGCTCTGTTGATCCAGCTACATGTTTGCTGGTCATGAAGGATCTTAAGAGGCACAGCTCTTTTTATGATTAAAAGCCTCATACTACTTGCTATTTTCTGTGCACGATGAGAGTGGTGATTGGTTTGATGTTTGAATCATATTCCACTCATTCAGCTCAGCACAGACCTTTTAATCTGCTAACCACATCAAAGGCATGTGTGCCATTGTGACATGAAGCTGAAGCTTCTCGGGTTAAAATGCCTTTAACCCCATGAGTGTTAACAAAAAACCATCCACACCATGAGCAGAGTGTGAGCCTGTACTATGAAGCATGTTTCACATTCTTTAACAAATCCTCTGGTTATCTCACTGTAAGGGTCCCAACGGTAGAGATCTCTTCATATTCACATCCGCAGAAAGTTTTGATGATCAGGGTGATAGTACAGGGGCCATAATATCAGCGTGCATCTGATCTCAAACATGAATGAATCTCCCATTTAATCATTTACTCGGAGTGCACTACAATATAAGAAAACGATTAAAAGGTTATTGTAAAATCCGGGCTGAACACAACACAGCTACAGCTGCCAAACGCAGGAGGAACAACTGGCAAAATAATTATTGACTCATTAGTGCACGACAGATCTGACTTTAATAGCACTGTTTATTCCATTAAAATAATTTGTTACTCAGTGTGGCATGTTTATGGCAATTTTAGATGCATTATCTCTGCTGCAAACCTCAGGCTCATTAAAGCAAAGAAAAACCACGATTCTTAACAGAGAATACAATTATTTTACACCTTTGAAATTCAAGAACTACAAGGTCTTTGTGCTTTTATTGGTCTCTGCGGCAGAATTACTTAACAGAATCTTGCTCTTGTTTAATTTTAGCCTCAGATGTAACAGTATCTACATTCTTGGCATGTTAGCTCTATCTCACTTGTACTTTATCACTGCAGCACATTGGCTTCAGTTATTTATACTAAAAGTAATAGTGCATTCAAACCTCATCAAACTGTTAATTAGTAGTGCTTTTTTTGGATAAAGACATTTTCCCATAAACACCTTCAAACACCTTCTTAGGAAGTGAACCGAGCAAGTACATGCATTTGGTCTGGAAGCAAATAAATGTCAAGCAAACTACCTTTTCCTTCTACTTTCCTTTGTTCAAGACACCTTGTATTTGTTTAGTCATGTAGCTTTGCAACAGACCAACTTTGTAAACTTAGTTTGTAGAGTTGTTTAGTGAGCAGACCATTTATCACTACTCACAGCCCAGTGGTGAGACATATCTACACCACAAATACTGGTTATGTCCAACCAGTGCTCATCTACCAACTAAAACCTCACCAAACAGGGCAAACGTAACCTGGCTCTTCATTTTATCGATAGACTCTCAATTTTGATTAGATCACTGCAGTTTAACTGCTGCATGTGAGTTTTAATACTCATTATATAAAAAAAAAAACCTTTAAGGCTGTAGCCCATGTTCTATCACTGTCCTGTTTCGCTTTCCTCTGCTCTTTTTTAGTTTTGTCAGTTCAGCTCCAGTGTACATCATTATTACAAAAATATTACCAGATTTTTCTTTTTTTTTTTTTTTAAAGAGAACAAGGTCTGATTTCGCTTCTCACTTTGTCAAATTACTTCTCTCTGTTAAACTTTGGCTGGCCAGCATAGTATTGTCACAGGGACGATTGGTCTACATGCCATAAATTGAATGATGTTCTCCCAGGAAAATGTGGCCTGACCCCAGATATTGAAAATTAACATCAGAAATAGCTAATTTTGGCTCTGCTCATTTTAAATAATGAACAGGCAAATATATAAAAATGAGACAGTTTCGAGACCACTTGTAAAGTTATCACAAGGCCTTTTTAACCATTGTTTAACAGAAGTTACTCCATCTTGCCAGCAGTTGGACGTGTAAATGATTTGATCTTCTCTCCTTATTGCACCACCAACAGCTCTTGTTCTCAAGCCTGATATTGACATTTTCTTGCTACTGAGACCCTATAATTATTGCTTGCTATGATACTTCAAAGTGCTGCACAAATATATGTAGTAGGGCAGGGTTCATTTCAGCAGATGCTGCTACACCATCTGCTTAGCTGAGAGGTTGCTACTCACGTAATACACTACTGTAAGCAATAGAGTCCAAATAATGAAAAACAATGTGTTAAGTTAACTCGAGTGGTGAAGCCTGTTTGTTGTGCTATCTACTGGAGAAGAATTTGGAAAAATGCCACTCTGAATACATCTGTTACTTGTTCTCTCAGTTTTGACATGAGTTGCCTCTAGTCCGAGTTGTAATAACCTCCAGTCATGAATTGTCAGACCAAAGCAAACATGGAGTACATTAGACTCTGATGCATTACAAGTTCAGGCTCTTCTGATAACAGTGTGTGCTTTTCATATCTCAGGTACTAACTGTGCATGACAATAAGATCTATAATGTAAACTAGTTTTATACTATTGATTCTATGTATGTTTGTTTTTCCATCAAGTCCACAATTTCAGTGAAATGATGCCTTTTTGGACTGAATGGACAGTCGGGATCACATTTTGAAGGTCTTGGTCTTGTCTTGGACTCAAGGGTGTTTTTACTCTGCGTTGTTTGGACCTCGGACTCATGATTTTTTCTCAAGACTGATCAAGACCAGCACTGATTTACTTTTCTTCAACCCCACTGAGAACATTTAAAGTTCCCTCACATACCTGAATGTGTTTATGAGGCAGTCCTGCCCCTGTAAATATGGAGGGCACATTGGCGTATTGCATTAGGAAGCTTTGGTTTTTGGGATTTATCTCTTGATGGTCACGATATATTTTCTTCTTCTTTTCTACTTGAATTTTAGGTTCCTGGAATACAAGGCTGGAAAAAAGATAGATACCACGCAATTATCTATAGCATCCTTTACCCACAGTTGCCACTTCCCAAGACATCAGTCCATCTTATTTCTAATCAGAAATATCTCTGAAACACTTAATTTAGGCCTCATTACCTGATAGATAAATATCTGTTTCAGATATTCTGAATGATAAGTTTGTTAAAATTTGAGAATTTTGCATGTTGTGCTTTGGAAGAGTTGCAGGAATCTTGTTTCTAACTTTCAAATGTATTTAAAAGAAAACTTGAATTGAATTTCACCAACTGGTTTTTAATACAGATTTTTAAGGTCTTGGTCTTGTCTTGGTCTCGGCTTGTCTCAGCCTCGGTTCTCAAAAGTCTTGGTCTTGTCTTGGTTTGTGTGCATCCTGGTCTCGGGTAACTCTCTGTTTTTAGATATTGTGGTCTTGAGCACAACACTAAGAGAAGGCCGTTTGAAGGTCACAGTTGGCTTATTACAAGAAACTGATTAGTTTGTCAAACGTTTCTCACGCTGCTGGGAAAAAAAATAAGGATCCTCAAAAGCTTTTTGAGAAATACCATATTTAATACACTGTTGTATCAAAAACTTGATTCTGATTGGTCAAAACTCAACAGCAATGGACTGTTATTTCCATTTCCATTGGATACAGCTCTTATCACAGACTTCAGCAGACAGACAGCAGTTATATCAGTTTACCTAAGCAAGTGTTGGTGTTCGACATCTGTTTGTGTCTGGCGGGAAGTTCACGAGGCACGCAAATTTTTAGACTGTGAGGGAAATGACAAACTCAGAGGTGGAACATCAAGTACACACTAAGTGGATCACTTCATAGAGTACTGCTGTGTTTAAGAACTGTTAAATTGAAAAGAAAATGTCACAGACTCTGAGAGTAATGAGGTAGAAAAACCCAGTCAGGTGGGTCATATGGTGCTGCTCACTTTGTTTGTCAGAGAAAACGCTCAGGTTCATGAGAATGGAAACGGACAAGTCAGCTAGTTTAAAGGGATATTCAGGGTTAGAGTTATTACAGCTAAGTAAGCTAGCTGCTATGGATACAGTCTTAAAATATAATCAAAACTGAAGAAATAACCATGTTTCAATTAATGAAATCATTTACTCATCATGACTTGATGTTTTATTATTAATATCTTTGAGATCCTGTGATAGTAGAACAAATGTCATGTCAAAGTAAAGGGATCCTTCTCAAAACAACCTGCTCACTCTACAGTATAACACAAAACCATTAGTCTTTGTTGCATAGTTAAGATGGGGGGAATTTTCAGGAAACACTCATGAACGTTTGGGGGGAGCCAGATTGGCCCAGGAGTTAAGTTTCACTTCTTATTTATTTGTATGATGCTCTTTCTACTGTCATATCCTCTAAATAAACTCATCCAAAAACCCAAAACTATAATAATAAAAATAGGTGGTGTTTTCAAATGTTTCTTAAGCAATGTAAATCATTGCAGTAGAGCCAATTTAGCCATGCCCAAGGTTAAACACAGCAGAGTGTTAGCTAAAGCAGAATCAGTCACCACAATAATGGAAAGTGAAAAAAAAAAGATTGTTCTCTTTGAGTGGTATAGAACATAAAAAGTCATGTTGATGTGCTGCTAGTCCTTTAAAACTCTGCAGCTCTACTCTAAAGCCCAGTTCAGGCATTTGTTGAATCGGTGATGTATCTTACAATGTAGGTCTGCCTGGACCTACACACACACAGACGCCTTTGTGCTTGTACCTTCACATATGTAATATATAGAAACAGCACTGACCACAAGACCTGGGATTGGCCCCTGAAGCAAGACTGTGCATCTGGTATTTACAACATGACCAGAATTGTACAATATGACCAAACACGAGGTGTACATTTCATCTCCTCCAGTGTCTCCCTTTGATCATTCCTTGTCCTTGTTAAGTTGTCTTATGACAAAGGGCAACATGTCCATTCTGTATATCATATCTCAAAATTGCTGTGAAAAAAGCAGGAAATGTAGCGGGACGAAATAAAAACAAGCTAACGGTCATAGAGAAACCACTGCCCTCATGTGTTTCGGAGGAGTTTTGCAGAGCCACGCAGACACACCATCACAGATGTAAGTGCTCACTGTCGTTACATGATCCGTACCAGCTACCCGATCCGTTCTGCGCATGTACAGAACGCGTTCACATCCACTCATCGGCTTAACACTATGTTAACACTCATTTTACGTCAGCAACACATCAGCAAATAAACCCTAATTCACCCCTTTAACCCTATCCCTTACCCTAACCCTAACCCAAAAAAATTAATTTTAAAGACTGTATTGGCTGTATCAACATTCAACACGTGACGTCACGAGCAGCGGAAGTGACATCATCAACGCACAGGCGTAGAACGGATCGGGTTACAGGTACGGATCGGGTAGTGACACTCACACTGCAGTTCCGGGTAAACAGGCTTCAAGCTATTAAGCTAGCAAGCCAGACTTACCAACACAGAAAAACAAGGTTTTACCTGTTGTGGATTCTTCTGCTTCAAACGTTTTCTACATGTGTATGAATCCAACACGTGGTTTGTTGTTGTTTGATGTGACTTCCTCTCCTGGTTGAGTTTAAAGAGATGATATTATTGTGACTTTGATTGTATTTCCATATCTCACACCTCTTGAAACAACACCTCTTGACTTGTTTGGGTCTAATCCCTCTGACTCGGAGTCCAGAAAAGCAAATTGCCCGCAGGGAGGTTTTTGGTTTTTGGATTTAGCTCAGCTTTTCTGGTGGTTAAAAACAATGTCACTCCAGGCAAATGACAGAGAGACAGCGAGCACTGGGCACTTATTTATTTTAAATTTATTTTGTTTATTTATTTAGTTATTCTTATATGTAAAAGAAGTTAATGGAAAGAGCAATTTTTCCAGTGAATGCGCTTATGAAACCACCATCATTAATTGCCTCTTCCTACATCAATTATTAAACCAGAACTCCTTCTTCAGCCTAATGAGCTACAGATGAGCTTTTTTGTGATTCTCTCTCTCTCTCTCTCTCTCTCTCTCTCTCTCTCTCCTAGTTCCCCAGATGAAGGCTGAAAACCCATCACTGTGACAGGAAATTACTATTCAACTATTTAATGATCTAATATGTATTGTTCCAAATTCTTTAAATCTTGTGACATTGTTAAATGGGAAGTGAGAACAAGAGTTTCTGTCACTTAAATGTTGTCGAGTTCATCTCATACTCTCGTCACACCCTGATGGTTGAGGAGCTTGTGCGCAGGCTTGTAAGTATGCGTGTGAATCTTGAGTTGTGTTGTGTGTGTGTGTGTGTGTGTGTGTGTGTGTGTGAAAAGCAGGTCTGCTTGAGTACAGGAAGATGTGGAGAGAAGTGTGCCAGCATAAGTGTGAAAGAGGAAACCCCTCTCTTTAAGGGACATTGTGTGCCATGAAATACCTTTCATCAGAGCACAGGGATGCTGATTCTCTTTGATTCTGCACACAAGCTCTCATACACTTGAGGCAAAAAAGGAAAAAAAAAAAGGGAAGGACCTGAGATGTGTTCCTAAAAACCTGAAGTGCATAAAGGAAGGAACATTTTCTCCCTCTTGAAATGGACTCAATGCTGAAGATGCACACCTCTCTTGCAGCTTGCAGAAAAAAGTGTCTGCCTGTGCTATTGCAACATTTGTTTTTCATAATAAAACCCCATTAAAGTACTTTTCCCACCACAGCCAATTAGAACAGAATGATAGTTATAAAACTGTTTGTATGGCACCAATTAAACCACAGCACACATGTTTAATAATGTCCCTGAGGAACATGGGCATTATGGGTTGACCCATAATCAATATCACTATGATCTTGCGCACTCCTGCCCCACATTTGTTAAATGAATTCAGTTGAATGTGCCACAGCTGTGCTGGGTTTGAGGCAAATGTGCTTAATGTTCAGTTAAGACCCAGAATCACTGCTAGTCAATTAGCAGCTGCTCTCCAATCGTGCTCTGTACACCTCCTTATGCAAGAGTAAAACCTCTGTTCAACACCAAAAAAGCTCCTCAGCTTTTATCTGCCATCAGTATTGTGTCTTTACAGGACAAACCAAAATGGAAGTCTTTGCAATGTGTTTTTGAAATGTTTCCATAAAGAGAAGTTGGTCTACCAGGTTTCAATTAACACCCTTAGATACATGGAATTGAGTCGTTTTAAGCTTTACAACATTTCCCCTCTGATCCAAGTTCTTTTGACGTTGTCTCCTCGCTGAGCAAATCAGCTGTGGCACCTTCGTGCAGTTTTTGCGCTTTTCCACACGCATCTTATACTTTCCCTCACAATCAGTCTCCAGTTGTTGTTTTTTTACTTTCCAGAGACCTTGATGCTGTTTTGTGCTTCTGTGTGTTTTAAAGTTGCCTTTTCATTATCTTCTTTGTGGCATCTCCCTCTCCAAAGGTGCCTCTAAACAGCCTTTTGGGGATTTGAACGGTGCCATCACAAGTGATAAGGAGTGACCTTTACCTGCTGTGTTTCTTTTTCTGGAGAGCACAGTCACGTTTATTATATAAACTTTTACCTGATTTGGAAAATATCAGCTGTTTTGCTTGGAAAATTATTTTTCATTCCTGCTACAGAATCTGTTCTGCGCACTGAGATCCGTGCGTAAAAGCAACAAACAGCTCATTAGTTGGCTCAGAAAAGAAAAGATCAACGCACTTACCATGTTTTTTCTGTGGTAATTTTTCCTTGTCTTTCTCTTAGGTACAGCCGAGGAAAAAAAAGAATCAGCGAATTCTTGTGGATCCGTCTTTTACGCACGTCCAGCTCAAACAAGCGACACAGAGACGGGTTACAATCAGGCAGCAGAAACCAGCTTCTAGAGGTGCAGCGGCTCCACGTCTCCACGAACAGGAAGAGCGTGCGTCAACATTGCTGCCAAACGTATTCAAAAACCTGGAATGTCAGCCCTCCAGCAAACTCCGGTCTGTGACATCCTGCTCACATGATACGATGCTCAACGGAGACAGCTTTTCGCAGAGTTGGATCGCACCAAAAGCAGTGAAAGTGTGGAAGAAAGTGCAGAGATCCATCTGATCCATCTGATCCAAGAAGGTGCAGCTCATCGCGCATAGTCTCTGTCAGTTCACACTCTCACAGGGGGGGTGCACTGAGGGGGACGTCAATAAATCGCTTTAAATCTGCGTGTTTTGTAGGTTAAGATGATCGGCGGACTCGCATGCAGAGCGCGTGAGTGAATTGATTGCAGCCACAGGCGCGTGGATCCAAGCGGTTGGATTTCCTTGACAGTCCACCCTGTTGGTGTTACACAGTAGGATGTAAGGTAGAGTTGCACACATGGAGCAGGGGCTTCAAAGACGCCACTCACAATTAATATGGTCCAACAAATTTTATTTCTTTACTACATTTTTCATATTTTGAGATATTTTGCTCCAACTCTCTCTCTCTTTATGAGCTCCAAGCTAAACTTATTTTGTTACATTTTTAAAATAACGCAAAAAAGATAAGTCCCAAAAGAGGTCAGTCTTTAGAAGATCAAACATTAAGACATTGCAGACTTGAAGCAGGGTTTTAATACCATTTCCAGTGGATTGCCAGAATTTTTATAGGGCCAGAAATAATCCAGAGTGAAGTTACGCAGTATGGAATTTTGATTCTATCCCATGCACATCTGCACTGTGAACAATTTTGAGCTCAAGAGAACTTACAAGCATTTGTTTCATCAAAATTTCATGATTTAAAAAACCTTTTCCGTGCACATTACTCCTGTATTGATTCATGCAGTCTTGGCATGATGACGACTTTAATGATTCTGTTCTGCTTATGCAGCAAACATTATCACCGGGAAATGCATGTGTAAGTAACGGTCAAAATCAGTAATGCAACGCAACATGACTGTAAATGAGGTAAAAGCCCTGTGTGAGATTCTTTATAGCTCCTTTTACACACAACAACCCATTAAATTCAAGACAGCCCGCTCCTGAAATTTTCCTGAGATGCTCTTTCACACATGTCCTTCACAGCAGGAGATGTCTTCATAGTAGACATTATGCAAAAAGAGCGCTGAAGTGATCTCTCTGCCAGTGGATCTGTACCATCTAACATTGAATACCGATACGGAGCCTTCTGTCTGTGCTCTGCGTTCATTTCATCCAAATTTCTGCACGTTTCCCTAAAGCTTACAGCTATATGGACCAAATGGAGCAGTACCACTACAAACGGTGGAGGCAGGTTTGCTGTTACGAGGAGACACGTAGCTCCAGAGGCACATGGAGAAGAAATAATGGCAGAGTTTTTTGAAGAAAAGCACAACCTCCAACAACGCTGCCTCCGTTTTAGTCTTTTTTAGAAGAGGTAGGTCATAAACTTTTGACTCTCAAATGAACCTTTAGAGAGCATATCCAACTCATAGCAAAGCAGGTGAATTTTTCAGAATATTACCTGCATTTAAAAATAGCTCACCTTGACTCCTTAAAAAAATGACCTTCCACTGCAAATTTCCAGATGCTTGCATTCACACATGCAGCTCAAACAAATAGTTAGGGAAGTTTCAGGATTTTTGCACATGTGTGAAAGGGGCTAAAAAAGTTTCTCTAAGTGCTCTTTAGTAAGTTTAAAAATTGAATTCTGCTGAAGTGATGGAGTAGTTTTGAAGTTGAATAAAGCGCTGAAACTTTAAAGTGATTCCTTCTTGAAGTACGTGTTATTCTATTTCTCAGTTTTCATGAACTCAATTTCTAAAAGTTTGGGGCACTACAAGCAGAGAGGAATCAAGGAAGTGCCACAAATGATAAATCAACACCTCAGCCATGCTCCTATATACTGCTCCTTCCTTCTGAGATATTTACTGAGATTCTGCAGGGGTGGCAATAATGAGCAGTCACAAAGAGTAACCAGCTGCCATTAGGAAACTATGTGGACCCCCTGGGGAGTTTCTGTTTGGATGGAGATGGGAGAGGACACAAACGAAGTACATGTGCACCGCTTCAAAGCTTATATACATTAAATGTAGCCTGTGATGTTGACTTTGTCAGTTGCTTCTTCAAAGCTTCAACGTTTGAGCACATCTCTGCAACATATGTACGCTAACACCATAATGTGAGGCTGCTGCAGCCAGTTATGATGTCGTATATGTTTTATTAAATGATTATCATTCCTGAAGTACAATTAAGGCTGATGTCAGGAATATGGTTCAATATAAATATGCCTGTTAGCATCATCTTCCTCAATCTTTGACGTTATTTTTTCCTCCGATTTTGATCCTCTAACTGTTCTGTTTACCTGATACAACCAGGATTAATCTCAGGAGAGTCCCCTGAGAAGCTTTACCTCTAACTGAGACTAAATGCTGTCCATATTATATACACGTTCTTCGCTAATTCCAAAGAGAAAACGCACTTATTATCTCATTAAACACTTTGATTTAGCTGCTGTTTTTCTCGTCCATCTTCAGTTTATTTTATCTTTAATTGAATCGATACCAACTCCTTGAAAGCCAATTAGTGGGCTCTTGAAGTATAAAAATGTTAATGGAGGAATAGAGAACACCACTTTCACACATGCAGGAACACAAACACATACGCTGACAAAGTTTATGTGCTGTTTTAAATGGAAATTAAAAGTGCTGAGGTTTCTGAGGAGGGATTTGTCTTTGATCTGTTCAGCTCTAAGAGGTGAGTGACCACACGGGAAAAAATAAAGCGCAAGATTGTTTCTGCAGTTTAGCTCTCTGAAACATTTCTCTCCAAATGAAGAGTCAGTCTGTGCCTGTGACAGTGATTCTCCAGCAGCCGTTGGATGTTCAAGGTTTCAGAGATTGATCTCTTTCTTGATATTATTTTTCAGAAAAGTGTTGCTTTTACGCCACTTTGAGGAGTGAAAATGTTTTATCTCTAAGAGCAGAGTGGAGAAGAAGATGTCTGACATTTTGAAAGTTCTCCTCTTCTTACCGAATAGGTCAAGCAGTGGATCTGAAAGTACTGATAACAGAAAAATGTCATTTCTTGAAGTGTCATCAAATGTCACAAAACCTTGGAGTGAGAGAAATATATATAAATTCATTGCTTGTTTGAGGTTCAACTTAAACTATTACTGAAGCTTTGTTACATGAGTATATAGTGCAGTCAACACATCTTTTTGGGAAACACTTAAATGCCACATGATTCTTATAAATGTGAGAAAGAAAGTCCATTTATAAGACACATATTTTTATATATATAAATATTCAAATGACTTATAAAATGTAACTTTCTAACATAAGATGAACTGTAGAACATAACCTTTTGGCTGCCACAAGATATATTTTTAAGATCACAACAATTTGCAGACTGTGATTGCATGTTGAAATTTCCATTTCTTTTGATGATGTTGACATTTAAAGTTATGATTCAAATAAATGCTGCTCTGCTGCAAAAGTGTGGTCCAAAAAAATAAACCAGGAATAGGAGAAAGTTTCACAAAGCATTATCTATAATTTCTTAGTCAGTAAGTTTTCTTTATTTCACACAGGGTAACTGTGTTAAATTTAAATGTGCGCCCTGATTGTCTGATGATGTGCTGGCATCTACAAATGTGTCTGTAGCTTATATGATTTACATCTAAGTATATATCACACATGTTCAGACATACAAGTGTGTGTGGTGTCTTACTTTTTGTGTATGTTTCATGTTGCTTTTCAATATAATAATACTCCTGTATGTTGTCTCATGCTGGCTGTGTGAGGACCTTTGATATTTCAACTGACTTTCTTTTGATTTGTCTGAAAAATCTCATACAGGGTGAATCATTTTCATGTTTATGGCCATATATGAAAATAATAAATAACTAGAATTCATTCAATCAAAATTACAGGAGTGCGTGTGCAAAAGGTTCAATCTGTGTCATTAAGCAATGTGCAGTTATGCAAGATGATTTTGATCACCTGCTGATGTCCAATGATCCCTGGATAATGCAACAGCACTCACACTTTGGTGCTCTCTTACATACAGGTTCAAAAACCATTAGTTTCATCAGGAGGTCTGTGATGATTCACACACCCAAAATTTAATGCGCTGTACATCTTTGTGATGCAGTTATCACAGGATCACTAGTTAACAAGATGAATCCATCCACTGTCACGGGACTAACTAGCTTCACTATCTCCAGATAAAGAGTAAGAATAAGTCAAGAGCTTGAGGGAACCACTGGAATAATTTCATTACCATAGAAGAAGCAGAGCATCCATGTCAAGATAAGGTGATACATAAGTCCAGGTCTCAAGGACATAAATGGGTATTACCACTTTGCTTGTTATCACAAGAAGCCTGGGTAAACAATTCTACTCATGTTTGTCTGCCAAGGGCATGAGCAAACCACAATAATGTTTATTCAGTTCATAAAGCTTTTAGTAGGATCATTGGTACCTATGAGGCTCAGAGCTACAAGATTACTAAAGACTTACAGTAACAGCCTGTTCACTTGTTTGGGAAACAAATAAAGTGTCTTCACTTAGGTACCACTATGTTTCAAGGCAGCTTCTTTCCTGAGGTACTGTTATTCCAAAATTCAACCTCTAAACTTCAAAAATAATAGTTTCTCTGTTTTTAACAATGTAGGGCAAAAAAGGGCTACAGCTTGCATCTTGTCTACAGCCAATGAAATACAAAACCTCTTCAGCATTTTCTCTTTAATACTTTTTCTTTAAGCACCTGTGAGGATCTTTAACTGGTAATAAAGTGAAGTGAAATTATTACTGATGCTCTAAAGAAACCAGTGAAAGAAAGCAAGGCCATCAGTTCCAAGGCTGATTATTTCTATAGTTATTTCTAAATGCCTGTTAGGGCTGGTGTTCAAAGAGTGATTCTCAGCCAACTTATGAAACAGACATTTTCTTTTTCCAATTCATGGTAAAGGTTAAGTTAAGATAAGATACTCCTTCAAATGCCCACAATGGGGAAATTTACAGATTCAAAGCAGCAAACAAAGAAATGTATAATATGATAAGATTACATAAATAGAATGATATAATAAGTGTAACCTCGCAAAAATATGTACATGACTTTTTAACCCAAAAAATGTAAATATACATAAAGAACCAATTAAGAAGTAAAACATGTGCACAGACTGATGACAGAAAGGAAAAACGTCCTCGGAAAGAGATGAGACATGTTGTCCATCAGAGACGACAGCTTGGCCATAATTCTCCTGTCAGCCACCAACTCCACTGGGTCCAGGACAGAGCTGGCCTTCTTCACCAGTTTGTTCAGTCTCGCTCTCCTGTATTCTGTCCACCCACAGCATGTGAAATCCTTCCAATGTGGCATTGTGTCTGGTGTTAGCTCCAATAGCCATTCACAGCTACTGCACTTATTCATTGAAAAGTCTCACAGTCTGAGAAATTGGACAAACTGATAGTGATGTGGTTAAATTCATCCTTGTAGAATGACAAAAGACTGGAGAGGCAGCTAAAGGGGAAAAAAAGGCATCTTTGGGTTGTTTGCAAAAGTACATCGAGTTAACACAAAAATGTCAGGTGTTTGTGTTCATGCAAATAAAGCCAGCATTTGTGTCTGGTAAGACTTTTAGCACTTTATAATTCCTGATATTCTCCTTTCAAATGTCAACACCATTGTGGATAAACTTTTCCAGAAAACATGTCTCCTCTAAACTGCTCAGAAACCTTTGAGTTGTTGCATTGGCTCCACTGTTTGTTTTCAGAGTGAAACTTCACTAAATCCTCACACATCTGTTTGAGGCTGATAGAAGACTCAGTGCAAGAAGGAGTAGTAAGAGTGCACACATTACAGCCTGTTGGTCTCCTATCAAGAGGGAACCAGATATCTTTATTGCCTCGCCAGTTTAAACACTTAGAGGTGAAACTTTCAGCCCCTCCCTGTCTGTAAAGCACTGAACAGATGTTATGGTCTTATTATCAAATTCAGCAGGCCAAAACACGTGCCACAATTGGAGCTGCTGACCGGATAGGGGAGTAAAAAGTTTAATCTCTTTAATAACTGTACATTAAAGCATTAAACACAACTTAAAGCTGGGAAAATCTTTAAGTGTTTAGATGTTCTCAACCTGTGAAGACTGGAGCTGATGTGGATCAATGCAACAAAACTTTAAACTGCCACGGTTTTCTGCTTTCACTGTAAAGTGTGTACATTTGAAATGCATTAGGGATTTCTTAGAATCAATACAGTACTTAGATACTTTCTCCCTTCACCCTGCATTTTGATCACTCAACTGAAGACAGAAAGTTCAATTTATTGACAAGAAATCCTAATTCAGCTGTTCCTGTAAAGCTGTTGAGCACATTCATCTTCTAAAAAAGCACTTTGCTGGATTTCTTTGAATACGTTTGGGACAAATGCCAAGTGAAGATCTGGAAACTTTTTACAGAACAACCTCAAATACTTGTATGGCTGTAGTAACCAGTGTTGAAGTACTCTAGTCATGATTTTCAAAAACTGTGATGAGGACTTAAACTTGATCAATGACATTATTTGCACTCACAAGAAGAGGTCTTAAAATGTGTTTATTTATAAAGACTGATTTATTATATCCATTTCACTTTTTTAAAAATTCTTTACTTTTCATTTATAGTAGAAAGTCAAAATACTTTGTGAGGTCAGAGACACAAATGTTTGGAGGAGGAAACAAGTACTCAAACTATAAGTGACATTTGTCCAGGTGTGTGTGTTGTTGTGTATGTATTGTAGATGAACTCATACTTAACATCAGTCAACTACATTTCTCTACTAACTAATGACGTAAATGCTGTTTGTGAACTTTTGCTGATTATTCACTAAACTGCTATCATGTATGAAAATGTCAAATATGAGTGAAAGAGTGTGTATCTTATTAATTCTGTGCATTCGGAGGGCACTCTGACTTTGACTTCTTTATAGACTGACAGAATGTGAGAGGAATTAGCTAAATAGTCGTGTTAAGTTTGTTAAACTGATGCATTGATGGTGAAGGACAGAGGCAGCTCCTTTTCAAATCCTCTTCTCCTTCTTTCTTTTTGTTATTGTGTCATATTTTCACATCATGTCCAATCAACGTAGGGTTCAAATCCTTTCTATAATAGAATTCCTGAATTAGCTTTGTTGTTTTCGTTACATCAGCTCATATTTATTGCGGTGAATGATTATTTTAAATCCAGTCTAACACGATGTCGTATTGGTGTCGAGGTGTCAAAGAGACAGAAAGAAAGAAAGAAGACAAGATTAATGCTTTTATCTTTTAATGGGATTTTTGAAAGCAAGAGCATCACAGAATATGGTTAACTTCATCTTTGAATTCATACTGGAGCTTTGAATGCAGCACTTCTAACTGACTTCACGAGTTCACGGCCTTTGTTTGCTGAAATCAGACAAAGGAAGAAGTTGAATGCTAATGTCCTCTCGTTTTGGCAAACCCAAGGCTGCTTTGACACAACAACACTAACTTAACATACACATGATGAATTTTAATTGTTGACAGACACTTTAAATGTCTTTGCAGACTTAAGTCTGTTTCCTTCTCATTGCTTTATATCACAGCAGATATTTCTGTCACTGAATGTGATGACAAGCAGGGGTGTGTCCATGCTTTCCAGAATGGGGTGCCCCGACTAGGGCACCGACTTATGCAGGGGGGCATGAATTATATGAGCCTACACACCAATAAAAATAACACAGCATGTAGACCAATATCATTTATTGCTAATTGCAAATCCCCAAATCACCCAAAAGGTTCACAATTGCACAATATGCCAAACTGTGCAATTGTGAACCTAATGTAAATTAGTTGATATGTTGTCCTATAGATTAAAAACACTAGTAAACACAATACTATTGCATTTCTTTTCTAAGCATGAGTAAATCATCCACGGAGGGGGGCACCATGCAATAGCTTGCCCATGGTGCAACATTGGGTATTGGGCCAGCTCTGTTCATAACACGTCAAACCCAAGAAAAGTGAAATTTTCTATTCGGGAGTGTGCTTCAGGTTTTCTTCCAAACCGCTAAATTTATCAAATAAAGGCCACACCTGTTGCATTAGTGTTCCTGTTACACAAACTATACATCCAAATGCTGAACACACAACCCTGACAATTTCATAGCTCTGATTCTGCTTTCAAAGGTGTTGACGGTCAGCAGGGTTAACGTCTGCATCCATCACCCTGTATTATTGATTTTGTTTTGTGCTGAGTGACAGATAAACACACACTGTTGTACTGTCCGAGCACTGTATGACCACCTTCAGGGGTCCACAAAATAGCCTCGAATATGTCGGCGAGCCTTTTTACATCCTTAGATTGGAGCAACAGCATGTTCAGCAGCGTACATGCATCTGCACATAACACAACTGTGACGGTACATCGAAAAACCAGATCATCAGTTTTCTTTGACAAATTTCTTGTTTCATTCAGCCGGGGGTTAGGGTTACAAATCTTGTAACAATAGCAGCTCAGCCCTTCAGTGTCTTTTCACCTCTCCATACACTGGACTTTTATGTCAGCCATTATTTAAGTCTTGGCCTTGGGGCTGCTGTAATGTTAATGATAATGAAATCCCTCGGTACGTTCTTGTCGGAGCATAAAATATAATACACACAGCAAAGTGTAAAACAGAATGTTCTTTTTGTGACTGTGGGAGAACATTTCCATGTATTTCATCCAGGTTGGTTGGAATAAGATGAATTTGGCTCTTTTGTTATCGTAAATATCTGTACAAGGTCGTGTATTTACATAAAAACAAATACATGAACCCATTATTTTTGCCTCTGTTTAGAACACTACATTTTTGCTACCGTCTCTTTAAGGCTCTACGATTTATACATCAAGTTTTGATTGGCGGTTGACTGACAACCAGATAAAATAGATTGATCATTCCTTTTTTCGTATAAAATCTGGCGAGTTAAATTCATATTGCATTTTGTCCCAGAACACTGTTTCCCTCAACGAATGTGTTTGCAGAAATCCAGAACAAAGGAGTAAATGCCAAAAATACTCAGGTACAGGAGCTGTTTACCTGGCTTTCAATACACACCATCACATTTTTTTGATTTACACTTTTGAAGGATACAGCCATAACATTTCTGCATTTAGGAAAATAAGTGTAAAATTTTCATTTTTCATGGTTTCTTGCACTTTTAGCAATTCATTTATTTAGTATGGATATAAGTCTATGTTTTTCAATTAATTTGGGTTATAAGGATTTTATTTGCATAAAACAAGAGTTGAATGCAAAATGAACCTGGATTATTCTTCTTCCCTTAATGATTCTTGGTGCACACCAATAGTTGAATACACAGTCATATGGCTTGACATTTGTAAGACTACATGGATCTTGAGTAGCACATCAGGTTTACAGACTGAAAATCAGCAGCATTTAACTCAAGTTCAGCCCTTAAAGAAATCTTGTCAGTTGCTTCACTGTTGTACTTAGCTGTGACAGCTCCTCCTGTACTGTCAAATGGACAGCTACTGAAGCAGGACCATGTAGTGAAAGGTGTCAGAAGTACTTGGACTGATGAAGAATATGAACCAAAAAACTCTCATTGTTGGCTTTCTAAGTTTCCACGCTAGCAGGGATAGAGATCAATAGATATTAGAGAGTTGGGTGAGAAAGATCAAGTGCTCAGTTTAGGGTAAAAGACAGAGCTGGATTTTTAGTGTACTCTGCAGTTAGGCTGAGTCTGAAACGAGGATAATGTGCTTTGTGTGATGTCATGGTAGAAATAATCAATTTGAAGCAGGAAGATACCACATATAAATTAGGTATCCCCCACATGAGTAATTAGACATCTTTGTGATCTTGAAAGGTTTCTTCCTAACATATGCAGGGGTTCAAACCCCAGGGGGATTCGTTCCCCTGAACTCCATCCCTTGAAAATGTTACGACCATAAGTTCACGGTCTGGTTCAGTTAACGCCGGTGACTCAGTTCAGTCACAAAGCCATGCACACCTGCTCTTCCTCACACATTTTAAACTTTGCCATTAAGTCCAGCTTGACTCCTGTGCCCTGCAGTTGTGTTGTGTGGTGGAAAAGACAGAATCAGGATCAGCTCATTAATTTGTCACTGAAGGCTCCGAGAACTTGGCTCTTCACCCAAATTCTGTCAGTTCAGATTCAACAGAGCAAAGCGACCTTTAAATGCTGACGAGACAAGGGATTGGACATTTGCACGGTTGAGAGTTCTTGTTAAAATCCATCCTATAGAGGCTGCTGGGCTGAACTGAAAACTGTTTGAGGGATTGTGACCCAGAGAACTGCAGGGATTGTTTATCAGGCTTTAGAGACAACAGTTTTACTTATGAGCAGAAATAAAGCTGTGCTTTGGACTCCTCTCAATGACAGGAACATCATCTTTATTACTCATTTGAGAAAATAGCAAACAGGGTATCCTTCTTGTTAATCTTGTCCTTTCCATAGTTTTACTCAAATGTTGATGGCAGCAGGATCTCATTGTTTGGGATGTGCATCCCAATCCCATTACCATGATTCAGTTGTGTATATTTTACATGAAAAAAAAAATCAAAACGGGCAGATGTTGAGGGGAACATCAGGCATTTTGGACCATTTGTGAACCCCAAATCACTGTTGTTAAAGCTGAGCAACCAAGAGAAGACACAGCTGGTCAATCTTTGGATTTATTATTGATTGGCTCTATATGCATGAGCTGGACTGGGAAAGATAATGCTGTAGAAATAGTTTGAAGGGGAGCTATTATCTCAACTTCCCTTAACAGTAAAATCACAAAAGTAACAGTGTAAAAACAGGCTCATATCAAACCATTCCATTGGATACAGGTATTAGCAAGCCCAGCTAACAAGGTAATGAACCTAACATCTCCTTTCCTTGTTTTCTTTTAAAGAACAGAGGCTGCATGTTGGCACACCTCACAGCAAGAAGATCACCAGCTTGAATCCTGGTTTGAGCAAAGTGAGCCTTTTTATGTGGAGTTTGCATGTTCTCCCCATGTATGGGTGGATTAGTTCCAGGTACTCCAGCTTCCTCCCATGGGCAAAAAAAAACATGCTCACCAGGTTAATTAGTGATTCTGAATTGCCTGTAGGTGTGAGTGTGCGTGAAAGGTTGTCTGTCTCTGTGTATCAGCCCGGTGATTGGCTGGTGACCAATCCAAGACGTATCTGGTCTCTTGCCTGAGGACATACATTCCACAGGGATAAGCTCAAGCTACTGACAACCCTGAATAGGATAGAAGATGAATAAATGAATGAATAAATACAAATGATAGGCTAACAATGTGCCATAGATGAAACCCTTTTCATAACTCACACTTTTTTCAAATATTTACCAATCGAACTACAGTATGAAACCTTGTCTTAACACCTTTACCTAAATATGCATTAGCTTGCCAAATATACTGCTCACTATCCCAAATTTATACTTTGACACTGACAAGAATATAAAAGAATCTGAAGCGCCTTTCACAAGGTTGTTATTGGAGAGTGTACATGGCATGAAATGATGGAAAAGTCAACTGAAGAGAGAGTTTTATGCTGACGGATCTCAAGTTAGCTTTGTCTCTTGCTGGGAAAAAAGCAGCGCACAGAGGGCAAAGAAGAGATAAACATAACTTTATCCACAGAAACAGTTTGTGTGTTTTTTTTTCTTAAGTCTTTTGACATAGAACTAATATGCTGAATAATTTCACTTAACGATAAATGAAGAAATAGAGTCAAAATTTTTAGCATTGTTCGACTTCTTTTTGTTTTTTTCAAAATTTTGAGAAAAAAATCAAGCAGACAGAAAACAAACAAACTGTATTAAAAACAGTGTTCTTGTGATTAGCTACTTGGCAGAGAGATAGATGGGTTACAGATAATAGGTATTTTAAATTTTCCACCAGATTGTCATGTTTGTAGGTCAAATAAAGGTATCAGTGTCTAAATCGGTCCAGTACAGAATCAGTGAAATACTCTCTAAGCAGGCTTGATAAATGCACTGACATGAAGTACGTGTGAGGATACAACAATACTGAACTGCGTAACCCAAAAGTAAAAACAGTCAAACTGCTTTGAAAGAGCTTCAGTGAGGATCTTGAACCCACTCTACAAGCAGGCTCAGACATTTTGCATCCTAATGTAAATGTGTTATGGTTTGGGGTCATGCACATCCCTTTTCAACAGCTCTCACAGGTAATAAAGTGATCAGAAGTGCAGCTCACTGATTCTGAGTGCACTGAATTGTTTCCTTTCTCTCAGAATTATGAAATGATGCAGAAGTTTTCCAGTTTTTGCTTTGACTGAGCTGAAAATCAGGTTGAAAGTCGTTTCTCTGGGGGGTCAAGTTCATGAATCTGCCAGGAGTAATGACAGCTGCATCTATTGGTGACTTCATTGGACCTTTCCATAATGATAAACATTAATATATGTGTTCTATAGTGTTAGCAACAAAGTGCTGTTGCAACAAAATGTTTGCATTTGCGCATGTATATTTTTGTGTGTGTCCTAAAGACTTTGTTAGCATCTGCTCATTGTGTCATTGAACAGCTCTGTGCTGGGTGAAGCACATTCACAGAAACTATCTGCTCTCAGTAAACACTCTCCTGTTGGTGTTCAGTGTTTCTCCAAACATACATAAGCATAAATTAGTAGCAGTTTAGACCATGTTTCCATCTGTCCAGTCGGTGGATTTGGTCCGTAAGTAAAATGAATTTTACAGAAGTTATTGATGAGATGCCCTTAGTTTGGAAAGATGAGCTGGTTGCTCTTTCTGATCAAGTTCAAAACCAACTTTATATGAAAGGTAGGTGTACTCAAAGTTATTGTGTGAGAGTGAAGAAAAAATGTTTTGGGTTTTTTTCATTATACACTGCAAAATCTGGAATCCAAGCAGCGAATATTTCTTCTTAAAAAAGATCTTATTATAACTCTCCTTATTAATCCAATATAGACATGTCTATTTTAACCATCTGATGCATGAATTATGAAAGTCAGTGTCAGGATTTTTCCCTTGAGAGTTTTTATTTGTCTTAAGGCATGAAAAAAAGTTTGCCTTCTTTTTTTTCCAAATATTTGTAACCGAGCATTCAACATAAAACAGTGTGAGATTAATGTAAATATGACTTGTTTTTTTGTTTGACTTCTTTTCTTTTCTTTTTTCCCCCCTTAATTTCATGAATAATCTGTTTTTAATGCTTTGCGTAACATTTAACTCTCATCCATTTTAACACAGGATAATTTATAGTTTATAGCTATTTCACCCTCAAATGTTTGTCTATAACTTTTTTTAAAATTATTTATATGTTTGGAAAAAGAATTGAAAACAATTTTTCAGGCCCCAAAAAGAATAAAATGTCCTGACACAGGCTAATATGAATTTCCACCACATGAACCATTGACTTTGGGGGTAAATGACTTTTAAATAGGTGTCCACTGTAGTGACCACTATGCACCACAGGGTTAAGACATTAAAAGCAAGAATGACACCTGAATTGTTTTCAACAGGGCAACAAGCAACAAAAAAAGTCTGCAAATGGTGTGAGAGACATGTCATTCTCTAGTTTCTTGTGTTAAGAAATTTTTATGACTTCAACAACTTGACAAATACATTTTTCAGGCATTATGTTTGTGTTTTGATGTCTTATAAAATATTATTGGACTGGTCAGAGGTTTGGCTTGCAGTAAGTCAAATAAGATGAGTTCACTGAAAATAAGACATAAACACAAGCTTAGTTTTCCGTTTTTGCAGTGTATGAAAGTTTCATATCTTAAATTGGGCTTTCACAGCGCTTTCATTTTATTGGTCATTGAAATATCATTCATTGACTGGATTTGAATTGAGTCTTAACTGTGGGACTGATGTCACACCCTGTCCCTCAGATACCCAAAATACACATTTAAAATCAATAAAGCTAAGATCCCTGATCTGCAGTTTAGTCTCGTGTTGACCTGAAGAAGGTTCAATGTTTCTGATTTCTGTGTCCCTGAAAATGAAAAACATTTGCTCTTTGTGTATTTAATTTATTTATTCATTCATTTATTCAGTTGGGAGTTGGGAGTTGGGAGAAGGCAGGCTTTATGACCTTTATGACCTGCCAGTCAGCAGGGGGGGCTTTAAAAGCTCTGACTTCACAAGGGATAGCTATATCTCTATCTGTCGTGGTACTTTTTAATGCATTCTGATATAAAATGTAAGACTGATTTAGATAAGAATTATTCAAGTCTTGGTTGCACTTTAGGGGAATACAGTAAAGTTTCACTAAACACATCGTAAAAGCTGCAGCAGTGTACATTTCCTCTGCAGTAAACATCGTATGCTAATCAATATTGATCCTAAACCATGCTCTCTTTATTATAAATAATAGGGGTACATGGAACCACACTGAAGAACAGCATGAGGGGGGGAAAGGTATCGATTTTACTGGATCCATACCAGGAAGAAAGAAATAAAAGTCTCCTTTTCCCAGAGTGCAGGTTGTTTCCCTGATTGTTGTTTCAGAATAAATACACACAAATGAGGATCCACTGCCGCCAAGATCAGCAGCAGCTTTAAGCCTCATTTTCTTCGTACTTCCTCTAACTTTAAATGAGTATTCATGAAAAATGCACCTCGAGATTCAATCCCAGTTTTCCTCATTACCAAGCTGTTTGTTTCAGTGAGAGTAAGATGTAGAAGGACCAAGAGACCGGGCACATACTGAGAGAGCTCCTACATCACAGTTCATAATGGGAGAGCTCTTTATAAATGATCTGCTCAAAGTTCAGTGCAGTGTTGGACCTCTAACTACTGCCGGAAAAGACTTTAATCTCCTCGGGGATGTTTCTGCCACCAGAATGTCTGAATAAATACGGAAAAAATACTTTTCATCCTTAAAGCTTTAGAGAAATTAAATCAAATAAATGAAAACTCCACAGTGAATAAATAAAATCTGTTGGTTTTCCCACATTTTGTAAAGCACGGATGATTTCCATCCACTGGGACATAGCAATTTTTAAAGAAAGGCTTTATGTGTTTATTTTATACATTTCTAGAGTAGCTTTGGCTCAACTTGTGAGACTCATTCACTCATAAACTCAAAAACTGTATCACCCTTTCCTACTTTGGTATTGCGCCTAATTCTGCAGCTGCTTTAGGTTCACTGACTTCCCTTTACTTCTATAACAATCCTTAAACTCATTGCATCAGCAGAATACATAAATAATTCAATTCACTTCATCATACATATTACAGGTTTGGACCCATAAGTTGACTGAAGACTCAAAAATCATGACTTGTACTCTGTATACACGCAGAAGACCACACATAAAAGAGAAAGATCAGAATTGAAACTAAACCAGACAGGAAGAAGGCAGATGAAAACACAGAAGACACATAACATACAATGCAATCTTACAAAGAGCAGAGGGTTGTGTGTATTTCAGGCATAATGAGGGAAGAGGGAACAGGTGGGCGGGGGGTTTTGCAGTCAGGTGATGGGGAATTGTGGGAACCGGGATAATCACAAGTCTACAAGGAGTGGCTGAGTTTGTCACAAGAGGAGAGGTATGCAGGGATGGAAGCAGCAGGGATCAGGCTACTATAGGGAAAAATATATATACTGTGGCATCTTTAGGAGGGTAGATAAAGAAGAGATACAGCTCTGAATACTGAGTGAATGATGGTCACTGCTATTGACTTAAAGAAGGAAAATATGCTTATTCTTAAAAGTATGCAACTAATGCCTTGAATTGGTTTTCCTATTCATTGCTCAAACTTAGAATACTCTGCCTGGACAAAAAAAAAGGTCACCACCAAAAAAAAGTTCATGCTCCAACATTTTGTTGGACCACCTTTTGCTTGGATTGCAGCACACATTTGCCATGGCATTGTTTCAATTAGCTTCTGCAGTGTCACAAGATTGATTTTCATTCAGTGTTGCATTGATCTTTCTCCAAGATCTTGTATTGATGATGGGAGAGTCTGACCACTGCACAAAGTCTTCTCCAGAACATCCCAAAGATTCTCAGCTGGGCTAAGTTCTGGACTCTGTGGTGGTCAATCCATGTGTGGAAATGATGTCTCATGCTCCCTGTACCACTTGTTTACAATGTGAGCCCCGTAATTTCAATCATTGTCATCTTGGAATATACCTGTGTCATTAGGGAAGAAAAAAATCATTGATGAATGACCTGATCATTCAGGTAGTCAGCTGACCTCATTCTTTGGAAACATAATGTTGCTGAACCTGGACCTGAGCGACTGCAGCAAGTCCAGATCATAGCACCGCCCCCACGGGCTTGTACAGTAGGCACAAGGAATGATGGGTGCATCACTTCACCTGCTTCTCTTCTTACCCTGATGCGCCCATCACTCTGGAACAGGGTAAATCTGGACTCATCAGACCACATGACCTTTTTCCATTCCTTCTGGGACTTCTTATTCTTTATGTAACTGGCAAAAATAAAAAACACAGATTGAAAGGCGTGCAAATACAAAGTCTTTGAAAAAGTGAAAATATTTTCATCTGAATTTACTCCACTGTAAGGTGCTAAAGTCTCTCAATGACATATGCACCTGACTTCTTGTTAATGTGCTTTGTAACTTTCTGTCACGGTCAGCTGGGTAACCCCATTAGCTGAAAGTGTCACATGTCCTCCAGCACTATAAGTGGTGCTTGAGTGAACTCTTTTTTTTTAAAGATCAGTCGTTCAGTCGTTTCTCTGTTTAATTAAATCTCCTTAAAGGGACGTTTCCCCCCTTTCTTTTTTGACCTGCCACACTCACTGTGCTGGTATAAAGTCTGAGGAGAGGACAAGAGGCTACAGTAAAAGCTTAAGCAGACACAGTGGACAAATGCATGGTAAGTCTTATGTTCTAAATAACCAGTGTACATTTGCTGCCAGATAAAACTTCTATGGAAGGGATACGTTCCATCAGTATTCCAGTGTGAAAATAAGTCCCAACAGCTTTCTTAACTTGAACGATCTTTACTCATAATAAAATCTACTCTTACCAAAATGTTTGTCTCCACTTCCAAACACAGTAAACAATGCACCTTATAGTACTTACCTGTCAGATTCAATGGGGAGTAGTTTTGTCTGACAGTTGTTGATTTAATCTTGCCAAAAGACAGCAACATTTTGAAACCTGTTTGTTGTTGTTGTAGTGAAAATGAATAACCTCTGGGATTGATCTTTGGACTTTATTTCAGACTCAAACTCCCATTAGAGTATAAAGGCATGCAAATTTTCACAAACTACCCTCATTATCTAATCCTACAAAGGGAACCACACAGTGCAGTGGTGAGAAAAACTCAAAGGGCTGTGTTTTTATTTAAATAAAAGAAAAACCTGCTCACTCTGTTTTAACTATGACTCACTATTAACCTCCAGCTAACGCATGTATCCCTTGAAGCTTGACTGATGGTCTTAAGAGGTAAACAACTATTAGACATCAAAACTTTACAGAAAGACTTTGATTTCTCTGCAGGGATAGTTGTGCAACCGTCCCCTGCACAGCAATGTCCATCCATACCATTTATTTGTTGCTTGTAGCGACACATCAGGGATCACCTTCTATCTTTTTAAATCTTAGAAGACTTACTTGTTGCATCTTGTCCTTCGTTATTCTCCATTTGATTTAGCTTGTTGTCTGCATATGCTATGATTTAGAGAAACGCTATCAAGCTTCCAAGACTCATAAACCTTGGGCAGTGATTTGTAGTTCACCTGAGTTTTCTATGAAAGTTTAAAATAAACAAACACGCTCCCTTGTAACTCTTGTCCAGTACATATTTTAAATCCAGTGTCTCACAGTCTGTGTAAACAAGTCTGAGTGCACAGACAAAGAGGCAGCTGTTAGCTCCGCCAGCAAGTAAAAAGGAAGTTTAATCATTGGGGCTCACATCTGTGTTTACTGGTGTTTGGATTTGCAAATAATAGCTTGAAATTCAAAGTGTTTGAGTAAATTTCACAAAGGATCTGGCACTATTAGTCAAGAGCAGGCAGTAATGGCAAATTTGCAAGAGACACAGTGACTCAAAAACAAATCTGTTGGAATTTCAACATCTCCATTTGATTTAATTTTCTTCAACACTATGTATGTTGTCTTATTTTTCTACCGATATGGACAAAAAAATGAATATCAATGTTTTTAGAAAAATGTCATCTGTGTGTCTATTTTGATATTGCTCATGACAGTGGACCACGGAGGTAGAGGTGACAATATTAAGCTACAGTGTATTTTGGTTGACAATTACACTCAGAGTGTATCTAGGAGCTTAAGAAAAAAAAATATAACGGTTCTTTTTTGCAATGGATGAGAATTTGGTCTGCAAATGTGCGATGAGTCCTGTGACTGAAGCAGACAGTCACCCTGTAGAGCCTGGAGTCTGCCAAGTGCTCAGTGACACCTCCCAATGACTCAGCAGCATTTGACAATAACTCGGTGGCACCTGCTTATCGCTGGGTGGAACCTGCCAATTGCCTGAGAAATTATCAGGTGCCACTAAGGGATTGGAAATTGCCACCCAGTTTTTTGCAGGGGTCTCTGAGTGATTGGCAGGTGCCAACAAGCCATTGGTAGGTGTCACTGAGAAAATGGCAGGTAACACTTAGTGATTGGTAGGTGTCACTGAACTACTGGTAGGTGTTGCTGAGCATTTGGCAGACGTCACTGAGTGATTGGCAGATGTCACTAGAAATCAATGACAAACCATAAGCCACTTTTGATTCTTGCTGTCACTCCAATTACTTGTGCTGTTCAGTAAACACAACAGTTGCTGGATAATGGAAATTAGAGTAAAAGCAAAAAGGACGTTGATAACTGCAGCTAATTCTTCTGTTGTATGGCTGTGATCTGCCTTTTTTGCTATTGTCTGTTAGTTCACTCCATTTAAAGCAGGAATATGTACATTGCAGCTTATCAGCATCCAGTGGGTAACATGTCTCATTTGCTGCAGGTGAAGGTCTGTCTGACATTAAGATGTCACATGTAGGAAGTTAATATATAGACCTAAGGTATCACCATGTTTCATATTCATACTAAGTTCTTTCATGTCATTCACCTAATTTGAATTCATCCCCTGCTCGGTCCTTACATGACGACTTGCTTCATGAGGAGACGCTGCCTTTCAGAGATGAATGACGACAGGCGTAATGAGTCTGTTTAAAGGTGTCAGGTAGAGCCTGATGAACTGCGTCAAAACAAAACAGCCTGTCACAGTTGAGCACTGGCCCTCTCGTACACAATCGTTTTATGTCATGTTCAATATTAAAGAGGCCATCAAGCACTGCCTCCCTTATTTTGATTCAGGGCTAGATTAGAAAATGAAATGTGAAAAATAGGTCAAAAATGTAGTTTGGCTTCATGGAAGATCCATTTAACATGCAAAAAGTGTAGTTCAAATCTTACAACTTTTAGAGCTTTTTGTGTATGAGGTAAACAAAAAGAAAACTTATTTGGTTCCTATTTAAAGATATATGTATATTTAAAAATATATGAATATGTCTCATAAGAGCAACACTGTTTCATTTGTTTGTATATCTTTGAAGTTAGCACCTTTGTGGTGATACTTTCAATTATCCTTCATTTCATGATGCTGTAAAGCTGGTTTATATTGCCAGACCGTTGCATCATGTGTGTTGCAAATTCTGTCCTAAGTAAGTTCATGAAGGCTTTGTCCATGAGCTGTTGTAACAATTTGCTATTTACTTCCCTGTTAGGACAGCTGGTGTGAAATTTGGTGTTGGGACAATTATGATGCATCTCTTTCTCTTTTTATCAAAGGATATGGAAATTAAGACGTCCCAGGAAGAGATCCACACACTCAGCCCCATGGATGTGACCTCAAACAGACGGAGAGACAGTTTTGAAATTTTATCAATGTGAATGAGTAATTATAGGATACTGTAATTCCCCGGTAATGTGTTGTTGGCACAGCAAGCTGCAAACAGCAGGGGTGGATGAATAAATCAGCATTCGTTTCCTGAGTTTATTCTATCTGATCTCAATCGCTTGAGGAAGACAGAGTGACGGTCTGAGAAAGATGAAGAACACCGGAGAGTGATAGACTGATGGACGGGATTTGCAAATAGGATTTTACAACAGGCAGCCCAGTACTCTGCAAACTGAGTGTCAAAATAGTTCAAATTAGAGTATAAAAAGCAAATGTGAAAAATAATAATAATGAATAAATAAATATATTGAAAAAAACTAAATCGTTTTTAAACACGTTGCCATTCCCCAAGGATCAACTTCTGCTGAACTGCTAAAAACAATTATGAGACTCTTTACACATCATTTGTGGTCTACATTTAAATAAATACTTTGAGACAGCTTGAAATTCTGGCTTCAACATGGCTTTTTTGCTGTGGGGAAATTTGAATTAAAGAAAAAGGATGAATCTTTGTGATAATAGTAACACTACTATAAAAAAAATACAATAAATGTGCTTGTTTGAAATAAGCTTATCTAAAGTAATTTAAGCAAGATTTTTGAATATTGTTTGACATGACAAAAAAAAAAGTATTTTCAAAATCAGATCTGACCAGTGTAATGCTTTAATGTTAACACAACATAAACCATAAACACCAAGTTGTTGAGTTCTGTCATGTGCAACCAGCAGCAGCAATGATGTTCTCTATAAAACCTTATTTAATTTAAGTTACCAATCCCTGTGCAAATGAGAGCTGTTAGTGCTAAACCTTCAAACCCCCAAAAACTATTGCATTTTTAATAGAAATTGCTGCCTATATAAGCCAATTCCTTTCAACCCAGATAAGGTCATGTAATAATTTTTCTGACATGGGTCAAATCTAATAAAGTATTCTCTGTCTGTTTGATATGGATGTATTCATGTTTGTATTGATCAAACCTTTCAGTCATGGGACATGTGGATAATGAAGGTCATAACGACATCAGAGGTAGAAGCGCACTTATCCACATTTATAGTTTCAAATCATTTCTTTTAAATGTATTCAAGCACCTGCTGCAGGATTTCACTAACTGACTTCATGCTAAATATTAATCAGGGAAAGGTGTCTTCCCAAGCCAGCGAGCATCTGTTGCAGCAAGCTGTTTGCTCCTCGCACCTCCAAATGCTGCTTGTGATTGGTGAGGATTGTTGTATTTGCATTTACATCATTTTCCCTTTTATTGCATCATCATGCTGGAAAGATGCAGGGTTGTAATTATAATGACAGAGATGAGATCCTAAATATCTGAAATATTAACACCAATTAACAGTGCTTAACAGCCTGACAAATGGGTATTTTAACTCAATTCTGTTCAAATTTAGGACGCTTGAACACACTCCTAAAGTTTAGGGAAAATAACTCAAAGATTTTTTTAGTAACAGAGGAACTGCCAATGTTGTTGCTGCCAGTCCCGGTCCGGCGGGGTCCAAATTCATGTTCTGGCCTGATTTAGCTCAAATTAAACCCTGGATTTAGTTCACAAAATTATGGAAGAAGCGCAGCAGAAAAGTATGCATTTATGAATGAGAGAATTCAGTGAGGGATTCAGTTGTCTCTCTCCACTAATATGAGGGTTAGTTCTGTTAAACAGTGAGAGATCATGGGTGTTTAGACTGAAGTCAGGGTCTTGAACTCAATGTTAGCCACTACCAGGAGGCAGGGGTCAAAGTAGCAGGTGAAGCCAACCTTTCCCAGTCTCTTGTGATCCAATAACATTTTGAGAAATAAAAATAGAGGTCAAAAAGTCAGACAGATTCTTTTATCATCTCTTTCTTGCGCTGATTTTTTTGACTTTATTTTTCTCGCTAACATGATTCCAGATTAAAAATATGTACTGGTGTCATTCACGTTCATTGAGTCATACCTTCAAAGGTATTTCTAAGGACTGCTTTTTGTTTACTGTAAAAATTCGGTCATTGTCCTGTCTGTAACAGACTGTAGAAAATCAAAAACAGTGAATACTTTATATACCAATGTTATTCTATGCTTTTTACATTATCTTCTGTTTCTTCTACTTTTGTTTTTGTATTTATTAGATTCCTCTTCCTCCAAACACTCCTCCTTTGCCCTGAACCCAGGCTCAGAGGATTGGTTTGAAGTGTCACTTCACATCAGTGTGTTGGTTCAGGCACGTCAAGGATCTCTGTTTCTGCTGTTAAGCCAGGCTGTCTTGAAGGTTAGACTTCATGCCACAGCAATCAAAGCACATTGATGGACAAATTAGTTCAATTTCACCATCAAACGGTCTCCTTCACATGACTTGAGAAAGTAATTTGTTGCCATACAGCACAGATTACAGGTTTTAGCACAAAGCAGGTAATTTCAGAAGGTGGTATTTCAGTAAATCCGCAGTGTGGTTTTTCTTTTCTTTCATGTATGTAGGTTAGAGTTTAAATCTCAGCGAGTGGGTGTACACTAGTGGTCGTATTGGGTTAGTGATCTGCAATCTTATTGATTTCAGTTAAACAAGCCTCGACAACCATGTTAGGGGGTTCTCTGATGTGAAAAAGAGCTTTTTTATGCTGCATGGTACAGTCTTGATAAAACTCGACATGCTTGGAATCGTTTCTTCTTCTTCTTTATTTTTCCTTCTTCTTTTTCTGGGTTCCCATTGGTCGATTGGTTTGACAAGGACAAATTATTGGTTTGGACTCACTCGAGTGGAGAGTTCAAGCAGTTTAGGCCGATGAAAGTGTCCCCAATTCTAAACGCTCTCAAATAACCTTGTTTAAAAAATGACAGCAGAAAGACCAGGGCAGAAATTTCATAGCTATATCCTCAAAAGTCTAAATGTGAAAAATGTGATGATGTGTTTGTAGGAAGCGATGTGAACAGCTGTGGTCTGGATCATAATGTTTTGGTGTTCGCCCTTTACACTGGATTTCTGCAAACACATTAGTAGGTGGGAACAGCACTTTGAGACATGTTGAAAATGCAACATGAAAGTGTAACTCCCCAGGTTTTATATGCAAAAAATATGATCAGTCTATCTTAACTGGATATGAATCTACTCCCATTGAAACTTAACCCTGTGGTGCATAGTGGTCACTACAGTGGACACCTATTGAAAACTTATTTACTCCTAAATTCAATGGTTCATGTTGTGGAAATTCATATTAGCCTGTGTCAGGATATTTTTATTCATCTTAGGGCCTGAAAATTTTTTAATTCTTTTTCATATATATATTATTTATTTATTTATTTATTTATTTATTTATTTATTTTTAAGCTATAGACAAACATTTGAGGGTAAACCAGTGTAATAACTATAAATTATTCAGTGTTAGAATGGATGAAAGAGAGTTAAAATGTTGCGCAAAGCATTAAAAAAGATTATTCATGAAATTACCAAAAAAAAAAATGGAAAACTTTTTTCATGCTTTAAGACAAATAAAAACACCTAAGGGAAAAATCCTGACACTGACTCTCATAATTCATGCATCAGAGGGTTAATATGCAAATAGTAGGTGCTATGCTGGGCTCTGAGGGGTCAGGGAATTGTAGAATACATCGAGAACGGAATTTGGAAGAAAGAAATAAAACTTTGCCATCTAGCTTCACACAGATTCTCTTATGTGCAGATTCTGTTTGACTCTGGGCCATTTCATTTCAAAATCGTACAATATTTTAAGTCAGAGCCACGCAATCTGTATACTGTATATGGTCTACAGTTGTGCCTTAGGTTAAAACTACAAAAATCACCACAGCTTGTTGTATATCTTCTTGTAACCATGAATATTTGTGAGTTTTAGATTTTGCCCTGGTAATTTAAAAGTTCTGATGTCCTGGTTGAACTACAAGTTGAGTCATCTGGGTTCATCCAACAGAAACCATGAATGTCCGCACAAAATTAAATAGTTCTGGTTTAAATATTTTAGATCAGCAGATAGACATTTCCCAGGCTAAGTAGCATAGAGGGTATGACATTGTAATTGCTGACTGTGAGTCAAAGCACATTTTTAGCCAGCTTATAATTGTAGCTCAGTATGTGTCACACTCAACCCACCCCCCTCACCCCCCTCACCCCCCTCACATTCCTTCATGCTCCTCTCAACACATTTATCACCCCATTGTTCTCACCCTCTCCCTCCATTCCTCTGTGTTCCAGTTATCTGCGTGAGTGGTGGTGGGAGGCAGTCACCGACCAGAGGCAGGTGTACGTTCCCTCTGTAAGCCGGATCACTAATTCAACAAGATCAAAGGTTATCCACTCAGGGCCCATTTATAACAATAACACCGTATGCTTGTCAGCAGCACTGTGTTGGTCCACCAGGCAGAGCTGAGGAGGCTTTGATGCCTGTCATTGTTGAGCTGTCTCAACCTTTCACCCTATTCTCTAACTATCGCCAATTACTGTTTTCAAGGAGGTTGGTTTGTCGGCGCTAGTGACTCAGCTGAAGTTTGAAAAGAGTACTCTAGCTTAAAAACCTTATTGGTCATGAATTTCTACATTTAGTCATAGGATGTGAAGTAGCTCAAGGAGTTGCACATTTTAGTAAGTACAGTTAATAATTTGCAGTGACAGCAGGTGTGTTGGTGTTTGTTCCACATGGGGCACTTTGTGAGTCATGGTAGAAAGTGAAAGTTCCCCGAGGCAGAAAGTAAACTCGAAGTCCAACTCCAAACCACACACACAGGATTTCATTGTTTGGAAACGCTTAACTTTACAGGTCCATACATTTAATTTAGGTAATGACACGACAAACGTTCTTTTTAATCATTTGAAATCTTCCCCTGATTTCAAGATAATTCGGAGAAAATAAGCTTGTGACTTATTTTAAACAATGTCTGAATTTAATTCTATGCAAGTGGTAATTGGTAAGTAGCTGTTATGTTCAGTTTCTTTGAAATTTCCTCTGCATTTCAAGGTAAGTAGAGTAAAAGTAGAGAATAATTTATTCTAAATCAAATCACAATTCACCACCCAATGTATTGAGAAATGTCACAACATCTCTGTGTAACTATATTCTCTATTTCCAGAGAGGCAAGTGATAAACAGCTGCTGATCTATTCAAAACATTTGAGTAACATTAAGTGGGGTCCTCAGTTAGCTTTAAAGTATTCACTAGTTGTCACTTACTGACCTTGAAATTTGGAGGAAATTTAAAAAAAAAAACAAAAAAAAAACCTCTGGACAGGGCAGTTACTTACCTGTTGTAATTTGCTTACAGTTAATTCTGGTCATTATTTTAAAGAAGTTAAATGCTAATTATAACACAGTTGTTTTGAAATTTGGAAATGATTTAAATTGAATACATTTTAAGAAGTTTTTCTAATTATTACCTAATTCTGTGGACCTGTAAGGTAAAGTGTAATCCATTGTTTTTTTGTTTTTGTTTTTTAATGCAGTAACTTATCAGCGGGGCTGATGAATTGCTGTGCAAGGCTGTGATTCAGGTACATGAGTATATATGTGTAGGGCCCTGTGCTGAAAACAACCAGAGTGCTGACTATTAGTACATTATCTCTACATTGTTTTTCTGCCCACAACATATGTGTCGACTTGAACCTCAATCCATAAACATCCACCTCTTGCTTACTTGTGCATGTTTCTGCAGACCAGCTGCTTTGTAATTTGTATTGTACATGTTTCCATTACAACCCCTGAAATAAAAGTCTACTGACTCTTGTTTCAGTGGCTTTAGTAATTCAGAGGTACCAGCTGGATATATCGAGACTAATGTTCGGATGACATTTTCTGCATCTGAGGTAGCTCAAACTGAAACATCGTTAGACCAAAGAAAAGAACTGAAGTAAAGAATTTCATCCAGTTTCAGGAGTGAAGAGGATGATATGAGCAGAAACACATTTGGCTGCTTTGCATATTCAGCCACATTCTGAGGGGGTTAGGAAATAACGATACAGAAAAAGTGGAGCAACTTTAAATCTTGGCTGTTATTGTTGGCACCTACATGTAGGTGATGCTGGCACAGCAGAAGGATAAGGTATGAAATGCTCCATCTGGCAACATTTGTTGCAGTTGGATTGATCCATATATACAAACATATATGTGCTTGTTAGAAGTTATAAGAGTGCTTCTTTAAATATGGTGAGACCACGAGAGACACAGTAACTTATAGAGATGGGGGTTCTGCTTTTTCCCATATCTCCAACAACTTTTCAAAGTAACAAACTTTCCAGGGCCAGATATTCCTTTTTTTTTTTTTTTTTTTTTAGAAATCTCTGAATCTGTTTACTGCTTGAAAGGGTCTGCTCCAAAAACATGAGACCTTGAAAAGTCTTGTTAAAATGAAGATATGATCCCACAGCTGTCTCCTAACTGGTTCATGATGAGTTAGGGGTGGGTCTCAAACACCAAGGTCTGCATATGGATCCACCTGCAACAACCCTAGTATAAAGTATACAAAAACACAACATCCCCTTATGTTTGTTAGGAGCTGAGTGTTATGTCCTATTAAGTTTGGTCAAGTTGGATTCCTCACCTCTGTCATGTCGTCATTAGTGATCTAAGTTTTTATTTTGTGCTCTATTTTTTCATTGTGTTGTCTCTAGTTCTACTTCCTCTCGTGTTATCCTCCTGTCTTGTCGATTGTTTTTTTGGCCCTCGTTGTTTCCAGCCGTTCCTCTCCTTGTGCATTTATGTAATGTCACTCAGCACATCCCGGTCTGACTAAGGTCAAAGCTTTATGTTAAAGTCACGACAGAGGATCTTGTCTTGACTGCGTTTCCATGCAGGAAAGAGAATCTGACTTCTAGCCATGAAGATCTTTCTCTACTTGGATAGGCAGCACTGTGTCCTTGTCTTGATAAGACAAATAAGTCAAATAGTTATTTGTATTTTTATGTTTGTATGTGCAATTACGTTTTTTTTAGAAACCCTATTTATCAAGGTTATATGCTTCCTCTCCTGGATAAAATTCACTTGCACTGAACACTGAGGTGCACAAACTTGCCAATGTCTTGTCAAATCCGACAGCAATCCTCTAGCAATGGCATTATCTTTGGGCCAATAAAACTGTGAATTGGTGTGGCTAAACTATTTTCTGACACTTTAATGTCAGATCTTGTGCAAAGTTCATATTTCTATTTCTTAAGCTGCATGTAAATGTACAAAATGTCTCTTTTTGTCCTGTGCCAGTACGTTGTTGTCATGTTCCCATTTCTGTGCTTTTTTTGATCACATCTATTGTTCCTAGATTAGTGTGCCTTTGTTCTCTTGTGCTTTGTTGTTTCTTGTAGTTTAGATTTTCCAGATTGGCTGTGATTCTTTTTTATTCTCTTAGATTATAGTTCTCCTGTTTAGCTGTCATTTTTTTGTTTATTTCTTGTAGATTAGATTAATTCTTCCACCCTTGGCGGCAATTCTTGCTCTGTAATTGTGTGATTTGGTTCTCTAGCCTTGCTTTGACTTTCGTTTGTGCTTTGCTTGTTTATTTAAATTTTACAATAAATCTGGATCCTTACTCTGAGCCCTGTCACTGATAATGTCTATTCTCTTGTCTGGAAGAAACATGCTGTAGTCTGTTGCTTATCTGCATTCAGTCCTCTATTTTCATGGGTTGTGTATTATAAGAAACCCCTACAGGAGTCCTTTTCCTTCTCCTCTTTCTTTTCTTATTTCCTCTCTCAAGCATATCTATTCCTTTAGGACACAGTATCAGAGGTTTATGACAGAGCTCCCAAGTTGAGCTGAGAGTGTGGGGGTCTGTTTGGATGTTTCCCCTGGACAAAATACAGTGGAGGTTTGTGCTACTGCCAGTAGGTTGTAGTTTGAGGGATAAGTTTCTCGACGCCATTATGGGTAGAAAAAGGCTGCCTCAGTCAGAGACTAGAGATGTAACAGAGCTTGATATAGCTCCTGGCAAGCTGCAGGAGGAGGAATACGACTGACAATTCGTATTCTCAAAACGATCACTGGAGTGTGACTGGGCCCCAGGTGATGCCGACAACAGACGAGCAGATTACAGAAATGGAATGAGACACAGGTATCACGCTGATTGATATTAAATCACCTGTAATTTCCAACCATGTAATGTGCAACACATTCATTCCAGGAGTCGAAGTTTTCATTTCCCAGAATATGGGTCTACACACTGAAAGTGGAGCCTAAATTCTCAGAGCAAAGAGAAACAGCTGACATAGCAGCTGATGTTTGAACACTACAGATACTGTAAACATATTTCATCTCCTGCCGCTGAAAATATGGGTGACTTGGAGGCTGAAGTAGAACTGCAATAAAGTAACCTTAAAACACCTCCATACCTTTGGTTTGTCAGCTGTCAGGTGTTCTCTAAATCAATTTTATCTTAAAAGTTATATATCCAGGACCAGATGTGGGGTAGATTTAAAAAAGAACAGCACAATCTACACAGAGCATTTATCATGTCTGGGGTCTAGCGGCTGACATAAGCAAGAAAAAAATATGAAACCCAACTTTTGCCCCACAAAGTTTGAGATATTGCCCCTTCAGACGTTATGTCTCTTCAAGGTTCCAGTTTTTATCACAGCTTCATCTATTATATCTGCTCTGTGGATTCTTTTAAAAGTGGAGTCTCTGTAATCTCTCACCCATACAGCCCGTACTGTAACCTGATTCTTTATTTTAGCTGTTAAAATTGCAGTAGGAATGAAATATTTAACTACACTGAACTTAATCCATTGCAACCTCAGAGATGAGTAAAGAGAAGAGACTCTGAAAACAGTAACACGGAGCTTTGTACAGGAAACATCAGCTACTCAAATATACAGAAAGTGATCAATTCATTTGGTGGAGGAAAAGGCTTCATGGACATATTTCAACTTTTGCTGAATTTCACTGGCAGTTATATCTATTTTAGTTTTCTCCTTAGTATGAAAAGCAACATCTTACTCTACTGAAAGAACTCCACAGAAGAAAAATATTTATGTTGTTTCTCTTGACAGATTTTTTTGCTCTGACAGGCTTCCCCCACGAATGGGCTTGTGCAGATAAAACAGCACCTGTGTGTGGTGATAATACCACTCAAGTTGTAGTGTTGTACGCAGCATAGTTTCATTTGCACCAGGTATTAATACTCATACTAGGAAACTTGATCACAAATAAAGCTTGAAGTTGATTTTAAGACAACAAAGATGGATGAGGCCTGACTTCTTTTACCATAAAATTTGATGTTTTTTTAATGTTTCAGTCATTTCTATCCAAATAAATCTAAATTTTTATTTATTTTATCAAAACACAAGTTCTCTCAGCACTTTGTCTAAACAACAAGACTTTTAAAGGTGGGGTGTACAGGAAAGCTTTTGATACTGTTTATAAACATAGCATCCAAACTAGGCTCCTCCTCCTACGTGGCTCAGTGCCAAGTCTCTCAGTCTCTCACTCGCGAACATCAGCCAACAAAGTCACATGCGTACTGGGTGCTCTGTCATATTCTCTCCACCCAGAAACATCCCGAATCAACCAAAATATCAGCATAACAGGCAGAGGAGGCCACGTTTAAACACGTTTAGAGGGCCAGAGATGATAATTGAGCAGGATTATTCCAGTAAAAGTTGATATTCCAATTTTTGGGGAAAATCCTGCAGACCCTACCTTTAATATAAACATCTCACTAGAAGTAGGGAAATTTGTGTTTGGTACTTGATTTCTTTGTTATAACAATGTCTCTTGGTAGTAAATTTTATACCATTGGAAAGCATGTGATTTCTCTTTTAACAGTGACACGTTTGTGAAGAACATAAATTTGTGGGATGAGCAGTAAAGCTGAGTATGTGGGTTGCACTCATGGAGTATTTGCCAAATCTTCTCTGCCAATGCCATCAGCTTATTGTGTTGTTCCTATTGA
The DNA here is from genome assembly GCA_008086565.1 of Thalassoma bifasciatum. Taxonomy (NCBI): domain Eukaryota; kingdom Metazoa; phylum Chordata; class Actinopteri; order Labriformes; family Labridae; genus Thalassoma; species Thalassoma bifasciatum. The sequence continues at coordinate 393,964 of RPOG01000290.1, read as the reverse complement.
CTTTTTCTTTGAGCCTTTATTTACCCCTACGGGCCCTAGTCTATGGTAGTAAGTAGGTGTTTGCATTTTTCTACTTTAGACACTTAAATCGGAAAAATCACAGTTCCTCAAGTGTCCACTTGAGGCTACCACCAAAAGCTCATATCGGCCCTTTAACACTTATCTTAAAAGGTCATGTGTTACAGCTGGAATAAACATGTTTACAGTCTGGAACAAAAAAAACTCAGCAGTTTTGAAGAAACTAAGGCTTCAATTTTTACTATTTTGCAAAGACAGTAAAGGCTCTTCCTAACCCCATTTCCTTGCCTCTTGCTAAGATGTCCACAAATAAGGTTGAGACAGCTTCTCCAATATGGTTACCACTACCATAGGCCCCAAAGCTCTGCTTCAGAAAACAATGAATGATGTCAAAGAGACTGTAGATAAGTAACCAGATTCTTCGAGGATGTAAAGGAGCCAAATTGGCATAATTGAGTTTTTCTATCCCAACAAAGAAAGGCATTGTGTACGTGTGGAGACATCAGGTCATGGAGTGTCATTCGACTCATTCAGTTAGACAGCTCTGACAACTATTGATCTGCATCATCAACCCTACACAAAACCATCACAGGTGACTGACTGCAGACAAAGCTACTGCTCACTGAGCCTTTACTGATTTCATCCCCAGTTGTTTGACTGACAGCACATTCGCCTTAACAAACTGATGCAACAGCTTCATCAATGTGTGCGAACTACATCAAACTGACACAGTGTTAAATTCTCCTGACAGACTATTTGTTTTCACACAGTTACTTCAGAAAATGATTGTTGATTACCTGTTTGGGCAATCAGGCTTTTAGTGGAGACAAGGGCAATCTCTGAGTCAGCATGTCTTTCTAGCTGGACGCTTAGAGCTTTGATTTCCCTTTTGTTTCATTAAAACTGGGACCTATTCTGTTGTAAAATTGTCCATAGTGATTTAAAAATGTCAAAAGGAAAAAAGGTACCTTTAAGATGATAATAAATATGATGCATTTCCCAAAAGGACTGATAAATTGACTGCAAATTGTTTGTTTTTTGTATCAAAAGATGAAACAAGTGTTTATTTCCCTTTCCCTGAGTCTTTGTGAGCATCTTCCAGCAGAAGTCACACGTTTGCTGTAATCTGCAACTTGGGTCATGCTTTTCTCTTGCTTATGGAGACGTTGGTGATGTTTCTGCTGCCCAAGCTCCTGCTTGGAGCCACCAAAGAATATCAAAAGTGAGATGTGTTGCAGAGTCACCCCAAGATCAAGAGTATGACCTCCTCTATATGAAAGTCGATCAGCTGCACGATTTAAGGAATACAGATGATTTCAGCTTCCATTGACGGACTCCTTTTCTGTACATTTTTTTTTAAATTAAAAGTCCTTGACTGAAGTTTCCTGAGAACAATGACCCGTGTGCATTGGCTGAGTTTGACTGTTTAACAAACAACTGACGGTCCTGTGAGTCTCTCTCTGCAATGATGGGAGAATAATCATTACCAGTAATTGAATGTTAACAGTCGGCTGAGCAGTAATTACAGTAGGCTTTTAATAATGATCAAAGCAAGATCTGGAAAAAGACTTATTCACCAGAAGCTGTTGGGAATATTCCAATTAGATTTCACTTTGATTACAGAGAGTTTAGTCCTGAACATTTCTGCAAATTATGTCTCTGGTAAAATGTGTCTTGGCTGTGATACACAAACTAAAATAACAAATTATGTTTTCTAAGCATTCATCTCCTGAGCCCCTGAGCCACAGGGGACTATTTACATGTTTTTTGAACCCAAAATGTCATTATCTTGCTCATGATTACATTTGTTTAAATCAAAACGATGATGTAACACTTGAAAGAAGCTCCAGTATAGCAAAAACAGCTCTTTCTTCATCATTTTCCTGTGTCAAATACAGAAGGTATGTCACCTCTGAAGCTAATCCTCTGGGGAGTTTTTTATTTTGGCATCCCTTTGATCAAAATTCAAGATTTGGAGACAAAACACAGTAGTACAGATAGCAATACTTCCATTATAACAGTAATAGCCCCCTCTGTGACACCTTTTTGGAAAGTGTTTGTAATTTGGGTACTATTATATGTGTTTTTCTCAGTCTTTGATAACATATTTTGTGAGAGGGAACTGGAGAGGTGCCTGACCTTTACAGCTGCCCAGGGTTATTGTTTTTTATCGACACAATGGCGGAGGAGAAAAAGGAAAAGGATGCCCTGTTATACCAATTTCTAGCTTTGAAATGTAGCAGAAACATATCCCATTCTTGACCTTTCAAACAGATGATGATAAAGTCTCAGTACAAGGTCCATTTGCTGGCTTTTCTGGAGCTTTTTAATTCTTCACACTGACCTCATGGGGACCCACAACTTTGGACTGGTGACAAATACTGAGTGAGGAGTTGAGCTGGCAGAAAAAGAAAAGAAGGTTTAAAGATTTCAGTTTCTCTGACATTAATAATGAGTGAAACACTGGCTGGCTAACAACGATGTTGTTTAAAATAAACCCATGATATATAGGCTGAGGAACAGTTTCTACAATTAATTTTGGATAAAGATATTACCTGATAGGCTTAAAAAACAAAAAAAACACACCTCTTCTCAAGAGCTGTGACCCGAGTAGCAAACCTGACACTCTCACAGAACCCTCTCTTAAAGAGAGACACAAACATATTTCTAGTGACTGTAAAAGCTCTTCCAGACGACTCTTCCCTCCTCAGAGAGTCTGACTGTAGCTGCTAATGGCAGGTTGTTCACTCCCACACACACACACACACACACACACACACACACACACACACCCTTCTACCTTTCTGCATTTTAAAAATGTAATGCTAACAATGGCTTTCTGCAGAGTTTGAGATGTACTGAAATGACCCCCAAGGTCAAGCTGATTTCTGTTGTGGGGTTTGACAACAATGACGACAACAACAACAACGAGGCAAAGGGTTCTCTGCAAACTTAAGCCTCTTTGTAAACAGCCAGGTGGAGTTCACCTGCCAGTCAGTCAGCCATGACAGTTAAACTGGCAGAGCGCTTAAGTTTAGTGACTTACTGTTATGATTGTCTTTTTTAGGTGCTGTATATGAAGTTTCTTGCTTGCACCATGCAGTGTTGTCCTTGCGCCCTCACATCAGGGGGGCAGATTGCTTACTAGCTTACAAAGCTAGCATTACATAATCAAACTAATATAAATCAAAATACAATTTCAAGTTCCCAACATCAGTGTGTTGTGAAATGTTTGATGTATTGCCTGAATTAAACGCTAATATTTAACAGTGCACTACTTGGCTGCCTCTGAGTCATCCAATTTTCTCAAACTGGTGGGCCATGCATCTTTAAATATGTTGTTCTATTTGAGTTGCACCCAATGCATCCTCTATGTCTTTGAAAAAGCAGTATGTATGTGTCAGCTGCATTTTACTGAGTCTCCTTTCTGTCCTATCATGACACTGGTGAACTCACAAGTATGACCACTCTTTTTTTCTTTCTCACACATCTTTACCTTTGTTTTGACTTATTTCTCCCTCTGGTGCCTGTGACTGCAGGGTTTCTTCAGCGGTCATAAATCAGAGCCCAAGCCCCTCAGTGCTCAGGGTACATCACATCAGTCACAGAGGAGGCCGATCATTATTATTTCTATAAAGAACATTCATCAAATTCACAAAGACATTGTGTAAAAGTTATTTTCATGTTGAAAGGTTATAAAAATAATCAATACTTTTAGAACAACAACACTTTACAGACAGAAAGGGGTCACATTTTAGGCAAAGATTGAACAACTTTAATTAAATCCTTCAGTTGTACTATGGTGCAGGGGTTTCGCCATCAAAGATTTGGTGGTTGGGTTTCAGGGTTTTTCATCTTTACTTTGTATTGAAAAACACAGATTCCAGAAACCCAGTGTTAATCTGAGTAATGTTCATTAAATGGATTTTACAACCATTTGCCTCTCAAAGCCTTTGGGAAACAGAAACCTATCACACCGAGTCAAATAGGAAATATGGTGAAATTGAAAGTGAACCCTAAAGCAGGCTGTCACTCCACTTTGTACAACCTCAAGTCATTTTGACAAAGAACAGCAGTAACACACACCTTACCGTCATGGATGAAGGCAAGGGTGTAAAAATCCAAGAAATGAATACACTAGAGGAAAAACAATCCCAAAAAGTTAAAAGTAAGAAAAGTGGGAAAACGCTCAAAATAAAGTGAGAGCAAAGAGAAGAAGTGAGCAACATTGCATCAAACTGTCTATAGAGCATTTGTCAACATCCTTTATCCTACACTGAGCCCCGTTGACACCAGAATCTATATAAATTCCGACAAGGACCAACAACTCCACTGATAATACAACTAAAACCTCTCAACTCCCTCACCATACTAATGACTCTGAGCTGCTGCAGAACGTTAAACAGCCTCTTGTCAAAGCCTCTTGTTTAAATGGGAGTCAAAGGTGAAAAACGTGCAAGCAGCTTCATGCATGTATGATCCGGTTTGATGACCTCGAGAATGGCAGCATGTGTGTGGGAGTCAAGGTTCTTTTACCAGTTTTGCATTACATAATCCACTTTTTCACACATATCTGCTCACCTTGACATGAGCTTATTATTACCCCTATAGGATGAAGCTTTTAGGCTTTTAACTGCCCCCCTTGTACCCCTGGATGTACTTTTACTTGAATAGCAGCTCCAAAAAAGTAAAGTAAAAAAATAGCAGTTCCTATATTTCTCAGTGGTGTCGAAGAAAACGCTAATTCCTGCCTCTGTCTGAAATAATTCCTCTCAGCTGCTGTCTTTAATAGCCTCCCAGCCAAAAAGACCCCTTCCCTCTTATGGCCAGCTCTCAGGAGGTGTGTTGGGGGGCAGACCTTGGTGTCTGAGGTCCACACCAACATGTAATGAACAAGTTAGATGATCTTGTGAGATGACTTTGTCATTTCAGCAAGTTTTGTGAAGATCTCCTGAAGAACAGACTATTTCAGGTAGTTTGAAGATTTCTACACTTTTAGTAGGACATCCAGCTTTGAAAGACAAAGAGGGAGAAAATCACCATGAATGGGGTTCATCCTCAAATAAACTAATTATAAGTTTAAGGGTCTATCTTTTCACTTATTTCAAAACAAAATTACAAATGAGAGCTTCAATCCATTTTAATAATAACTTTGAAAGCTTTACCTTGCTCACATATAAAAAAAATGTATATGTGTACTCACGTATAAATTGTCACCACAAAATAAAGTATCTGCCCTTTTGTCACATTCAGACTTTCAACATCTATTTAAGTCTCCTGTGGTTTGACTGCTGTGAGGTGTTTGTACTTTTATACAGTGGAGTGAGGGTGAGAAGTGTATGTATAATTAAGTTGTACAGGGTGAGAAGGTACAGACTCTACATGAATTATAAAAAATGTTTTTGGAGCTGCAGTCTTCCCCCGCACTCACATGATGCTGCTTAAAGGCTCATCACATCCATGCCTTCTGCACATGTCATTTCAGTTTGATCTGGAGCTCATGACAATGGTTAGAAATCTAAATCTATAAAAATTTGAAAGTCTTACTTCGGTTTGTCATTTGTAGTGGTGAGGGATAGATGTAAAAGCTGACAGTTTTTTGACTTTTTTTTCCTAGGATTGTCATTTTTTATAGTAGATGTAATCTTTACACATTCCTCTGAAACTGATGAATAAAGGTTTCTTTAAAATCTGTCCAGTATCAAAAAAGTTTGGCTCACTTTAATAACATTACATGCAAAATGCAAAGGAGAAAGTCCCCAGACTGTCTGCTGCTGCCAGCTTCTCAGCTTCTTTATTAGGTAGCTTTCAATCGCTCTGATATAAGAAGAGCATAAAATGCCCATTACCTGAATATGTCTGTGGTAAATGTCAGATTAAACTCGAAGCAGCTCAGCAATTTAAAATTGGTCTTTTCCTCACTAACAGGTGCTCTAGATACCTAAAGTATCATCTCAGTGAAAAATGGAGTGAGGCACCTCACTTCCACATTCTGAGAGCCATCTCTGTCAACGATGTATCTCGTGGTGTTAAAGAGAAGGAAATGTTCGAAAAATTGGAGTAGTTAACAAAGCTACCAGGAGCAAAAAAGAAAAAAAAAGTGTAGAGGTGGTTGAGCAATGTTGGGCAGTAACAGTAATAATATTTCTTATACACACCAAAAAAGTAACTTGGAAATCAGTCAGAAACATTGGTGATTTTCCTGGGTCTGGCAGTGCATGTGGTGTCCTGCTGCCAAACAAAGATATCACAGGGAAAAAACAGCTAGACATAATGAAAATCATCAAATTTTGGACTGGAGAAACAGCAAACAGACAGCACCAACATCCTCTCCCTCTCCTATCAAAGGACAGAATTACCAACTTTGTTGGGTGTAGAGACAAGTAGCGTTATCAGTAGTGTCATATATTACTGATGACAGGGGATAATTAGGAAAGTAAAAGTATTTCTTTTACAAAGAGTGATGAGTAATAAATTATTTTTTTTCTGTAACAGGCCCAACACTTGGGTTGATTGACCTTGACCAATAGTGAGAAGAGTGAAAACAAAACAGCACAGAAATTATGTCACTTTTTCTGATTTTCCACAGTGGTTACTCACTACACACAAAACATACTCCCCCCTCCAAACAAACATGTAGATACGAACAGGAGATAATTTTTCATGAGTGGAAGCTTTGTGCCCCCTTCTATTATCCACAGTCCTGTTTGCACTCCAAACACATCGCACACTCAAACTCCACAGCACTGATGACCGTTCTCATTCACAGATCAGTAAATACTGGCATTTGTCAAATGTGACAAGTAACATGAGTGTTGCAGCAGACAGGCAGACAGGCAGACAGACAGGCAGGCAGGCAGGCAGGCAGGCAGGCAGACAGACAGGCAGGGAAAAGAGACAGCAGAGTCACTTGAAAGCTTTGTTTCATTCCCATCAAGAAATGTAAAAAAAAAAGAACTGAAACTAATGAGATTCAGATGGCAACAAAAATGCCAAATGATGGCTAATAAACCATGATCAAGAGGTGATATTAGGATTTATTATTATCATTATAGTTCTAGGGTGACCATATTCCAAGAAAAAGAAAAAGAAGGACCCCCTACCTGACCTCTTAGAGAGAACACTCAAAGATACTCTCAGACAACTAAGAAGCTCTATAACCCATACATTTATTAAAAACACTCCATTTTCTGTGACGTAGGTATAAATAATGTATTGAAGCCCATTTCCACCAGTTAAAGATATAAAAATAAAAAACTGGCTTTGTTAAAATGTCTGTAAGATTTTCTTTCTGCACTAAAAACACAAAATTTTGAGATAAATGGACCAAATTTCAACTCTCAAATTTTTACTTTTATCTCAACATATTTAACTTTTTGTCTGAAAATGTTGACATTAATGTCTCACATTTTGACTTAATTGTCTCCATACTCCAACTATTTAGCTGAAAATGTTGACTTATTACTAATATTTGGACATTCAATCTCAGCATTTTGATTTTTTTTTTTTTTCACAATAATACCTTTTTTCCTCATAAATATAACTTTTTAGCTCAAAATTGTGACTTTTGGTCTCAACATTTGAGTTTTCATCTCATAACTGGCAGAATTCTTCCTTTAAATCTTAAAGTTTGAATATTTGTCCATAAATTTGACCTTAATATTGCAAAACTTTGACTTTTTATCTCAAAATTTGACTTGTTGTGGGCCAAAAAAATTCTCATTGTTGATCCTGACCACAAGGAAAAGGGAGATGCTATCGTTTATCTGCAGTTTGTCTTTAAAATTTTCACTTACACATTTTCTGTCTGAGAGGTCGGCTCAAGCAATCAGAGCAAAACTGGACATTTTGGAGAACTTTGCAAAATCCCCCTGGACATAATATTTCCACCAAAAAGAAGGACATTTCCAGGCAAATGGGGAAGTTTGGTCATCCCGTATATTCTCTTCAATTCTTTTAACATTTTGTCTTAAGTGTATGTTCAGTGGCATATTTGTGGTACTGGTAATGATTAGAACTTAAAGCAAGACAACTCTGAATAATTTGTGCAGGGTGAACCATCATGAGACTGCAATAGCAATCAGACTAACACATTTTCTGTGTCCTATTAGAAAGAAATCTATCAGAGCAGTACAGGTGACAAATCATCATTACCATTCACAGCTCTGCGTCATTAGTGCTGCTTCGAACAAACCTGTCAGGGATCCCTGGTGCTTTTGACAGTCCTGTATAGAAGTGCCTTTGCAATTAGAGGTTGATATGTAATTGTGTATATAATAAGCTGCAGTCAGACTGAAACATGACCCATGCTGTTTTTTTCACTTAAGCCATACTTATAATTTAATTTCCCTCCTGTTAGACACAATACATTAACCAAGAGATTAAAATTCCAACTGGGGCAATTATTACACACATGAACATAGTGGCAGAAGGTAGTGAGTGTGGATGCAACATCAGACCAAAGATATTATGAAACTTATATGTTTTATTAATATCTTTGAATGTGTAGAGTATGATCTGCTGGAGTAAAGAGGGTGTAGCAGTGAACCTGCTGGCCATCCTCATCTCATTCTCTTGACAGGCCTGGGCCTGGGGATGAAGGGTGAAAGGAGGGAGCTGCCTCATTTCCACATTCCCTTTTATACCAGCACATCATGTGTGGAGAGGTAGAGAGGGGGGAAAAAAAGGAAAAGAAAAGCGTCACATAATTTCAGTTTATGTTCCTATATTTGACAGTGAGTGGAGCGAGGAGACAAGAGGTGGGCAAAGAGCAACTCCTCCACATATTTCTAATTTTTACATGCACACAGTATAATGAATCAGGAGGAGAAGATGTGTGCTGTTAACGTTCATCCAGGGTATATCCTCACCTCCTCCTCCTCAGCTCATAACGTCTCCTGAACATTTCCAGAGATGATAAAATCTTCCCTACAGTGCTACATCTAATCTCACTGATGTCTGTGGATTAAATGACACCATTTGTGCTTCTTTTTTTGTCTTTCCTCTTCCATATAGAGGTTTATCACACTCTTCTTTTCTTTAACGCCTCACTTGGCTTTTCTTTTCCTACAACTGTGGTACTGTGCTCTGCTCAGGGCTGTGAAGATGGAGCTCCAGCCTCTAACCCTGGATGGCAGGAGTCCAAATTCACTGACCAGAAGTTTGTACTGCAAGTTTTTTTCCTCAAGGGCCCCTCTCAGATGCTTAGGAGCCTCGGGGACTTTCTTTTCCAGTAGAGTAAAACTTAATTCACACCACAAGAAGCCTGTTTGGTGGTGATTTGTATATCTTTGAGCTGGTTCCTCTGGCTTACAAGCATTTATCAAACTTTTACAAATACCAAGATCTGAAGTGTGGCATGCCAAATCTAAAAATGCAGTGACTCACATTCTTGGAAAAAGCTAAGGTTTCATTCACTTCATGTCTTCTCTGAACTTTATAGCAAAGGTTTAGCCAACCTGAATCATTTAAATGACATTAACAATCAGATTAAGCAGCTTATTGTTACCAGATGTCCAAATTAATAATTCAAGCAGAATCTAATTGGGTGACACCAGAGGGGGAAACAATCCATCACTCTCCATTAACATAGTTTTGAATGAAGGTGACCCCCTTTTGTTACAGCTATCTCAGGGTGTAGAAAAGCTCATTTGTGGATGTGCATAGGTTCATAGTTGATCCAGCAAACTGAGAGGCAAGATGGAGTTAGGTGACTGTCAGTGCATTATGCTCACTGACTGAGTAGAAATCATTAGACTGTATAATACATGGATGTGGTCACTGTGACATCACCCATCTGTTTCTGAAACAGAGTTTTGAAGCAAACGCAGGCACAGCCACATTGGAAATGGAACGAGTGACGACTCTCCACATTGAGAGCTACAGTCACATGAGTTGAGCTGTGCCTCTGATTGGGCGAACTGGCGATATAAATATATTCTAATTCAGTGTTTCTCCTTTGGAGTCATAACCCTACATGGGGTCGCCGTGACTCCACACGGGGTCCCCTGAAGTGTCCAGTATGTGATTATAATAATAATGGGAAAAAAAAACGGGAAAAATATTTTATTCAGTAATCATTACTCTTTTAAATAAAACATAATACACTATCCATCCAATTCTGGAAAATAGAAGGCCAAATTACTGGAACATTATGCAACAGCCATAATGAATCTGCATTGAAGAGAAAACCTGCAAAGAGGAAGCTGAGAATGTCAAAACTGAAATATGCATGGCCTGGTCTTCATCATTTGGTTTACAATAGCGAAGGGACAAATCAACACAGTGGATGTTTTTTCTTTTTCTTTTTTTTTTTTTTGTAATACACTTTTTCATAATTTGAGCCTGGTCTTGGTGTACTCTGAATCTTTTGTTTGTCTGACACCTATAGGAAATAGCTTGAGTCACAACAGCCATTTTGATGGATTTATCCTTGTGGTTGTAAGTTATGGCACAGAAAGTTTGCCAAGTTTTCTGTTCTCAGTACATAGATTTTTCTCTTTCAAGGTTTTGAGCACAGAAGAAAGAACCAGACCTGATTGTTCAACATGATGTATCAATAAAAAGACCTTCAAATTACAGAGTTAACTTCGAAACTAAGCAAGGAGGCATAATCAGACTGAATTTATTTTTACAGAGAGACTGTTCTTAATCAATGCAGCAGCCACACTGAAAACAATGTTCCTTCTTTTATGCAGTTCACTTTGTGCATAATGTGCTTTTTAGCTTCCTTTTGTTTCTCCAGATAAAGAGGTGAGACAAAGATGCAATAACAATGGATTTAATTCACCAAGTAGATCATCCTCGCTCCCTTCAGCCTCATTAGGGAAGACAGCTAATATTTAAAATGCACTTGGCATCACTCAGTGTGGTCAATAGAAACAACACTCACAGACAGGCAAGATATGTTAATTACTGAAAGAACAAAGCAGACCTGAGAGACCAATGAGAGTACAGCAGTATGAATGATGAAAATAAAATTTGTGGCTAAGTTTGATATCCTTTACATTAAGACATAGGCTTGAAAATAACTGTTTTCTAAAGTAAGCCAATTTGCACTCTCAAATCAAAATAAGATAAATCTTTTTCAGTCACAACAATGTAACTGTTTGTCACCCTGTTCAACGCCCATATGCACACATTTCTGTACCCCAGCATATACCTGCCCCCCAGTTCCCGCCCCTTCAATGTAAATCTCCTCATGGCCTACTTTCTGTTCCTAGAATGCATTCCTTCTTTGCTCCATTGAACGCTCTTGTTTGTTTGAACCGCTCTCCTGACGCCTAAATATAGGTCTGTTTATCGACCTTTGTGACTCACCATACACCAGCATCGCATTTAAGTTGGTCTTAGAGGGAGTTTACAGAAAGAGAGAGTATTTTTATCCCATGAATATATTTTATCAGCACTCAGGAGGCATAAGGATGAATTGTGTTTGGAGTGACGTAAAACTTCAGCCCCATCTGTTCCCTTCATTTCAGTTTCTCTGGCAGCCTGCTATAGTCGCACCTCAGGAAAAACGATGAGTGTGTTCTGTTGACCCTTTTATCTCTTAAAGTCTCTCCTGAAAAAGCCCGACAGAGCTGTTTCCTGACTGATTGTTTTGTGTTTGGGATTTTATTGTGCTTTTTGTCTTCTCTCTCTTTTCTTCCTCTTATCCCTGTCATAGGGCAGTTGATTGTGCTTCCTCAGCCCTTCTTTAATCTCTCGGAAAAGAAATGGAGGACTTCGAATGTGTGTTTTCCTGCATACTGTCTAAGACTCTGGAGGCAATCTGTCAACTCAATCCCCACCAACCGGTGTGTGAGTGCACACATTTGTTCTTGTACGTGCGCTCCTTTATACCACACTGTCACTACTGAAGTGTGTGAGGCCACGCAGGGTGGTCTCCATCTCTTTTCACGCCTCTGTGCATTTCTCTGCTTGTGAGGCTGCCTCACTCCCTCAAACATCAGTGGGGTTCCCGCTGATAAGAACTGGGGGGTTACTGCATCTGTAAACTACGTCTGACAGAGCAGGGCGGTAAGATCATTACACAACTCTGGCACAGGGAGAGATGGCATGGTGACATGGTATTAATAATAGCTCGTTTTTAAGTCATGGACATCCAGAACGATGCCTCTCTCATATCCACGGCAGCACCTGGAACCATGGCAGTGTCTGAAAGGTTTGACCGTAAGAGAGTGTTTCAACTTTTGGCAAAGACTTTAGCTTTCAGCAGCCAAAAAATGTTAGCATAGGAATAATGTTAGTCTGGTTTCTTTTTAGAAAAATATGGGGCACATGGATAGATTATTGGACAGTGATGTAGCTGAGCTTCAGCCAACTTTCTGTGAGGTTTAGAAGCACTGCAAAACATGAATGGAATCTGGTGTTTGTGTATTATTTTTATAATTGTTCTATATGAAGTAGTATGAGCCACATTCACCTGGCAAGTCCAGAAAAATGTCTGTTTCAGGATATCATCAGACAAATATGAGACCAATATGAGACCAATATGAGAAAATGAGACCTGAATTTCCTTTAACCCTTCAACAACCTATATATGTATGTATTTATTTATTTATTATGTTGAACTACCACAGTCGAGCTGTTGAGGCGACATATTGAAGGCATGAAAAGGTGCTTTTGATTTTCACTTTTATTCTTACAGTTTTTTCATGCAAAATGAATGTTTTGCACAGTAGCATCAATCACAAGTAAAATGAATATGAGAATCATTAGTTATCACACTTAAGTCAAGCTGAAAAAATCACGAATGCAGTTTTTCCTTGTTGTATATAGAAGCAAAATAGTCATTAGTGGAATCAAAAATGTCTGCCTGATAGGAAACCAGACTTGGTGTTTTTTTTGTCAGTCAGGTGTAAAATGACTAATCCTCACAGTAATCATCTATATCCACATCTTCTTTGGTGTATTTTTATTTTACAGCTGTGTGCTGCTTTGTTGGTATTCTGTAACATCAAGCTCCATAAATCAGAGACTATTATCTCCAGTAAATGTGCCGCCAGGCATCCTGATGGTGTGCCTCTGTTTTTCAGACTGCACCACCTTATCACCTAGCAGTGTGTGAGATTTATGAAATATTTTTACCCCCATGGATGTGAACATGGTCATTTATCATATTTTAATATGCTTCATTTTTAGCATCTAAGATGAGGTTTGTAAATCCTTCGGCTTACATTTTTAGCTGAATGAGATCTGGTTGTATAATTCCTTGGTATGCTATTTAAACTCCATGTCGAATCAGAGTTCATAAATGAAATTCAGAGAATTTTCTGCATCTGTTGAAATCCATCCATCCATCACGTCACGCTTTTAACTGCTTATTGTATGCACATTTCTGTTGTCTCTAAAGAATCGAGTTGAATGATGAAGAGCTTAATGTCTGCTTTTCATGTGCATGTTTATCTGTGTGTGCATGCGTGCGTGCCTGTGTGTGTGCTTGTGTCTGTGTGTGTATGTGCGCACGTGTATGTGTGTGTGTATGTTCTGTGCTGTCACACTGTCATAAATCTTTTCCAGGAAACACTACCCTTTGAGTAAATGTCTGTGTTTGCGAGCACAGCTGTATCAAGTCATCCAGTTTTATTGATGTGAAGCTTGTAAAATAGTTCAGAGAGGCTGTATTTCTCTGTGGTAAACACATCACCGACAGCTCAGACAGTGCTCTTTGCATGCATAATCTGATAATTTGATTATAAGTTAGTGCTTATGAAACAGTGTTGATTTTTTTTTTTTTTATCTTGTTGCCCTCAGTCACTGTAGGAAGCACAAACAAACACAAGTTAATTTTTTGTTTGCTTTTGAGCATGAAGCTCTAATTCATCTGGATGAATTCACAGGATGGCCTTGCATGAAAACACATTTTTAGATAGATATTGAGGATTAGGGCTTTTACTGACAAGTGGACCCATTTGGCAAATTTATATGGGGTTTGTGGATGCAACAAACAGAGCTTGACCTAGGATGTTTTTTCAGGGTCATACCAAAAAAGCATACTACAGATAACCAATATTTGGAATCACAACTACTTACAGTAAAAAGAATAAACTTTTCCTATTCAGAATTGGGAATATTACATCACCAAATGAACAGAGAAATGTTCAACCATATAAGAGTAAACGGTTGATAGTTATGGTTCAACTACTTTCATGGTCATGCCCCTTTTCTAGCCAATCAAATGATATTGTTGGCAAAATATTAAGTGAGACTAAGGTGTGAATGGCAACAAAGCACTAACTCTAATGTAAAAATATGAGCCCGTTTGAAAGTGCTTAAAACTATATTTTATCATGTGTCAGCTTGAGGTTGGCTGCAGAAGCACCAGAAACCAAGCAGAAACCCAATCTTTACCAAAAATATCTACCTGGTTCAAAAGAAAGTTGTGGTCTTATCTTATTTCTCCACCAGCACACACCATACAGGCGTTTTTCTTACAACTTGATTGTTTGAAGTCATTAAACTCACAAGTTTTCTAAATTCAACAGTTTTAATTCATCTCCCTCCTTTTCCACCACAGTAAACTTCATCCGTGCCTTCAATACTGCAATGGCATCCTCCACAACCTTCCTTTCAAATGGCTCAACAAACCATAATATATTCAGAAATCCGTCGTCCACCTGCTCAACCACACCAGCTCCCGAGTCCACGTCAGCCCCTTCCCCCAAAACCTCCAATGGCTTGAACATCTAATACATTTTAAAATCCTCCACCTCACCCACAAAACCCTCCATAACAGGCCCCGTCTCTTTCAATCACCTCCACCTCCTCTTCTTACAACCTGACGCCAAGCACCAAACCAGGGGGGACAGAGCTTTTTCTGTCTCCACCCCCACCCTCAGACCCAGTGTTGTAATATCACAGCATCTGATTTCAGATATTTAGGTATCTGAATAAAAACCAAAATTCTTTTTTTGTAAAAATGAATACATCTACAGTGTGGTCGGCCCATATCCTTTGGGAGATGCGCTGGTAGTCAAAAATAAGTATTCAGAATATACAACATACTTTTTTTCCTTGACTTGACTTTGTGAGCTGTATTTGCAAGTATATTAGGGAAGGAAAGAAGTCACTCTGTAGTTATACCCTGATCAATAACCCAAACATAAATAAATAACGGGCCATGACAGCTGCAGATTGTATTGATCTAAAGGTCAACACTGTGAATTAAATCATGAGTCTTAACTACATCGACACGCAGACCTGTTAGGGAGTATATGGTTCTCTTTATATGCACCAGGGAGCTGTGGTGTGTAATGTAAGGCTGGACACCGTGTGTATTCAAGAGGTGAAAGAGGTCAGACCTTATGTCAGGACATCCACTTGAGGATCTGCCAAAAGGCTCTGACCTTTCCAAGTGACCCCAAGCAGCTTTCTCAAACTGATTTTAAACCTCTTCATCTTGAGGTCAAAGTCCGTTAACTTTGCATAAAACATGTTTTACTTAAGTGACTCTGGACCAATCCTTTCATCCAACACGAGAAAAACATCTGATGCTTTACAACATTAAGCAATCTTGTGACTAAGGGGGGTACCCAAGCAACATCTTGTGGAAAGCAATAAGTGATTTTGGTTGATTGTGATGAACCACATCTTAACATGCATGTTTAAGGTTGCATTATTTTCTGCATAAAATTATCTTTTTAAAATTCACAATAAAAAGTTAAACTTAGTCAACAAAGCCTTCCACAATGTCGTTTGGTTATGGGTGTTTTTGAAACTAAAATGTATAATCCAAAGAGGCAGTGATGTTAAAGAGACAGCAGCCTATCTACAGTATGCCAAAAAGAAAAAAAAAACACACCTTAAAAGAGATATAAGGCATTTTCACTGAATTTGAACCATGTTGTAACTGGCAGCTCTAATTTGTTTCAAAATCTGGTGTTGCAAAAAAAAAGAAAAAAAAAAAGAAGAGCGTCTCATTACTTTTCAACCCTGGCCAAAAAAAGAGAAAAATACTCCTGTTCTTTTGTTTGTTTTAGTCGTTACTCAGAAACACAAGCACATAATGGTCAAAAGGTTCAATCTGTTTTAGTTACAGAGCAGAGAATAAGGTTTGTTTTGAAATTAGTTTGAATTATTTGCATGCATGACTGAAAAGAAAAAAGTTTTGAGAAAGTCACTTTCACTTACCTGCTGATGGGTCCAGCAAACAGAGAAATAAATTATATGCTGTACATGACTCAAACGCCCTTTTCGTTCTCTGTAAAACAGCAAAAATAAGAAGTTTTGTGCAGGGAGAAAGTTGTTTGGGTGATTACAGCACCTTCCCTTAGTTCTAAATCTGAGTCTTTTCATGAGTCAAAAACATTAGTTGCTGATGAATTCAATTTCAAATTTTATTAAAAGAACTCAGTGGGAAAAAAAACATATCCAGAGTGTATTTATGCAGTTAATTTGCTGTCTTCACCTCTTCACCTCTTTACAATCCAGAGAACCCTCAAATGAAATGGAAAAAAAGAAATTAATTCTTTGTAAACCCGAGATTGAAATTCACAGAAGGCTTATGAATAACAACCCAAACAAAGTCATGGCCAACCACCATGGCTGTTATCAGTAGGGATATTCTTCTATTACCTCAGTGTATTTTATAATGGTGGTAATTTCATGCATAACCAAACCTCAATATCACAGTCACAAAGCACTGTGATATTGAATGCAGATTAAATAGACATCATTATCACCATTGGGCATCAGCCATTAGTTTAGTGTCAGTGTGTTGGCTCTCGAACCTCCAAAAGCTTCTCTCTGATTGATTAAACTTGCAAAGCCAAATGAAAGCAAATGAATCAGCCAACAGAATAACACTTAACTGTGACTCTCTGAATCTCTGGATGATCTTGAAATCAACACCTTGAAAAATACTCCCTTCCAATGTTAGACTTTGAAATCAAAAACACCAAAGGACAGTTTGAACTGCATGTTTGGAGGATTACAATGCATTATACATCAGCCACTAGCACTTTAAAACCTTCTGGTTTATAATGAATCTACTCAAAGGGGAAGATGATAAAAATCTTGTGGCGGAGATTAAAAAAACTAGTCCATTAACATGTTTTGCCCTCATTAATGCTGCATGTTCACCCTGCATTGTTTGCTATTCTCACAAGGCGCATATATACTATCAGAAAAAAATCCGCACCACAGCCCCCTATCAAACCTTTACACCCTTTGCGTGTATATGTAATTCGTCCCTCATATAAAACAACATATTGAAATTAATGCCTGCCCCTCTTTTGCCACAGGGGTAATTTCTGAGTGCAGTAACATGAAAATTAAATCTTCAAGGCATTCAAGCATGCTGTTTTGGAGTCAGCACAGCAGAAAACTGTTTCTTTTGTTTACTAAAACTTACTGAGAGAAAGTTCAAATGTGGCAAACAAATGAGAAGCTTGTTTACATAGTGCTGCTGACTGACATGCGAATGCTTTCTGCAGTACAAGCCATGCAGCCTGCCAGACACAAGCTTTTAAAAAATGGTACTTGCATTAATATAACAACAAGCAGAGTATTTTGGTAGCAGGGTATATGAGCATCAAGGCATGTTGTGTACAGTGATGCTGGCAGCATCAGGCTATCTGGTGTCAATGATGACATGTAATTAATTTCTGGGTCCTACATTTCTTCCCCCAGGAAACACTGTTTCTCCTCTGCTCTTTGCATCAGCTTGCTTCTGAGTATGAACCTTGAATATGATCAAGCAGATGGCTGGAAGGCCCATGGTAAACAGTATTCTGTGAGCAGCTCATTTGCAGTCTGTCATCCAATGTTGTTAAAGATAGGGTCTGCAGGATTTTTTTATTACTGTTTGCAAACAAAACATCCAGACTGGGCTCCTCCTCTGTGTCTCTGTTCCAGCTAATCCACTGCCTCCAATCGTAGCAGCATGAACATCCACACCAGCCCACTGAGCACCTGCAGCACCATGTGGGAGAGACTCAAGAGCTACACACTGGATTTCCTGACAGCCTCCCACCATAATGTATCCTGAAAATGTTGTACCATTCTTTCTCTGCCTTACAGTTGCTAACATAACCGCTTAGGATTGCTTGTCCCACTCGCTACCATCAACATGCAAAGTCATTTGTGCACTGGGCGTGCTGTGATTGGCTGGGGTCACCACAACTACTCTCTACCCAGAAATAACCCAAGTCAACCAAAACATCAACATGCAGGCATAGGAGGGAGTTGAGGCAGACACTGACACTGATACACACATATAGAGGCCCATAGATGATGATTTGGCAGATTTATTCCTGTAGATTTTGACTTTTTTTATTTTTTTTATTTAAAGGAAAATCCTGCAGACCCTATCTTTAAGGTTAAAGCCTGGTTTGTACTTCTGCGTTGACCTTGGCAACATGCACACACTCTCTCTACCTTAATGCTTTGTGATTTCTATGACAAATCATATCATCTTGTTGTGTTAAACTGGAGCTGATTGTGAATCCTTAAAGCAATTACTACAGCATAGAACAGACAGAAGACAGCTATGAAGATGAAAAGTACTGTATGTATGTAAATGCAGGAAATGCGACGTTGTCCAGGAAACCAATCACAGGGCTTGGAGTCCTCATTATTTAAACACAATTACATTTCCCTTATCAGACTTCTGCATTGGAGAGGGTTCCACCAAGGCACACACCAGATTTGTTCTATTCCCTCTGATTCATTTTGACGCCTTTTGACTGTTTTCTCTTTCATCTGACGACTCACAACGGCTGCATGTTCAGTTTGGAAAGGAGCAGAATCTTAAGACAGCTGGAGTCACAAGACCAAGGAGTTCCTGCATTTCCCACGCAAATGATGGACCTCAGTCTTATTCATCCTGGGCTGTAAAACCTCAAACCTGTCGAGTCCTGGCATAGTGCTGCGTATAAAGTCAGTTTGGTGTTAAAATAAAGCAAAATACGATCTAATATCCACACACTTTATTTTATTTTTGACAGTCAATGTATGTTTCAGAGCACGATTTTCCGTCCTGCATGATCTGCTCTGTACATCACAGTTGAAGTGTCAATCTAATGCTTGCTCCCTGATGCATTAATGCTTTGTTTCAGCACGTAATATTGCACCAAGCATAGTCTTAAAAACCCTCTTGAGACAACCTTTGTTTGCTGATGTAGTTCATAAACAATTATTTGATAAGTTCCAGGTTGATGATTGTTTCCTCATGAATATTAGATCGCTGGAAAAAGATTTGTGAAAAACCCGACAACCATTGAAGAAAACCAGTGGTAATCAGCTCACGCATATCCTTGCACAGAAGTATCTCATCTGATCTTAATGTAGTGAGAAATTGAGGTTGAACATGTTAGCCAAAAACTCAGCATGTCCTCAGACGGGAGGAGTGAGCCAAAACAGGGGGCATGTAGAGGAGTGTACATTTTGTTAAATCTCATTGTAAATTGCTTCATTTGATTGCTTCCACAAAGTGAAACAGATGCAAAGCTGCAATCAACACACAATCATGTCATAATAGACCTAGAGCCCTACACAGTTTCTCTATTCATTTACATGAACTGCATGTCTTCTTTGTGTTGTCATTAAGCTTGCTTCAATGTGAGTCATAATTCTGCGGGGGTAATTTTTCAACTCTCTGCCCTCGTTGTTACGAGACAGTAGGAAGCAAAGTTCACTTTACACTGATAGTTTTACAGCTGCGTAGTGTTTAGAGCAACACAAAGCTAATATCTCTGCCTCATGCATCCATGTAGGTGGAGGCAGATACAATGCACTGGGCCTAACGAGATAAACATAACCTCTCTGTCAGATGAAGTGCTTTTCACATTAGTCAAAACAGGAAAGTTTTGGACAGAAAAACTGTTTTTTTTATCTTATTTTTGTGCCAGGGAGCAGTCAGACATGTGAGGTCTTTTGGTCACCGAGTTCTGGAAGATTTTGGGCGTCCAGATAACAAACTGTTGGAGTGATTACAGATCAGAGGAGGCCAAGAGGGGGCTAGAAATCTCCAGCCAGCAGCAGAATGGCAGGAGGTAATATATGGAGCAGATGATGGGGAGGAGATACTCCTCAGGGAAACCTCACAGAGTGCTTTGAGAAGGTCCTGAGGTACAGAAACATGGAGGTCTGTAAATCTGCTTTGAAGGCAGAGGGAGGGAGAGAAGAGAAGCAGAAGAGAGAGGGAGAGAAGTACAAGAGATACTGCTTTAAAAAAGTACCAGAGTTGACTGCAATTCGTCTTTTCCTTGTCTTCATGTGAGCATGTTGCAAATGAAACTGTCATTGATGATTGCCAAGATTAGATTTATCAGAAGAATGTAACACAGTCTGTTTGAATGGCTCAAAATGACTCGACTAGCAGCACATAGGCAGAATTATCTCTAAAGGGGAGGATGGAAATGAAACGCTCGTTGAGCTCCTCTTTAATTTGAGTTATCATTCCACATATTTCATTCATTCATTCCTGATTCCTTTTCTACAGCTCATCCTGTTCAGGGTCACAGGTTGCTGAGGCTTATCCCTTCTGTCTTCGGGCAAGAGGCAGGGTGCACACTGGAGTGGTTGTCAGTCAATTGTAGGGCTGACATAGAGGCTGTTTACACAACAACGGTTTTGGGGTGAAACATAAAAGTATGTTTGCACTTTGCTCTCTTCTTTACACAGAAATTATGTTTTAGCCGATCTCAAATGGAAATTTTTGATAACGGCCTCCAGAGTGGAATTTTTCTGAAACACAGTGTCACCGTTGCTATGTAAATGGCAAGCCAGCTTTTTCAGCGGTAACACTGACTTCACACTCAGCTCTGCACCTGCACCATATGAATACTATAACACCAACTAGCCACACATGATGCTGATAGTGCATGGGAAGTGGTTAAGAATGATGACTTGAGTGTATTTTTAGGTCTTTTAGCAAAAACACAGACTTATTTGGTCAAAACAATTGCAACCCAGAAGAAATATTTGCAAATCTGCGTTTGCTTCTATAAAAGTACACATTTTTATACCTACGCACAGATTTGTAAATTGATGTCACAATTGTTGATCACATCACACATTTTTACAACTGTGAAGCCATTTCTAATCAAATTTTACAAATATTTTTGTATGAATGGAGTTTCTCAATCCTTTGTCTCAGCTGCTGATTATTTTACCGAGTCACAAATAGTTTTACCATAATAATAGCTCAGTATGCTGCATCCATATGAATAAATCTGTGTGAGTTAAGGAATAAAATGCTCCATGTAGGTCATGCTTTAGTAATTAGGTTTGCATATCTTTTCCCTATAGTATACAGTTCTCATCCATATAACAACCTTTTATCTAAGTTTAATTTAAATAAATAATAACATTTCTGGTTTGTTCTTGTGTCTTGTTTGAAAATACTGAAAAAACATGTTATTGGACAGACCTTGTTGATACTTAAGAGTAGTAATTATGTATGACTTTGACTTTGATCTCATGGGTTGAAATCTTATGATTTGCACAGGCACAGTCTGTCCTGACCTCCAGCCTTTTTCCCCCTGAAGTCAAGCAAAAATGAATATGTTGTACTGCATCTCCAAACCAAATCTAGCAAAGTTTCCACTATGAATGTATTTTGTGGGTAAAAGGACTCAGCCTCCTGTACTCCTGTACACTCTGTGAGTGTCTGTACCATTAAAGCAGACCCTGTGGGCATGTGGAGGATTAGTTGTCCAGAAACATTGATCATGAGCAGATTATTCTGTGAGTGAGCGAATGACTCCTAAGAACCACATTAACAAGAGCCACTGATGCGGCAGCTTCGATAATCAGCGTGTCAGCATCATCACAGTGGATAAATGACTCAGTAATAGAGCGAAGGGACATGGCGCTTTCTCTGTCACCGAGGACACAACGCATACATCGACCTCTGTGTCGCTTACGAGAAGGAGAGTCGTTGTGACCTTCTTCCTCATTTATCCAGAATAAAATACTGGAAATACATTGGTTTGTAGTTTTCTTGGACAGATTCTGTGTGAAGCAGCTGATTTCACACATTTCTTTGGCTGTGCTGACACCTCTCAGCAGAGTGATTAATGATTTATTATAAAGGTTAAGTTCTGCTTTCAAAGGGAGAGTAGCTGTGGTCAGCTTCACATCCAGGTGGACAAATCATGATGTACATAAACCATTTTTACTCTTTACTTTAGATTTATACTCCACCTAGTGCTGGTACGCTCAGAAACTATTCACAATTTACAAAGTAACTGTATTTACCTTTGCATGTTTTCTGAAGGTTTCAGTCTTAAAACTATTCAAACTATGTGGGAGTTCATTTGCCAATTATTTTCTAGTTTTTGTACTTTGGTGATCATACATCATAAACTTAACCCAAAATATGATTCACCCTGAGCTATTTTATGCTCCTTTTTTTTCCTTGTATGCATTATCTCATAAGTTAATAAGTGGCCCCTCATTTGATTTTTGAACTCTCAATGTTCATGTGATATATTCCCGTCTCCTGATAAATACATTCATTGAAACAAGTCATGTTCAATACCACTAATTTATTGGTAACACTGAACCGATATTGATACTGATGTACCATTTAGACTGGTTGTAAATGATTATAGATATATTGTATGGATAAAATATTTTTTTTCATCCTTTCTAGTACATGTTTTTCTATGCATAGCAATCCTAAGTTTTATTTCATTTGTTCTGTGTAATTTAATTGCACCTTGTCTATGTAATCCACTTTAAACGATCAATTCTTTCTGGATAAATCTAAGAAACATCTCTACACATAACTCAGTTAACGCTCTGCTATTGTGTTTGCAGATTGAGTGACTGACTGAGCTTTATGCTATATGAACCTACCCAGACGGAAGAAGAAGTAGTTCCCACCAACTATGTATGATCAAACAAGATCTCATTAGTTAAGTTACTGTCAACCATATTTCTGAAAATCATAAAATTACTTTAAATGGAAAAAAAGTATCAAAAGTATCTATATTTGGGGCGCAGTTGGCCTAGTGGATATGGCCGCGCACCATGAGGCTTGCCCTCGAGCAGGTGGCCCGGGTTCGATTCCCGCCTGTGGCCTGTTTCCTGCACGTCACTCCCCATTCTCTCCCCCTTTCCTGCTCTATCCACTGTCCTCCTCTATCCAATTAAAAGCAGAAAAGCCCAAAAAATTAAAAAAAAAAAAAAAAAAGGATTTATATTTTAGTATCAAACTCCATGTCACAAATTGAGGCTCTTCAGCTGTAAGAGTTCTTGAATCTCCACATATGTACAGAGCTTTAGCTTTATGTAAGTAGCTTATGTAGAGCCCACATTAAGTTTTGTGATTCCTCCCAGTGTCATAGCTAAAAGATAAAAGCTGGGGGTCATATATGAGACCACTTTTGGACATAACCTGTCTGCCTGTCTTACAGGCACTAAAGTAGTATCTGTGCTTTAATTTAGACTCCTGATTGAAAGTTCACTGGGTTTGTTTTCTAAAATAACAAAAAAAAATCATCACAAAAAAGGAATAAGTGTTGGTTAGAGCTTCCAGTAGAGAATCACACTTTTGTGTTGCCTTGTTGATTTGTTTTTCATTAAAACAACTCTTCACCCTGGGCAACAGTACCTGAATGACTTCACTTTTTTGTGGCTTGTAACACCCTGTTGAGCTAATTATCTATGAAAATCTTTCAGATTGTCAACGCTTTGATTGTAGAATATCCACAGTCATCCACGTGTTGATGTGAGTAGAAAGCCTGGCACAGAGAACAAAGATGCTAAACTCATTATCAACTGTCTGAGTCGCCTCTGATTTCTGTCCAGAAGGTGCAGAAGTCAAATCCAGCAGAGGGACTTAAGATGCAGCAAGGACTGAGGGTCATAAATCAAAAAGTGGTTTCATCCTCAACTCCTGCAAAAACTTAGACAGGGCTGCAGGGGGATGCATGTCAACGTCAAACCTTGTTGAACTTTAGAGTTCATTTGTGAAGAGAGAATAATAGTTCACTCAACAGAAAGTTTTAAGAAGTGTGACTTTTGTAGTTCAAAAATTAACAGAAACACCAAGGAATTGGAAAAGTTTGTAGTATGATAGTTTATCTATTTAAACAAAAGAAATGAAGCTCTGCCAAAGCTGTGCAGGAGAATTTTCTAAATTCCTTCAATCATTTATCTCTCTGTCACCCTGTCCATCTCCTCCATGCTTTTCTCATCTCTTGATCAAAGGCAATTAGCCTCAAAAGTGTTCACAATCAGCTTTTGACACAACCCCTATCAACCAACGATCCTGCTGTTGCCAAACTTAAATTTGTTCTCCTCTCTGCTCCATCAGTTCGCTGTTTTAGTTCAGATCATTGCCACTCTCCCCGTCACCTCCACTCTTTCTCTGTGCTAGGTTTCATTCCTCAGATATACAGCCTTCATCACAGCCACAAACCCTCTTTCGCCATCATCACCAGAGGAGGGTTATCCAATCCTGCAGGTGGCCTCATTGCCCCTTTGATGACATTAAGACCAGGAATGCACTGATCTAATCCTCGTATCAGGCCAATACAGACTCAAAATGTTAGATATCAATGAATAGGCAGATCCATCAACTCAGTGCTATCTCTTCTGTTTACATCAATGCCTGTAAGTCAGCAAAACAGGCACGACTCATCTCTCCATGCTGAACCGAAGCACACTGAAAATGTAACCACCTGAAAAATGACTTGTTTTAAAGTTTTCCTCATGTCACTGCTTTTCCTTGAGTCGTCAGAAGGTGCATTTAGGTATGGCAGGTAGAGCTGACAGGAGTTCCCATTTGACTTCCTTGATTTTATTTCCCTTTCAGCTTTTCCATTTCTGCACAGTCAGAATTTTAATGTCTCTGCAGAGCTGACCCCCTTTTTTTTAGCAGTGGGCTTGTCTCGC
Organism: Thalassoma bifasciatum; assembly: GCA_008086565.1. Lineage (NCBI taxonomy): Eukaryota > Metazoa > Chordata > Actinopteri > Labriformes > Labridae > Thalassoma > Thalassoma bifasciatum. The sequence goes on along the minus strand of RPOG01000290.1, from coordinate 369,094 downwards.
TAATAGAGTGCTACATTCGGGGCAGTCATGGGACTGTGCTTCTGGTCTGAAGCGAGGTACCTCCTGTCACTTCGCCTGACACATGCACATCAGACGGAGGGAAGGAAAACAGATACAGAGCAGAAAGAAAGGAGGTGTTTGAGTCCTGAAACGACTTGTTGATCAAATAAAAGAAAATGTCTTGTGTCAGGTGCATTGGGTAGAAAGCAGCTGCTTTTATTTTGATGGTGTGTCGTTCAGAGAGAGCAGGAGGAAGAAAATAAATGTCAGGAACAAGGCGTGCAGCGTTGTTAAAATAATGACAAGTAACGGATGCAGAGACAGATCTTCTCTGGATGATGAATGTGCTGAAAAGAGGTTCCTCTGTATCTACATTTAAAGTGTCTCTCCCTCGCTCACACAGACATATTATTTTACTTTTTCAATTCAGATAGGTTTAATGTAAGAGACAAGTGAAGAAAAAAAGGCAAGTCAATGTCTTTCTTTTTTATATTCAAATCTGTTTTTTTTTCAACAGTCAAATTAATTATACATGGCTCACTTAAGTTACAAAGCCTGAACATCCATCCCTTTGTCTCTTTGTCAGCTTGTCAACCATCCAGGTCTCCGTGTCCCTGGGCCTGAGCATGTATGTCATCTTCTTCCAGCTTAACGCTAACAGGCACTCTCAGATTAAGAAAATTGTATTGGAACAATACTCCATAATAGACTTTAGCTGTGTGCTGCCGGTGGGGTGACACCCCTATTATACAGACAAGTGGAGCACAGCGCAGGGCTGTGTCAGCATGATAAAACCGCTTAGGGGTACAGACCTGACACCAGAAACAGAAAAAGGTGCCACATGGAGATACAACATGCAAATGCGATCACTTGAGTAGAGCGAGGCAAGAAGCAGAAGTTGAAGAATATATTTGTTAAGATGATCAAAAGTTAATGTGAAAATATCTCCTTTTCCAAACCTGTGTAATCCTTTGGACATGAAGAGATTTCTTTTTACCCAGTAAAAGCGTTAATTCTTTCATGGAGTAGCAGAAAAAGCTTTGAAGCTGCTGTCCTCTAGGACCTTGAACAAAATTGATGTTTTGAGGAAAAAAAAGTGTCTGTTTTGTTCGACAACTACCTCCAAACACATCATTACATAAAGTATTATACTCATCCACATCTGTATCTCACAGAAATGTTATTACTGTAAACAAAAGGGTTGAATTCAATTGCGCGCTCTGCAGCAAGCTCTTTTTTATGACAACAGGGTACGTAACATTTACATTTCCTCTTAGGAAACGACATTTCAACTTCCAGATTTGGGTGTGATGCAAAAGTTAAGACACTTGATCATTTATCAAGGTTAAAAAAAAAACTGTATTATAACATGTTATTGCTAAACACTTTTGTTAAATACTCCTTTCTAATTGGTTGCTACTTCACTGCAATAGTCTATTATTTATGATAGTAACTGCTGTTGAAAAAAGTATAAACCATTGCAATGGTTTTATCAAATAACTTGTTTGGGTAAAAGCATGAAACCATATTTAAAAAAACTGATTCGGTGTAATTTAGCCACTTATTACACACACTGTAAAAAGCAGAGCAGTGTGTGGGACATGCCAAAATAAGGTACATCCAATGACAAGAAATGATATAAAATGAAGGACACACTTTGTAATAGACTTATCATTGTACTGATGTGTTTGCAAATGTTTGGCCACTAATAATTAGACCTCAGAGTTTGATTATCTTGTTATGTTTTCATGATAACTAAGTGATTCTAATGAGGACACCAAAGGCACTTTACAGTGACACTGACCCTTTTACATCATTCTTTTCCCCCTATTGATTTATGTAACTCAGTTTAAAAGAGTTGTCAAACAAGACAAGCAAAGGCAAATAAATACAAATACTCTGGTCACCTTGTCAAAAGACATCAAAGATGGGTTGAAATAAGTCAAACAAATGTGTTCATGTTCCCACAGCAGCATGCCTGTTAGCTCTTTATACACAGCTGAGTCCAGCTGGAAGGTGAAGCAGATTTTTGAGCTAAGCCTGGAAGAGCAACTTTGGCCATCTCTGTGCTGCAGCAAGAATGTGTAATATTTATTTTCCAGAGGCAGGGCATCCAAATCAAATTGAAGGAGGAAAATATTTGCATCAATTTAGGGGATGAAAATAGATAAATGCTCAATTCCCTCCTGAACGAATAATGCGGGCAGAAAAAAATGCCCATTAGCATATAATTTATCACACACCAAATCCTCATTTGTCTGCATGCATTGTGATGATGATGATGCATGCATGTGTGTGCTGTTATGTATGCAGCTGTGCATATATGAGGGCTCATATTTAGATGCTCACTTTTTCTTTTTCTTCCTTTTTTCTTTTCAGGCCGTCCAGCACATTTCTGCCATCCCTCACAGGCGTCCTGGCACTGGTTCACCTCAAATGCTATTAACTCCCTCTGAGCAGAGCTATTCATCATTTATAAGATTTCCACAGGGTGTTTTCTTTTACTTTTTTAATCAAGGCTCGGATCCCATGCTGAGAGGCTTATTCAACTATGAAACAAGCCCCGCTGTCCCCAGCTAACGACACGCATCTGTAGCCGAGAGAGACGCTCAGTCACAAGACAGTCTGCTGAGAAATGAACATAGGGGCAGAAATAAGGAGAAACAATGCTAGATAGACCAACACCACCACAGTCCCAATGGAGTCACTTTGTAATGTACCACGAGCAGGCTTTTGTATTCACTAGTAGCTTGTTAATGTAAGTATTTTTCTTGTGCTGCAGCCAAGAGGCTTTGTGCTTTACTTTCTGTCCAGTCAGCTCGCTCTTTAGCTTGCATTAAGTCAATAGTGGTTTAACGATGCTTCTTCTGTTAAATGTTCAGTCCAAGAAAAGTCAGAAATAGTTCAGATTGTTTTTCAGACACTATGACTAGACTTTAATAAGACTTTTCTAAGCTTTCATAAAGTGGGAAAAGAAAATTCTAAATCTATAATCTTATAAAACAAAACAAACGTAAGTAGAAAAGAATACAGTTGGAAACTGAAAAAAGAAAAGGTAGAGTTTTCATTAGGACCAGAGCAGTTTCAGCAGGTTCAAAATATTGATCAAACCTGAATTATTTCACAATATTTTAATCAAATGATGCTGTCTTCACACAAAGACTTACGGACTAGTTGATAACATGATAAATGGGCAGGCCTCAAACACCAAGGTCTGCCAATACTTTTGCCCCCATCCTGACAGGCCAATAATAATAATAATAATAATAATAATAATCTGGGATTATTTAAGCTGTATGTTGAGCCACTAGGTAGGATATCAGATAGACAGTGCCAAGGCTAAATATATCACTACACCCACACTTTAAAAATGCAATCTGCCATTTACATTAACCTCTGTGAAATCATAGCTTATTCAAATAAAAATCTCTTTTCAGAGTATTTGTGATCTGTAGTAGAAATGTGCTCACCTATCACTAGATCTCAAAGTACAGTCTTTTATTCTGTAGCTGCTTCATTTTGTTACTCCTATTCATATTTGTATAACTTTTGTTCATGAGCAGTATAAGATACTGCACATTCTCAAATCTTTGGACTTCACTAAGATAAGTCAAGAAAGTCAGATGAGGAGTCTGAAGTTGAGCCTGAAGAATGACGGAGTAAGTCCAGGGACTCCAGGATCAGTGGGTGTGAATCATTTTCTGCAGCAGGACAGTAGAGCTATATGAGTGACTCTCTGAATGAGCACGTCTCAATATTTCACAAAGTTTTGTGGGCCGTGAGCGGAGTATTCAGGAGGGGTTTGAAATTTATGACACCTGAGGTGAGAAAGATAATAAAGTCTTAACTTTTCCAAACTGACTTCACAAATATGAGTTATCTCATAGTTTTTCTCACATTTCATTTTGTTTAGTGCCTCAAATCATGAAACTATGTTAACAATCACGAAATTTTAAATAACTTTTTTTTATTGTCATGAAATCCTAAACAATCTCTCACTCGCAACAAAGTCAGTAAACCAGACACTTGTACTCAATTTAAAGTCTAAAATTCCTGAAAAAATGGGGGTTTATAATGACCCTTTAGCCACAGACTCAGGTCGCTATGTTGTTTTGGTTCTGGGCCTAACAGCTGCCTTTGACACAGTCGACCACCAGATCCTTCCTTCTCGTCTTGAGAAATGGGCGGGCATTCAGGGGTGTGCTTTGGCTTGATTCAGATCCTGTCTGACAGGTGGAAGTTTTTCTGTCCCCATTGGAGCCCATGAGTCCCATGCTGGCCTGGAGCACCACATGTGGAGTGCCTCAAGGCTTTATTCTTGACCCCCTTCTTTTCTCCCTCTATTTTCTTTCTCTGGGATTTATCCATACAAAATGTAACATTGCTTTCCATTTTGCTGAACCTCCATCCATCCGTCCATTTCATTAACCGCTTGTCCTGTTCAGGGTCGCGGGTGGCTGGAGCCTATCCCAGCTGTCATTGGGTGAAAGGTAGGGTCCACCGTGGACTGGTCGCCAGTCAATCACAGGGCTGACATAAAGATGAACAACCTTTCACACACACTCTCACACCTATGAGCAATTAAGAATATTGCTGAATCTACTTCATCTGAATGTTAACAAGACAGAGGTCGTGTTGTTTGGGCCTTGTGATGCCTCCAACATTCATGTTGACCTTGGTTCTCCAACCAAACATCTGTCACAGACCACAACGAACCTAAGTCTTCGACTGAACAGTGATTTCAACCTTGAGGTCCAGATAAAATCAGTGGTCAGGTCCAGTTTTCTTTTTTTTTTTCTTTATTTGAGCGTCTTTTAAAAGTTAAGGTTTTCCTGTCTTGTTTTCACTTTGAGATTCCAACCATCCATCCATTTTCTTGACCGTCTGTCCTGTTCAGGGTCGCGGGTGGCTGGAGCCTATCCCAGCTGTCACTGGGCGAGAGGCGGGGTACACTCCGGATTGGTCGCCAGTCAATCGTAGGGCACTTTGAGATTCCAATCAATGCTTTTATCACAATGTCATCTGGACTATTGTAATGCACTGTACGATGGCCTCAGTCACAAATGTCTGTCCCATCTTCAACTTGTGCAAAATGCTGCTGATTCATTGGCGACCAGTTTGTTTCCAGATTGATTTTGAACTTCTTTTATTTGTTTTTAAATGTCTTCATGGGCTTGTTCTACAGTATCTGTCTGAGCTGCTTCAGCCCTACACTCCCTCACGCTCCCTCAGATCAGCAGATCAAACTCTTTTTGCTGTCCTCAAGACAAAGAGGGTGTTGAGGGGTGACCTTGTTTTTTTTGTCATTGCCCCGAAACTGTTTTTTTCCTTTTCACATCAGGCAGGCTGAGTCACTCTCCGTTTTTAAAACCTCCCTTAAAAAGCATCTTTCCTGCTGTGCTTTTAGCTCTGTTTGAGGTGTCGGCTTTTACTGTTGCTACCGTTTTTATTGTTTGATTAGTCCTTTGTTTCTTAATCACACAACACATGGTGCATAGTGACATATGACCTTAAACATTTGTCATGTGTCCTCACGTGAAATATTATGCACGTTTTAGAGCTTACCACCATCTCTCCTTCAATATTTTTCAGTAAAATACTCTGTTATCTTGTTGCTAAGTGGCTGATTAGGGAGAATACAGAGGCTTTACCAAAGCTTTGGGTAATCAGCTGCCTGAGGACACCAAAACATCAACATTGATTGTTTTCCACAGGTTTCCTCTTGGCTTGCATGTCTAATTTTGAGCCTCCCCTAAAATTTACAGGCAAAGTGCTTCTTATTCACTGCTTCAAAAACAGAAAACCTTTCTTGAGCTAAAGTGCAAATCACAGATCCATCTGAGGTCATGCATTATTGATTGTTTGCTTGTGCCCTAATTCTTTAAATTAAAACAAATAGCTGGAAAGATAGAGGAGAACCTTGCAGATTATCACTGCATTACACTTTCTACTCAGTCCTCATCCTTTTCAAATCTTCTTTTATTCTTCACCTGAAGCAAGCATTTACTTTGAGTCCAGTGGATTATTGTTCATAAAAAAAAAGTTATGGCTTATAAACTTGATGCATTTAGGAAAGATCTTCCATTAAATTTTGACCACAGGAGATAAAGTGTGGATGCAGGACAATTGGGAGTATAATGGATAGAGTGCAGCTGTAGTAAAAAGTTATTCTGCAAAGGCTTTATTTGTCATTTCTATATTTTCTGCCCCTCAGGCTTTTGCAAGTCATGACTTATTTATGAACTTTTAAAGAACAAATACATGTCATACTCTATAAACGCAGACAGCAAAGTACAAAAACAAGTGCTGAGTTTAAATACCGCACTAGACATTTCCATGAAAAATTGCATAGTTTGGATTTAAAAGCCTTGAAATGACTAAAAGTCTCTAAAGTAGCTGAAATCATATCTTAAACTCTGCTTGGTAAACACTTTACCAGCACAACACTTTACAGTTGCCTCACTCTCTGTTTAAACAAAAGCCCATATCAAAAGAAAATAGTCCTGTTTCAATCAGATCTCTGCTCTCTACAGTAATAGACAGAACGCTCCAGAGAGTCAGTCAATAACTGCAGCTTTATTTCTTCAAGACAGAGAATAAAAAGCCACTGGTCCATTTCCTTTCTGAGTTATATTTTATTTACCAACCTGAAGGAAAAAGGAGAGTCCTATGCTGTGTGCGGATGAAAACACACAAGGCCTCAGGCAACCAGAAACTGCCACTTGAATCAGAATCAATTTCTGTATTCCAGCAGTTTCATAATTGACCCGTTATTTGTTCTGCTGGAGCGTTTTGAGCTGCACAATGTATGTATTTTTCCACATGTAGACATGATTACACTCCATTAGTTCTAGACCTTGGTACAGGTCCTGCCTGTTCCATCCTGTTATTGTGACAACAATGTAGTCAGTGGAGCCGTCTTACATCTGTGCATTGTTGAACATGTTTATACGCCTCTAAAACACAAAAACATAAACATAAGTGTACTTATGCAATCATTTTTTCTTGTTTTTCCTTTTCTTATCTGGACTCCTCTAACTGCTCTCAACACTCCCAGCACCTGCAAACTACCTTCTGTAATCCTGTCATTGAGAATTTGGATTCACACAGTATATTGCTCATTTGTTTTAGAATAATATTAGTTTCCAAATGAAATTTCTGTTCCTTGTTGACGTTTTGAAAGCAATTTATGGCATGCGGACCAAAGTTTAACGGTATTTTACTTGATGATTAAACAGAATCCGGAGGAAAGTTTTCCTAAGGAAATACTATCTGCAAAAAGAATCAAAATTGTCCAGTGTTGTCCACAGGGATCTCCAAAATCAAAACAAAATATGGTCACATGGTTGCTGAGGAACTTCCCCTGATTAGTGAACTAAGTTTTAAGGTTTATGATGTAAAAGCATAGTGTCTCAATTCCCAGTTTGTATTGATTGCTGACTGTCCACTTGATGATTTCAGACCAGGTTTAGGGCCTGATTTTCTTCAGTGTGTAGTGTTAATATGTCATTTTTTACCACTCCCAACTAATGCTGAGCCATCCAATATAACATTGTACGTATTCAACATGTTGCAGTTCACATTTCCTAGTTTCCACAAACCAGTGGAAAAGGTGGGGGTGTCATCAAACAGAGGTTACAGCTCACCAGAACGGCAGTGAACAAACTTCGTCAGAGCCAGGTGAAAACTGTATTTTTAAGGCATTTTTATGGTAGTATTTTGGCAATGAAAAGCTGCCTGTGATGTCAAGTAAATAAGAGCAAGTTGAAATAGAACTGTTAGCTATTATATATACATATGGACAAAATTGTTGACACCATTCAGTTAAAGAGTGAAAAAACCCCAATGGTCACTGAAAGAGCCTGAAACTAACAAAAGAGTTAGTGCATAAAGACTTTCTCAAAATTAACAGATAAAAATCACACATCACCATCAGACAAACCAATGAATGACCCCGGACAAAAATTATGGATGAGAAAAGACAGAAAATAATTTGACCACAGGGGACTTGGGTGTCTCAAAACACTGATTACTAAAACTAGTAGCTAACTAATAACACTAAAAATGTAACTTCCTGCACAGAGAACAAATTTAGTTTTTATAACTATTAAGTCTTCCTGATGTGAAAAAGAAAGGAGAAATAAGAAATGCACAGCAGAGAAACGCTCGGGTCTTAAGAGGTTAAATTGTGCATGCTCTCCAAATGGATCATGTCAAGAGAAGATCATGTCTGACACAGGCAAAATGTCAGTAACACAATGTGCAGTCAAAGTGCAAACTGACTCGATTTTTTCTGGAACTGATCCAGTAAAAAATTACATATCACTTCAGGTGCTTTTAAAATGTCTTAATTGAATAAGAGGGCGCCTGTGTCGCAGAGATTTTTTAAAGCTGTGAGTGAAATCAGTTCTAAAAGCCTATAAGCAGGTGTGAGCCTGTCTGAGACTTAAGATATTCAGGCATACATTTTATATTTACTGGCATCTTCAACAATATTGCAAAATAAATTACTCCACGTGTTACACTTTCATTTTAACTTGACGGTTCTTCGTGTTTAGTGGGGGTTGCAACGGCTCTGCACATCAAAATGACACAAGAAGTTGTCACAGTTGTAAGTGTGTGTGTGTGTGTGTGTGTGTGTGTGTGTTATTCATACCCTACACCAAACAGGAAATGAATCAACAACTGATCATATGATATCTAAGAAAGAAAACGAGGACTATCTTATCAAAGAATGTGCCAGATCCTGAAAATCATGTCAGACTGAAGTAAACAGACATCAAGAGTATCCTCTCTGATATTATTCTTTAATAGTGTCAACGTTTCGATGGGAAAAAGACCCATTTTCTCTCTTACTTTTGTGCACGTTTGTGTTTGGCACTGATCTAATCTCAGGTGATCTGATTACCCACCAGAGCAGGAATGATGTCAGCTACACAGAGAGAAACAAGCTCCAAATCACTCTGCTGCCGTCCCTTGTTAGCCCGTCGTTAGGATCTGTCTGCAAATTGGGTCAGCCTGTCAGGAGAAGTTAATGCAACCTGGAAACAGCTCTACCAGATCTGAAACAACTGGACTTACACTTTTTTTTTTTTTTTTTACTATTCTTCCTTGTCTGACTCTATTACATAGCAGTCAGCCTGCTGTAAATTAACCCCACGGGATCTTCTCCTAGAGGACCGAGGAAGCTGAATGCCATTTCTTTTCTCCATAATGGACTTCAGCCTGAAACCAACCTTTACCTTTGGTCATAAGGTCTGAACTGAAAAGATGAGATCATGTGTTTAAGAGGCAAAGATGAGTTTGAATCTAATGTTTCACCCCAAGAATCAGCGTAGGGATATTTACTATGATGTGAATACATACATATATATGTGAGGGGAGATAAGATATGGAAGTCTCACGTCTTTCCCATCTTGATAAATATTTCAGTTCAAGAGGTGAGGACACCTGCTGCCTCTCTGTTCAGGCATTCGGGGCACACTCGATGAAAAAAGGCTCCAGGGCGGGTGAGCACACACTGAGGGATTACATATCCCATCAGGCCTGAGAACGCCTCAGGAGCTGGAGGACATGGTGGGAGTGAAGGACATTAAGTCCACCTTTTTAGCATGCTGCCAGAGTGATCTGGATTGAGTTTAAAAAATGGATGGATATTGCAACAGAAAGTAATTGAGATACATTAATACAGTTTCACATGCTTTCAGTAGATATTAATGCCACTGGTTCAGTTACTGGTGGTGTTTCATGTCACTGCTCTAACTATGACTTACACAAGCTTGATTTCCTGATTTGGTACCTCACCACTCTCGGTGCCTTGGGTGTGGATATTACTGTGAGACACGGACTTGCTCACAGACACACACATTCATACACGTACATGAAAATGCTGCAGAGCTGTGAGATGCTCAGGTACAAGGTGGGATCCTTTGTTCTCATGACAGGAACAAAAAAAGTCACAAATCTTAGGCTCGGGGAATCATCTTCTCCTCACCGAGCAGAAACAGGCGTCACTCACATTTTGTCTGGAACAGTCCTCTCATCAGGATGTAGCAGGAATTCAAACTGCAAAACTCGCAGCACCTGTCCCAGCAATCCTGTCGTCATGAAGCAACAACCCAGCAGCTACTTCAAGCAGTTCATTAAAAAAAAAAAAGGCTAAACCTCATGGAAAGTTGCAGAAGAACTTCCTCATATTAATGAGGAAAGTAGTGTCTTCTAATAATCAAAACTTGAACAATTTATGTTATCACTATCTTTGTAGATCACCAGCAACACACCCACTTTTAGAGCGTGCAATTTTTTTTAGCTTGCACACGCAATTTAGCACTCTGTATTTGGGATTAGATCAGACCCTTGATGTTTAGCCAGTTTTCAGAGGAGGCAGACATGTTTGAGAAATGCATTATTCATGTAGCTAAGAAATGTAACTTTCATTTCATCGAAGAAAATTAACAAATGAAGGTTAAAATAAACTAGAACTCCGTACTTTGACACAAGTGATTGTCATTCATATATTTTCATTTGCTTTGAAAGCTTCATTTTGTTGCACGTTGATGTAATGTGACAAGAACAACAATGATAACCTCAGCCACCAGTGTGTGCTGTTCCCGGATAATTACTTGATAAACAAGCTCGATGAGGGGGGTTTGAATAATTAACAGCCAGAGGACTTGACTGGTGCATAGCTCAATCTGTGTGTAGACTATAAATCATAAATAACAGCTAGAGCGTTTCCTACACGAGTTCTGCATCAAATATAAACCAGCTTTTTAATGAGATGCGATGGAAAATGGCCCACTTCTTAACCCGCCAGGTTACTGCCAATCACGGGGAACTGCAGGACGTTTCAGTGGGAGAGGAAGACAGTTATGCAACAACAGGTTCTGGTCACCAGAAAGGTGAATGTAGGCTGCTCAGGCTTCCCACGCTTTTCCATCCACCTGATTATTCGGCCATCGTTATGACTCAAAGCTTGTTGTGTGGCGTCTTGGCACCTTGTCACACCCACGCTGCTGTCAGATGAAAGCTTTGTCCTCCGTTATCAAACTGTTCCGAGGGAATTTGGAAAAAATAAGAAATCTGCCTGGTTTCAGTCTGATTGCTACAACAACATTTATCGTTCTGAGGCCAAACCTCAACAATCTGAAGGTCGACTCGAGACTGATGCAATATGTGAAACACTGTTTGATACTCTGCTCCCTGCACACGTAGAACAAGGGCCTTATTACATTGCCCTTATTAAAATCTGAAAAGAAGGCTCCATCACGGATGGCTGGGTTCTAAAAATATCATTATGCCTAAGTTATCTCTTGAGGTGCAAGGTTTTAAAACACCAGAAGGCTCTCTCACATTTCAAACATTTTACATTGATAAACCAGGTTGATTAGGCACATGATCAAAAAGAGCTCAACCCAAGATTGAAGTGGGCGGAAAATTAAGATAGAAATGCTTTCCCCACTAATTAAGTGCCTTTGTATTTCTTAATTTTCTCAATATTTGGTGCAATTAGAGCTAAAATGGTCTCTTTTCATTCACTTTGTTTATTTCTGGTGAAAGCAGAGCAGACATTATCATGCTTGAAATTATATGCGTCTGTACACGCAGGAACAGCTGTTGTGTAAAACAGATTAAATCTGCACGGCCTGTAATAAAATATGTTTACATTAATTACATCTTGGGAAATATACAATGATTGCTCCAAGTTTTTGTTGGGAAACCATCTGGGCTTGGGACTTGTATAATTTCAGAAAACCTTTGGTTAATGTGTAGGGGGTTTCTTTTCTTTTTTAATTTGTAATTATGTTGCTGGATTGGTTGGTCGTTTTTCTAATGCAGGGGAGTTGAACCTTAATGCTCCTGTGATGAGTTGTTTACTGCAACGCACTCAGATTAATATGAATGACTTTTCAGTGGGGGACATTAGGGGGAAGAATGTATATTAATGAAGAGTAATTCTTTAAACCTGACAGGCAGGAGGTGTTGGCCAAAGAGACAAACTGCACACTACTTTAATATTATTCTGTGTGGCTGTTTGTCCAGTTAACGATCTTCAACGCTGGCCTCTTTTATGGCTCCATGTTTTATGTTTTACTTTTTTGGCCATAAAACAATGTTGGGAGGATTATATAAAATTCCTCAAATTGTCTGGGATTTTTTCAGCTTGTTCTTCCAACATTTAATATTTATAAAGCGCAGCACTGAGCTACTGGAATTGTTTTGACGCACCAACCTGTGCATGCAGGGAAACATGCTCTGACTGTTTGCACTGACAATGCTGACAAACTGCAGCTCTATGATAGTACCTCTCTTTTCCTCGTGATCGTGAACGGTGGGAGGGAGTACTGTCTGCAAATCTGACCCCTTTGTGTCAGCTGAAAATTTAAATACCTCAAAATCTACTGTAAACTTTAACAAAGACCTTGAGGCTTTATTTATATTTTTGCACAAGATAAATATATGTATCTTCCTTTTTATTAAAGCATGTGGTGAAGCATTAGCCCATTCTTGTTAAAAAATGAATAAATAGAAATAAAAATTTGGCTTTGCTGAGTATTTTTTCCCCATGTTCAGTCAAGTTTTGGGATAAAAAGTAAGGTATGTGACTTCTTTTCTCAATGATTTGACTTTTTATCTAAAAAAAAGATTTTTCTATTTTGAAACTTTGACTTCTTATCTCAGATTTCTGCGTTTTATTTCAAAATTTCAAGTTAATTTGGGCAAAAAAAAATTAAACATATAAATAAAGCCAGTAATGGGCTTCTCTGCAGTAATTCCTTTTACATTGGTGGTCTTTGAGTATCTCTGGGTTTATTTGTAGGATTTACATGAGGGTCCTCTTTTTGGCTTTTTAGGATATGGTCACCCTTTGTGACTTTATGTGACAAGTGCTTTGTTTTATGCCTTTTGTTGGCGAGAGCGACAAAGTCCCTCCAATTGGGGGATCTGGGAGCGAATGAAAAACACTTATCTGTGACATATTGCTTTTTTCCACAAAGGGTGACAGATTAAACACAAGTCCCTGCAGGAACTTTAGACTTTAGACATCATGATTCTTTTGCATCACAAAGTTAACCTTATGAAACTGATTTATTATCCGGGAACAGTCATATTTTTCTCTGGTGGTATCCGGAGTTACAGGACAGGGAACATGACACCAGTGTCCAATCATTACTTGTCACGTGTTATGGTGTGTGAATGCTACATGTGTGGTCCCTGGGTTCCTTCAATCATAAATATAGCTGATCATTACTGGATAATAGATGCCGGCACTAAAGCCGTTTTCCTTTTTGTTAACTTGAGGTGTTTATCTGTGTTGAAATTTCCTCCATATAATATTATGTCCTCGGTTCCCACATGATGGATGCTGTCTATTTGCAGTTGACACTAATGCTGTTATCCTGCTGTTTCTCCTTTAGCCCTTTGCCGGTCAGAACAGCAGAAAAGATGAATAAATCCTCCCAGAACAGGAAAATGCATTATGAGTGTCAGTCAAACTTTGTTTTGGTTTTCCCCAGTGGGGTTCGTGCACCACAGAATGACGTGTCCCCAAAACTTTCCCATTAATGAGTTATCTCCTCTGTCTGTGTCACTTATTAGGTCTTATTTTTTGTCCGTGGTCTGAGCTGCAGAAGGGTTGAAAGGAAAAGACAACAAGAAATCTGGTCTGCTCTGCTTTGAACAAAGAGAAACAGCATGAGCAGCAAAGATGTGTGAATGCATCTGTCTCTCTGTGTCTGTTTGTGTGGGTGGGAGCTCTGTATTTTCAAGGAAACTATTTTTACAATGACAGCACCATTAAACTTCAGACCAAGGGAGATGTTATCATTTAAGAACAGTGCAAGAAAAAGTTGATGCACTGTTTCAACGCCTTTAAAAAACCAACAGCTTGTGTGCCAGCTTGTAAAGTTGACTCTCTTAATGACAGAGCAGCTCCAGTAAAGATGAGAAAAACTGTCATCAATGGAAGTGAAGTTATCAAGTCATGAACAAGTCTTTCACTTGTAATGTAAGTTGCTTCTCCCACTCAGCCTAATAAGGTCTGTCAGGGCTGAAGATATTCATTTTTGTGAACAGTATCTGCTGATGAGGAAAACACTCATGTGTGCCAGGAAAAAGACTCAATAACTATTCCTGAGAAAACTTTACAAGTTACTTCTCAGAACATTAAGCAATCATACGCAAGAAGCCCCTGAAGACTGTCTTTGATAGATATATGATCTATACAGCCAAGCGAGTGAGCAAATTTCATTTATTCTGTTCTGAAGAATTTCAAATGAGGTTGTAACTCAAAACAGCCCCCAGACTAGCAATCAGTCTTTGTCATTTTATTCATACACTGGCCACAAAGCATCCAAAAGGAGATGTAGACAGGAATAAATTCAAATTCAATCTCTAAAAAGTTGAGATGCTTTGTAAAATGTTGTGTAATACCACTGTGCTGTATATCTCTTTTCACAACAGACTATAAGTGTTTGGGAGCTCAGGAGTTCAGTTTCTAGAGTTTTGAAAGGGAAATGTTATCCTATTCTTATCATGCAAAGAAACACCAGCGGCTTCTCTGGGCTCGGTCCCAAAAGTTTACAGAGAGCTGTTAAAAGAAGAGGTGATGAAACACAATGGCAAACATGCCACTGCAGAATAGACTGGAATAGAAGTTTATTTATACAGCACATTTCATTACAGGTGAGCTGGATGTGTTTTACATTGAGGATTGATGGACGAAACACTACAGAAACGGAGATAAAAGAAAATAAAACACTTTCATAAAAACATAAAGAGCAATTATCTGTATGCTGAGAGAAAAGATACGTATTGAGTTTGGCTTTTAAAGTAGAGAAAGTTGTGATGGATCTCAGGTCAGAAGGTAGGTTTTTTTTCAGAGAGAAGGGCCTCAGTAATTAAACGTCCTCTCTCTCGACTTTAATTTGATTTTTGTTATGATTAACGGGCCTTTGCCTGATGACCTGAGAGCCCTGGTTGGGTTGTAGTATGTGAGCAAGTCAGAAATATACATGGGAACTAAATTATTGAGGAGGATTTTGAAGGTGATTCTGTATTGAACCAAGGCCTTTTTTTTGCATTTTCAACATTCGAAGTACTGTCTTTTTGCAATTTTCAATTAAATACTAAGCTACATGTTTGGAAAGCATCACAACTAGTTTCATTAACAGCCTGCACAACATCTCAACTTCTTTGTAGTCCAGGTTGGACTCAACTCTCTCACTTTGTTTCTCTAAATATGACATTTTATTACGATACAAAGTAGAGCTTGTGTACAAAGATGCTAAAATTAAGTATGAGAAACTTCAAAAACCATGCAAAAAAGGCATGAAACAGCAGTTACACAGTACAAGGAGTCACAGGGAAAACACAGAAAGTCTCATCTTGCAACTTTGATAAGTTTTCAAATCATGTCTTCAAAGTCTTTTCTGTGAACTGACCCCTCAGAGTGTTTGAAGAGGATTGCTACAAGAAACAAAACTCTTCAAAAAAAAAAGATGAGAACAGCAACAGCAACCTAAGGGTATTGAGTTTGTAATTGTCATACACATGCACCACTGAGATCATATTTTACACCCAAATAGATACATGGGTTGTGCCCCAAAGGGCTTTTGAAGCATATTAGCTTGTGTATTCTGACATAAAAAAGAAACCAAATCATGGTTGGATTTGTCTCACTCTGGAGAAAATGGGATTACAATCAGAGGAAATACGGCAAAGAAAATCAATGAAAATGCTGACATAATTACCACAGGGATCAAATGGATGTGGATTTGCAAAATGGTTCATAAACGGTTTCATCAAACGTAATACCAACACTGCTGGATAAACTGCTGGAGCCTGTCTGCTGAAACATGCCCTCCTGCTGCTTGAGATATTCAGGGGGGCTGCAACTTCAGTGACACTTCTCTGCCCTCTAAACATACATCAACACAAGTCTGTTATGTGTGAGTAATCCCTCTGTAGACACACAGGTGCTGATAAATCTAGTTTGATGACATGCATGAGAAAACACAGCCCATTTAGAGAGAATGAGGAAGGTTGTCTTGAGAACATGCAGCAAGAGTCTGATAATTTAGCCAAATATCACAGTAGTTTTTCAGTTAATATGGGAATCAGTGCATTAAAGTCACTATGGTAACCCTTCTTCAGACCAGTCTCTGCCTTTGTTTCCCACGTTGTTGGTTATAATATCGACAAGGACCACGTTTAAAAGCCAGCTTGGAAAATACTTACTTTTTAGTCAAATATATAAAGAGATTTAAAATCATATTAACAAACTGATCCAGAGTAGAGGTCCTCAATGTTTCTCAGACCAAGGACCCCCTATTATATATATTATATTGTATATTTAATCGTGTTTTATATCAACGTGGATAGAGTACCACGTATAAAAATTCCTTGTCATTGTGCATTCAACACTAATACCCAGGTTCATTTGCAAGGTACAGTGAGTGGGGTGGTCTTTCCACTGCCACTTATACACATACCTTTTAACTGATACCACTGCCAATTTCAACACTGTCACTGTCAACAGTCAACTGTATGACAATCAAACTATTCAGATTGGTGTTTTTATTTTAAAGATAAATTTGGAAAAAAAAATAAAAGTGATGGTTCATTGGTGCCACTGCCATGCATCAACGAACTTGTGCTCAAATATCCAACCAAAAATGTTACGGACACCTGTAGTACCTCCACTGACCCCTTAAGCCTGGTTCATGCTTAACACGTCCGTGAGGTCTGCGTGGCTCCATGCAGAGGAATGGCTTCATTGTAGCAGCCTTGGCCCTTCACGTGGTCCCTTTAAGAATAGAAAAAGACTGATCTAACATGGATAAACTCAGGGTAACAAAAACTGGGGGTCAATGGCATGGGTGGTTTTTGGTCCTCCTTGCACATTAACATCAACATGCTGTGCTGGTTATACATGTTTCTTGTGGAGGAATCATATGCCAGTTCAACTAAACACAGCTTATAAACAACTTTATCTCCTTTTTATATTTCAAAATAATGCTGAGCAGCAACACGATACTATACTGTGGTTGTAGACCATTGCAACTTGATGACCTTGAAGTTAATCTACTGCCCTGATAAGTGGCAGAAGCTGCACCACAGCTTGGACACAACACATCACAACAGTACAAATGCAAAGCCAACAATGACAAATAGGGTGTTTCTTCTAAGAAAGTTGTAATTCCAGAGCCAGAATTAGTGAGAAAGGTGTACAAGGTCATCTGAAGGTGACTCTGTTATTGTAGTTCCCCGAGTGAAGATACGATGGCTCAACTAAGCAGAGGAAGTGGAAGGAGCCACCATACTGTATCTCTGGCGATCGATGCTGTCAATGGTGATAACGAATGCAAGGCCAGTTCAAGGCTACACGTGTCTTCTGCCTGAATCCTCTGCAGGGAAGAATGAAGGAGAGGGGAAACACATACAAGCCTCATGGCTACCAATGGGCTGTTCTTCCCCAGGGAGAAGAACAGGCAGTGGTGTGTTGACTCCCTGGAGCTGAACAGAGCTGTCTTTCCACAGGAGTTCATCTGTATTCTGTTTGGTATCTGTATTTGAATGGACATACTTTGCACAAACTGTCTGTCACAGTGACCAAACAAATCAACAACATGTTTTGTGATTCAGAGTGATCAAAGGCCCTGACTACAGAGAACGCCTGTCCCCTGATGATGATGATTGATGTCTCTCATTCATCTGTCTGTAAATCATCTCTGACTTTCATGAATATTTCGACCACTGTGGATGAAAGGGTCCAAACCGAGGACACTGTGTGTAGTGTTGGGAATCCACAGGAGTGAGGATCTGTGGACCTGCTGCAGGAGCATGTTAATGGAGCTGGACCTCTTCAACAGCACGCATGACTCTTCAGGGACAATTAAAGACAAGAGTGATCACACACACTTGTGCTTTAAATAAGGAAGCTCTCCCCATTTGCTTAACCATCAATTAATTTCCTCTTCACATTGATTGAAAGTCTCTGGAATACTGGGTAAAGGTCACTAGTGAAAATAGATTTCATTTTATATCCCTCTCTATTTTCCAATGTCGGTGTGCTCTCTGTCTTGGCAAGACGTGCATCGTCTTTAATGGTTCTGAAACACATTTCCCCTCTTTTCTTATGCGGGAAACATGATTTGCATTTTAAGACATGCTCATTTCATGATATTTCATGAGCCTGCAGGCTGTCAGGAGCTCTGCAAAGAGGAAGTATCTTAGTCATGCAAGCTAATTGGGTGGAGAGACAGTCATTTTTGGAAATTCTTCTTGAGGCTGATACTTTTGTTTTATTTAAAGTCTCTTACAAAGTTCAGCTAAAAAGTTAACTTCTGAACTAAAAAAATACAGAGCCAGTTTCTCTGCCCATTTCTTTGTGGTTGTGTGTTTTATGCAGAAAAGGGTAGGAATTCTGTCATATGTACATTTTTAGAGATGAGGCAATGTTCTTCCCTTAAAAATTGTTTCACTGACGTGTCGTAACACTACTACCTTTTCCATTTAACCTCACCAGAAACTGATTCCTGTCTTTCAAAAGGTGAAAGTATACACCAGAGTGGGATGTATAGACGGGGGGAGAAATTCTGCCTCCTGGACGCATTTTCATCAGACAGTGGTAATGCAGAAAGCTGAATTTCATTTTTCCTTTCCTGCCCTTTCAGTGCTGTCACTGCTTCCATCATTTGAGTTGTCAGATAGGCTATGTGAACATATTTCCTGTGAATGACTAACTTGTAAGACAAGCTGCTGCGCAGGAGGGTGAATGTAAAGGTGAAATGATGTACAGCAGAGGTCCTGGTGTATCTGACATGCTCTGATATGAGTGCCACAAGCAAACTGCATATTTAAAGCAAAGTGTAGTGCCATCTATAAAAATGTATTTATATATATATATATACCATTTTACAACCAGCACATATTTGGGTTTCAAAATGATAGGCAGGATGACAGGGATACAAAATGTTATAATACAGCATGTTACAATGTGAAATGCAATGATAGGATGTGGAACTGTAAGCTGTGATTCCATACAATTCAATGCAATACAATTTTGTTCAATAAGAAACTTCACAATATGCTATGAAACTTTATTAAACTCTGCTATGTGATATGATATGATGTGATGTGATATGATGTGATTTGATATGATATGATGTGATATGATATGATGGGTATGGTATGAATGATATACAAACATGACACAATTTTATTCAATAGGTTACTAAAGAAATGACACATGACCTGGTATAATAATTATAATACACAATGGATACACAGTAAGATGATAATGATACATTATGGTACCTGATTAACAGAGCATGTGTTCAGTAAATGTGGGGAAAAAGCATAGTAAAAAAATATGGGAATGCATTCATGAACTTGATTTACTTCTTGCAAGAGAGGGTATGCTTTTTTCTATTTCAAACAAGGATAAAAAGACATGATATCCACTCTAAGCTTATGCAAATTTCCAAACTGCAACATATTAATATAGTGTAGAAATCCATGAATCTGTCTGTATAAAGTACAAAATTATGTGTTCAAAAAAGAATTCTAAAGTATCACTAGATCAACACCAATGTTCTGAAAATGTGAGTCATCACAATAGGATCTCCTGGTGCATGATACGATGTGGGGGTGGATGTAAACAGGCCACCAGAAGACTGGCCAATCAGAGAGAAGGGGTTTGTAAAATGGGTAGGTTTAAAGAGACAGCTCGTAAAATGAGGCATTTCAGACAGAGGGTGAAATGAGGATTTTCAGATGCAAAAGATAGGGTTTTGTTTTGTGTTATACCTCAGAAAAAAGCCTTAATACAGCCTCATTCCCCCCTTTAGATATTAATCACAGTGGCAGAATATAAAGGGAATATTATCATCTTCTTGAAAATGAGTTTTTTTCTGGACACAAACATGGACTTGAGTACCCTCCTCAAGTAAACATTTGTGTTCAGTGATGACTCTAGGAATATTTTTTTTCTTTTGGGCCAATAAGGCAATCCATTCTTAATACTGTTTGGGAAGAATTGTCAATAGAAGAACAAAGACTGCACGAAGCCTTGGTCAGGAGTTGAACTTTTACCTTGAATGAACTCATATATTTGTAGGAAAACTTCACTTAAGTAGTTTTCCAGCTTTAATGTCTCAAGCCTCCAAGTTTTCAGATCACGAAATAGAGCCGAACCTGCAGTCAGGTATGCCAGGATTCAAGCTTCTGATGTGACTCAGACACTGAAGATTCCCTGACTTAGGCTGACCAGGAAGTCGGGCGTGACTTTACAGAGCTGTTGGCACAAGTTTCACAGATTACAACAAGCTTGCAAATGGGCAAGCCTCTCACCAGAGTTTTGCAAAGCCTGTGCTCTCTACCCCCCCCCCCATTGTAAATCCCTCCTCTGAGACTTTTTCACCAAATCTGCAACAACCAAACTCCAATGTGCAACATCTTCTTTTCACAAGTTTGCCTCATCAAAGCATTGAC
The DNA here is from genome assembly GCA_008086565.1 of Thalassoma bifasciatum. Classification (NCBI taxonomy): domain Eukaryota; kingdom Metazoa; phylum Chordata; class Actinopteri; order Labriformes; family Labridae; genus Thalassoma; species Thalassoma bifasciatum. The sequence goes on along the minus strand of RPOG01000290.1, from coordinate 348,598 downwards.
CATATTTTACAAACATGCATAAATTGATCTGCAGCATCGCGTTGATGCCTGAAGCTCTGTGCTGCAGCCATTATCAGTGTGCAGAGCTTGTGGACAGCATCAGTGAAACTGCCTCTAGAGTTTTGTTGTGGGCTGTTAAACTATCTGTGGAAAGAAGAGCTAATGTGGTTCAGCATTATCCAAGGTCATGCACATGTGGATACCCTCAGCCATATTATGTTTTCACACGTCTTCAGCCTATGCTTCAGCTTGTGCTGCATGTAAATTGCACCCATGCCTCCGGTCACCATTTGCAGGAAGAGTTTCATATGGTCATTATTTCCAACTACAGCACTGACGATTTTTAGTCATTAAAATAACAACGTCTTGTTTACTTTAGTTTCCATTCAAGTGAATAAACACATATAATCTCTTTCCTTTACATGACTCAAGCCTTGATTCTACCCTGCTGTGTAAATTTCTGTTTAATTTCACACCCAGTCTTGTCTAGCTGCAGGGTGTGATGTGTGGTTCAAAACTATCGAAGCCTTTTCTGTCAACACCAACATTAGTTCTCAGTCTCTATCGTTTACCCGATGTGGAAGACATCCAAAGTTCTGCCAATCCGGTGCAATTATTTCCAAACTATCACGTTATCGACAGTGATTTATTGTATTGCAGTCTCCTCACTGGAAGAATGAGATAATGTAGCTTTGTGCCACTACCGCATTTCCAATCAAGTCACACACACAAGCCAGCAGGAAACAGGCTGCGCGAGTCGTAGAGAACACTGCTAATGAGAGTGTCAAAGACAGGAAAGCAATTTGAGATGTTTGCATTGCAGGCCACAATCAGCTGTCATGATTAATGGTAGGAATTTATCTTCTCTCACCTCATCGTGCCTCCCTCTTAACTCCTCTTTCCTCCTGTCGACCAGTCACACAAATAAGCTTCATCACTGGGGCACTAAAACCTATTAGCTCTACCAAAGAGGGAAACCTTAGTAATTCTGTAAAACAGAGAGAAACTTGAACTCAACCCATGCCTCTCTGATTAAATTAGGGACAGATTTACAAGCCTCTGCCTGTACTTTCTTTACAAAACCTTAAATTTCATTTCAAATTAGATGAAAGATTAACATAATAGTAAACAAATATCCCTTGAGTGCTTATAGGATTGAAGCTCTAATTTTAGCTTTGGTTAAAATGAATAAATAAACCATAACAGTATCTTCCTACAGCATTAAATCACAAAAAGATAGGTTGGTTCAGTCTCGTGATACTCATCATGCAAATTTGGGTTATATTTATCCCACTGTTTAAAAAAAGTATGTCTTTTGAGATTGCTGCCAACACCCAAACTCACAGCAGGGAGTATTGCCATCTTTTTGTTTACAAACTGACAACTAATCAAAACAAACTTTCACTTTCAATATTCATTATCAAATGCAGGATTTTTAAAGACCTAATTCACTTAAGGATTGCACAGCTTTTGCAAACTTGCTGAAATGAAAAGAAGATAGAGCCCCAAATACACAAAGGGCACAATGAAGGCCTATTTATAGTCTCTTTACAAACAAAAATTAATATGTTCTTATCAATCAACGTTGCTGTCACTGCTCCCATACTTCCATACATCCTTTATGTTGGCATTGCTGTTTATCAATACAGAGTCAGAAGTTTATGACAACAGCAAACTCATGGGGGCTGTGGAGGAGGTTTCGCTAATATACCTCCAGTAATGTCCCGGTGTCCAGGCAAAGTAGCAGCATACAGATGTTTGAAGTTCCTCACCGACTTGTTAAGTGCTTCAGAAAGTTCCAGTATTGTTATTTCTTCCGCATGTCTTCTTGACGCAATGTATCAGGTAGAAATAGCAGTAGTGCTCCCATGGTTACCAGTAGTACTGTTCTGTTTGGTCTGTATCTAAGCTTTATAGAAACATGCAGAAATACAGATGAAATTAATGGACAGAAGGCTCCATCCTTGTATGGATCCGTATTCAACGTTGAGCATAAATGGGCCTTAGAAGGGCTTTTAATGCACCACAAGCTTTGTTGCAGAAAAGAGAGCTTCACTGCACACAAGTGGAATTTTCATGCATCTAAATAAGTAATTGTGCATTAACTGCCTTCTGTGTGAATAAGATGTTCAAATGGTTCTGTTTTTTTGATTTTGGATTGGTGGCAACTGCTGTGTAGTATTATAATTTGTGTGACACTTATATTTTCTAGTGGTTGTGTCAACAGTCCCTGCACATTGCTATTATTTATTCAGGAGTTAAATTGGTCTGACTGAGTCTCAATATACTGGCACCTAATCTCTGTGTGGAGATGGTCTGGAGGCATTAAGCAGGACAAGTGTCTGTTCATTCTTTTTCTTTTTCTTTCTTTCTTTTTTTTGAACAAACAGCTCTCAGTAGCTCGAGGTGCAAAGCTTTTCTGTAAACAGTAACATCTATATCAATAAGCTGATGATCAGTTTCCCTCTAGATTAGATAGAGGTATCTCCTCCTTGTTCTGCTCATCACCAATATGTACACGTGTCAGTGAAGGATGCCCCACTTTGGACCCATTTGCATGTTGGAGTTTCACAACGCAAAAATCCCAGTGAAAAAATCAGCATTTACATGGACACAGGGAGCAAGAACTACAAAATAAAGCAGGAAACACAAAAGCTGTAGAGAAACACTGGCATCAAGAAACACAAGATGAATCCAGAAGACAAATACACAAAAAGGATGCAAGCAACCAAAATGGACAACACTCGCGAGTGGAGACACTGATGGCTCATCTCCACAAATAAATGCCTATGGAAAAACAGAACCTAATGCAGCTGATAAACTTGATTAGATATTTTTTGAAAATCTATTCTTGAAAATGAAAAAAATATGTTTTGCTCATAAAGACTGCATCCCGTTCTTTTCCTCCCAGTATTTCTCTGTTGCCAAACTCAACATCCAAGGAGAAAATACTCTTCAAAGATGGTATGACATGATACTGCTTCGCTTACCAGTGGCCACCAACTACACTTTTGGAGAAACCATAGCTACTGTGTCAGATACATAAAACAACATAAGGAAACGTATCCACCCACACAGACAGTAATCTCTGTATGGATGTATTTGCATACCGTTCACTCACAATGCAAAGGGGCTTTGATAAATTTGTCTCTGCACTGTTATGAATTTATACATTCTCAATGCTGCTCTTTTTTATTACATGATTTTTCGAGTATTTATTCTGTTTCATTTTTCTAGTATAGAAGGGAAATGAAGTGGGGGAAAATGTTCTAAAATTGCAGAGTTTTGCGGATTTTAATAATAGCACAGCGCTCATATTTGGAGCTTTGATTGATTGAATGTATGAAGGCCAGTAAAAACAATCACCTGCAGCTACAGCCTGAAATCAATGAGATGTCACCAACTGTTTTCCATTGAGATTCTGTCACAGCACAGAGCTCCACCATCCCAACACCTCTGTACTTTCACAATGAACCAGTGAGCAGCAGGGCATTTGTGTCCCAGTGTGTGATTTTACACAGCACTGCTGCGTGTGTGTAAGCAAAAAAGGCACCATGTGTGGACAAACAATACAAGCTTCACACACAAACACATGGCGCAGAAGCTTGAGGACACTGTATCAGTTATTTCTTTCCGTCCTTTCACTGCAGTTTCCATTTGCCTCATTTACAGACTGAATAAAAGACCATTGTTATTTTCAAAGCATGAGGGATTCATCTGGTTTTAAAATGTCAGTAGATTACACTTTTGAACTGTCCTTTAATAGTAACAGAGCCAAGTGGGAGGGATTACACTGAAACTCAAAATTGCATATATATTAGAGTCCAGGATTTACTCAAAGCACATGATAAAAACCTCAAGAGGGATGTACTTTAATAAGTCAATGAAAGGCCGAGCAAGTTTACACGGTAATCAGTGTATGACTTTAGAAACCGTCAGTTTTCAGTGTTCCTGTGTGTGCACGAAGAGGATTTTTCAGAGGGCACATGGAGGCAGAGTGAGTAAAGTGCATCACAAAAGTGAGTACACCCCTCACATTTCTGCAGATATTTAAGTATATCTTTTCATGGGACAACACTGACAAAATGACACTTTGACACAATGAAAAGTAGTCTGTGTGCAGCTTATATAACAGTGTCAATTTATTTCCCCTCAAAATAACTCAAAATATAGCCATTAATAGCTAAACCCCTGGCAACAAAAGTGAGTACACCCCTTAGTGAAAGTTTCTGAAGTGACAATATTTTGTGTGGCCACCATTATTTTCCAAAACTGTCTTTACTCTCCTGGACATGGAGTTTACCAGAGCTTCACAGGTTTCCACTGGAATGCTCTTCCACTCCTCCATGATGACATCACAGAGCTGGAGGATATTTGAGACTTTGCGCACCTCCATCTTTAGCTTGAGGATGCCCCAAAGATGTTCTTTTGGGTTTAGGTCTGGAGACATGCACGGCCAGTTCATCACCTTTATCCTCAGCCTCTTTAGTAAAGCAGCGGTCGTCTTAGAAGTGTGTTTGGGCTCATTATCATACTGGAACACTGCACTGCCACCCAGTTTCTGGAGGGAGGGGATCATGCTCTGCTGCAGTATTTCACAGTACATGTTGGAGCTCATGTGTCCCTCAATGAAATGTACTGTAGTAACACTGATTAGTCACATGACATTTTGGAGGGAAAATGACAAGCAGTGCTCAATTTGGACATTTAGGGGTGTAGTACTCACTTTTGTTGCCAGGGGTTTAGCTATTAACGGCTATATTTTGAGTTATTTTGAGGGGGAAAATAAATGGTCACTGTTATATAAGCTGCACACAGACTACTTTTCATTGTGTCAAAGTGTCATTTTGTCAGCGTTGTCCCATGAAAAGATATACTTAAATATCTGCAGAAATGTGAGGGGTGTACTCACATTTGTGATACACTCGAAGTGGAAAACATATTTACCTGTCATTGTCATCATACTGTTGGTTTGTATCAGGAACAAATATTAGTTTTTCAAGATTTTTCCTGCATTCCTCACCTTGTAGCTGATGATTAAAGTCTCGACAGCTGCACTGAGCACTCCGCTTCCTTTTTCACCTTATTCACCTTCACATGTGCGCACAAACCAAGGACTTACCCTTTCTTCTTCTTCTTCTTCTCCTTCTCCTTCCTGAGTATCCGTGCCTTCACTGCAGACCTTAAGAAAAGAAAAGATAAACATCAGTGGTGTCGGAGGATGGAGCAAGAAAGGGAAAGTGCAGTTTCAAGTTGCAGGAAGTGACTCTAAAATTCACCCAAACTCAAGGAGAGAAGTTTTAAGTAGAGATTTATTCCCACAAAGTCTGTTGCTGCTTCTGATGATTATGTGACTCAACTTTGACCCACCCCTGTCAACATTTTTTTAGACGAGCTCTAGTATTCACACTGCTGAGCTCAGTAAGATTGCATCAAGTATTCAGTTTGCATGTAGTATGCGCAAGTCAGCGGTTTTCTCATTACAGAGCCATAAATGTTTGATTGGAGGTTTTAAATTAAAATAAATAATAAATAATAAATAAAATAAAAACACACAGAAACCATGCAGCCCAAAGAGATAGTATCTTTGTCATACAGCAGGAGATTTCATCCAAAGTCTTTCCCTGACCTTCAGACCAGACCTGTTTGTGGGAAAGAACTCCAAACAAATGTGTCACATTTTGTGAAGTTGAACTAGCATTTTCTTCCTGCTCCAGTCTCAGGGCTACATAAAATGTGATGTTTTGTTGGTTGTGACCTCAGGCGACGTTGGCCCTCAGGGAGCTTCAGGCTGGCACAGCATAATGCTCCGGCCTTTGTGCTTGTATCCGAGTCTCAGAGGAAATCTTTACAGAAAATACTGGCAATACATAAAGAAAAATGCCAATGCATTAAAATGATGCAAGGGAAAGTCATTGGAAAAGGGTATAAAAGATATGACCACTTACACTTGGAAAATTGTTTTTAAGCTTTATCACATTGGTTGTGAGCTTACAGATACATAATACATACTGATATGTATCATCTCAAAATATTTACTCTTATATCCTCAACCTGTACCTCTCAAGTAGAAGTAGTTTCTCCAATTCTTGTTTCTCCTAGTTCTTGGATTTCTCCATCTTGCGTCAAACTGCCTCTTGCCCTACACAGCTGTAAGAGAGCCTTCGATCACACTCTCGCTTTATTTTCCAAACTCCACCTGTTCCTTTTGAATTACAGTCAACCATACAACAAGATTTTACGCACAATGTTTGAGTCAGAATGGGATTTTCATTGACTCTTGCGTTGTGCATTTCAAAGTACGCTTTGAGGTGTTTTCTCTAAAGTGCGCTCTTGAAATTGTACACTTGGACACTCGTGCACACTTTTAAGTAAACATCTACACTTATTCATTTAGACTTATTAATGATCACTTGAAAGTTAACACTTCAGGGTTTGCATTGTAAATCCATTACTTAGATAAGTTGAGTAAATAACTTATAACTTAACTAACTTACGCTTCTCTAATTTCTGTTTTTATTTAATGTGTATATTCTACTTGATGTTTTACTTAATGTTTGATTTAAATTGCTCTTTTTATTCTTAGTACTTTTATATTTTTACCATTTTTGCAATACTCTCCATGTACTTATGATTCATTCAGGCATTTCTAATTTCTTATGTTTCTATTTAATGTGTTTATTTTACTTGATTTTTACCAAATGTCGAATTTTGATTGCTCTTTCTAATCTTAGTATTTTTATGTTTTTGTCATTTTTGTCTTACCTTTGTATTTGTTATTTATTAAGGCTTTAAAAAATGGGACCAGAGTACTAATTTGTACCACAAACAAGCACATGTGAACTAGCATTACAATAAAGTTCCTTGAATCCTTGAATAAGTGTTCATGTAATTTGTGCTCACTTTGGAAAAGTAAACAGTTGAAAGTCATTTTTCTACACACTTGAAAATATTAGAATTTCATAGTTGTTGTTTTTTTTTGTCTTAGAGTACTGCATTCTTTAAAAAGCACAATGGAAAGCCTGGTTTGCACAAAAAAATGAATACTCGACATATTTGAGCCTTGGAAAGTGTGCATGTTTGAAAGAGACAATTGTGAAAAGGAGCCTGACAAAGAAGTTCACCTGTGAGATTTTTCATGTGAATATTGACACCACTACTAGTGGTTAGAGGAATGCAATTTAATGTACTATTACAAATTAAGAATTTTTTACACAGTGACCATGAGGAAGTCTTTAACAGATGACCCACCATGGTTGTACAAGAGGTTTTCATTTTAGCAGCAACTCACAAGATCCATCTTCTCATTAAATTTTCCACAAAGAAGATATTTGGCAACTTCACTGTAATACCTCTTTTCCTCTTGAGTAAAAAGTATACATTGTCCACCTTGAAACAAGTGGTATTTTTAATCCAGGCTTAGAGCCAAATATATTCATCTATTCCAGAAATGACTCCTCCCTTTCATATCGTTGTATTGCCCTTTCTATTCCACGCACATATTTGCATGAGAACTCACCTGCTAATACACCAGTGGAAAGATATGCTGTAATTGTGAGTTTGATAACTAATTCCACCTCTGAGTGTAATGAGTTCCCTTTTTTTTTCCTCCACTGCCCTTTCACAACCACTTGCACCTCTGCTTTCTCTCTGAGCCCCTCCTGTTCGGCAGCAAAACTCCAGAGAAATGAGAAGGGACAGAGGACAGGAGCCAGAGGTTCCTGTGAAAGAAGTGATTTATTCTCAGGCATTTCCAGGGGAACATCATGAATAAATCCTGAGCAAGGTAAGCATTCATACATGGCTCTGTTTGTTAGCGTTTGTCCCTCTGGAGAAAATAGAGAGAGGAGGATTGTTGCTGTTCACTTTGTGTGCATGGCTCATTCCTCAAAGGAAGTACATGGTTTGGCGGAGTTTTTCCCACAAAAAGTACATTGTGTGCTCATTATAAGTTTAAGTATATCTGCTCTAGATTTGCAGATAAGTAATGACAAAGAGGACAGAAGAAACATCTAGCTAAAATGGAAAAATGAATGAACAAAACAGCATCGATAGCATATAGAAGAGTTGTCTAAAATAATGCATGGCAGAAAAATAGAAAAGTGATGAATGAGGAGCAACTTTAGCCAATCAAATTATGTTATTAGCATCAGGCTCCAAAAGCTTGAAAAAAAAAAGTCACAGATTTTCTTTAAGACATTATGTGAAACTGAGTCATCCCAGAAATTTAATCTTAGCCAAAGTTATATGAAAGTTTTATACGCAAAGAAGACTTTTTAAATACCTACAAGTTGTGCTGAATGCCCATGTGTATAGTTTTAATGCTTCCTGAATAGTTAAGAATGAATGTTTCACTTAAATGAAATATGTTAAGCAGCGGGTGGCACAAAACTTTTCCTACATGATTAAATAAAAAAGTACCACTGCAAGAATTTGTTTATTGAAATTATATATAAGTACCGATAGTAATTAGGCGTTTAGCACAAACTCAACAGAAGCATTTTCTGTCTCCTGAGTATGAACTAGAGGCGTTCATTAGCTTTAAGTTAAATGTCAGAGTTAAATGTCTGCGCACAAATGTCATTATGATAAAGTTAAAAATGATCAGGGGATTTTTTTTTTCTCATTATATTTTTATTTATTTTCCACATTTTTTAAATATACAAGCTAAAAAAAAGAAGACAAAGAACAAAGCAGTTGCTATAATCTTAGGAACACATCTTTCTTGTTTTTCAGGATGTATATGTACATTGAAGCAAACTTTTAGTTTCATTCAAAGTTTGTTGTGACAGGTGCAATGTAGGGGGTCTGTGATGATTTCACTTGAGTAGAATACATTTCTTTACTATGAAGGATATTAAAGTAATCCTCTTTGTGTGCATAGGATCAAGTGTCTTGCCCAGTTCAGTCTCAAAAACATAACTTATTTGTGTATATATTTGTCTCATGAGATCCCAACAACCTTGACAGTCAGTTCATATATGTATATAGATAGAGAAGGCACATTGTTAACTGGGTATCAATTTTTTTTCAGGAAATTCATTTAAAGTTAGAAATGGTCAAAGATGCAGCAGTAGATTGGCTTTTTAATACATAGCAGTCACTTTCATATTCATACTCATACTTCATGTTGGAGAGATATATAACATACACTCTCTTTTAAGCAGGTCTAACAACTTCACTTAAAGTGAAAGTGACACCTCATTTGAAACTGAAGTCATTTTCCATTTATTTCCAATCTTTCTGCTTACCATACAGGGAAAATGGGAGCGCATTGTGCTCATAAAGTGGTGTCCTGGGGTCATGAGAATAATATCATCTTATATGTTCTTCTTTTTTTGACACTTTTATTGAAAAACTTTTCAAACTGTACCAGAACAACAACTTGAATGCTGTGTTTGAGACCCTCAGAGGAGGAATCTTGAATTTGTGGACATCAAAAGCTTCTCTGACCTTTTCTCATTCATCAGACATCTACACTTCTTGTCTAAGAAACTTAGAGCTTTACTTGCTTTGCAGTTTTCCTGAACTCATTTTGACCTATGAGACATTTATTACTGACACATCAGCGAGCTTATACAGATGGAACATGGATGATGAATCTTCACTTTTAAATTTATGCAGTCTGTGGAAAACTGTAACTCCACTGTAGACAACCTTTCAGGCCCTAACAGAGTAGATCAGGATTTACACTTATTTCAACATGACTAACATACTAAATAACACTGGAGTGATTACACCAGAAAGATACAACATCAGCAGAGACATGGGAGCAGGGAACATGACTCCTTTACAAAATTCTCAGTTTCTCTTATTGGCAACATTTGCATTCCACTCAGAGATAAGCTCATACCACTAAAAGGTTTGAAGGGGTTAGGTAATTGGTTTCCTCAATAATTTACTCACTACTCCTCGTTTCAAATAACTCTCGACAGAGTGCTTCAAATATCTTCTGGCCTTTACTTTTCATTAACTCTCTGTAAGTCTCTCCTTGTGACAAGACAGAGGATAAATATCCACTTCATTCAATAAAGTAAAACTGATTTCAAATCCACACAATATAAGATGCTCCATGCACAGCACTGTTAATTCTTCTGTGGAGATCCCCCATGCATAAGAGGGCTGAAAATGTGTCTTCCTTTTATTCATCCTCATCATCACACACATGTGTTTCATCTTGATGAAGCCCTGGGTAAAATGTGAAATCATCTCATTCCAGTGTAAATGCAGATTGACTTTGCTTTTACAGTAAATGATCAGAAAAGCAGATTTATTATGTTTTTTAAGGTCTTCAGCAAATGCAGACTCTGAGCTCCAAAAACAAAGCTTGACTATTAAAAAGAAGTCTAAGTGCATTAAAAAACAAACCTGATAAAAGAAATCCATTGAAAAAGAGGAGGGGAACTAAGCTGTGAGGAGATGAGGTGGGTCTTCAAGGCAGAGGTGGTGAGACCAGCTGTGCTTAGAGCAGGATTGATTTATGGAGCCACAGTAAGAACATGGAAAAACTAGAGGGTCCCCTGTGACTGCAGCACACTACACGCTGAGACATGGACACTTATTTCTTTCATATAATCAGCGGTGACTGTTGCAAGGAGGCTTAAAGACGGCTCTGTACACCATGTTACAGGAGACAAAATCAATACTGAATGTTCAACTCAGTGAATTTCATTACTGCTTATCATGATAAGTTTACGATTCAGGCACTGCTTTACTTCTTATCTTCTCTTACAGATTTAATGTTTTCACTTTGAATAAATGAGGAAAATTACACAAGAAAAAATGCTTTCGAACATTTTTCCTATCTTGCAGGTGAAGTGCGTTTTGCTCCGAGTACAAGGATACACCGTCGCTTTCAACCGCTGGGCTTTGAAAGCCTCATTAGAGATGTTCATCACTGTGTGGGCTCCTGTATGCAAACGTCTCTCTGTGCCTGCTGACAGGCTTTACCCAGTGAATAGGAATGAAAACCTGTTTCACTGCAGCTAGAAGTCAGTTAAACTCTTCCCATTAACTACAAAAGCTTTGCAGAAGCTCTCTCTGCTTTATTTGGTTTTGTAATGAAATGTGCCTCCTCTCATCTGGTGCTCTGCATCTAAACGAACAAAAGGCTGGTGCAGCTCTTGAATACAAATATACTTTTATGTCTGACTGTATTCTTTAGTACTTCAAAGTCATATAAAAAGCAGTTGAAGCATCTTGAGGTTCAGTCGGGGGATATATCACTTACTGAAGAAGAAGAGGAAATGGACTCATTATGTCTCCAAATCGGCATCAACAACAACATGTGGCATAAGACTCCTACTATAGAGACTTACCGAGTTCAACAATTTTTGAGTAGAGGATAACTGTAGCTTCCTCAACACATTCAGACTTGATGCAACGTTTACATGTTTTTATGTTTTATGATTTAAGGATGTGTTGCGTAGCTCATCTCCGTCATCGTTTGGTGTCATCGTTTACAAGACACCTGACTAATGAAATGTGCAGTAATTCACTGAAATATACATGAAAGTAATGCCGGGCATGTTTCAGTAATTTTTTTTTTTTACATGGAGGTAGGGGAAAGCTTGTGTTCATTTTTATATCTTTCTGTGATCAGCTTTTTTCACTGCAAAAAGAATAAACAACCCCCACATGTGGCATCCAACCTTGAAGGTGTTAATGTTGAATCAGGTCCAAATGGGTTAATAAGCACTGTAGAGAGTCACACAGAAAAGGTCCTCATTCCTTTTGACATTAGCAATTATCTACATGCCATTAGGATATAGATAAGCTAACCACTCAGGTATATTTGCTGATTACTTACACCAGTAAAGTGTCAGGTCAGACAAATTCATGCTGTAAGATTGCTCGCGTTAAGCTTCAGTCATATCAAACAATGAGCATACGAGAAGAGTTTTAGTTCTTTCAAGACTAATCAGGAAGGAGAGCCAAGATTACATTAGACTTAGGCCCTGTTTATACAACAATGATTTTATAGTGAAAAACAAAAGTATTGTTGCATTTCAGCATCCTGTTTACATGGAAACAGCATTTTAGCCGACCTGAGACACAAACTGCGATTAAAGAAGAAGTTCGTAATACAATGTGATAAACAAACATTTGAGGGTAGAACAGCATAAAAACTATAATTATTTCAGTGTTAAAATAGATGAAAGAGAGTTAAAATGTTTCGCAAAGCATTAAAAAAAGATTATTCATAAAATTACCAAAAAAAAGGAAAAGAAAAGAAGTCAAGCAAAAAAAGAGTCATATTTACATTGAGTTCACACTGTTTTATGTTGAATGCTCAGTTACAAATATTTGAACAGAAAAAAAGGAAAACTTTTTTTCATGCTTTAAGACAAATAAAAACACTCAAGGGAAAAATCCTGACACTGACTTTCTTAATTCATGCATCAGAGGGTTAAGGAGTTATTTTAATATGACTTTGTATTTTTTCCAACATTGTTTGCTTTCTTGGCCCAAGTGTTGATTTTTGAGGAGCTATACAGTGAGTCATATCCAGGAAACAAAACATCGTCACCTTCACACAGTGTTGGAAATAATTAAGCTACCATCTGCTGCCAGAATGCATCTTGTACTCGGGATATTCAAGCACATTATATGGCTAAATTATCTTCAACCTTGAGGGAATGAGTGTCTTCAAACTAGTTTTTAGAAAATAAAACATTCACTGCAGTCAGAGTGAGGACATTGGACGTCAGTGCTGAAACACCTGAAGCCCACATTAAGCGGACACAGATAGATAGCTACATGAGCAGAAAACAGATGGCTGGTAGAGGTGATAGTTATTTTTTCTGCTGCTTGTCATGACCCCACTGAACAGGGAGTGTATAAAAAATGCTGGCATAGGGATCATGTGCACCCACAGCTATGGATACCCAGCACACTTGGGGATTCCTGCACTGACAGGTTTTTTAAGAGCAGCTCCCGATCTTAGTCATCGCATTTTATTCCCAGGTGTGTTCATGCATGTTGAGTAGTTGGCGAGTGGGAAGATATGAATACATATTTTTTACTTGTTGTTTAGCTGAGAAATCTGTCAAGAATGTTAATACATGACCCATATGCAGTTAGTGCTACCCGCGGTACCGTATTTGCAGGGATTTTTACTTCACTTGTAACTTTCCTGACATTATCCGTGTTGAAGTTCAAGTAGAAAATAGAGGTTTCTCAGTGAAGAAAACTTTACTTACCATCAGTCATCTAACACACTAGCAAAACAGCCTCTTAAAGCTGGAACAGCAGAAATATAATTTACAATTTTACAGTTGCAGAATCCAGCCTGATTCATTAGAGTAAATTTGTTCTGGATGAGCTCCATCAGTTGGGGTGTTTCCTGTGTGTGTGCTTGGTGGTAGATGGCTGCATTAGGATCATTAATGGCTTATGTGCTGCACAGCTGAGAGGTCTGCTGAGCAGCAGGACAGACACATAGCAAAGTTCAGTCTTAAAGCTCCGTTCTTGCTGATGGACTCTGAAAGAGGCAGCAGGAAAGCCTTTCAGAGGCCTCAGGAAAAAGCATTAACTCGATGTGAAATGCATTTCTTTCTTTCTCACAGCTCCAGGGTAAATGCTCTCTCATTGGAAGATCAGCTATTTAAGTTCCTGCTTTACAGCATATAGCAGGATATTTATCGGAGGGGAGCAATTGAATGCATCTGTTCTTTCAGATGTAATATCACCTAATGTGTATAGCCTCAGCATTTGGAGTTGTACACAGTCCACTGTAAATGCACATTGTAGAATCAATATGCAGCAATTGTTTATTGTTCCACAGGGGCCAATATCGAAAATAGCTTCAGTCCATCAACTTTGATAACCAAGCTGTAACTGCTTTTTACCCTCCTGTGCAAAGCAGGGTATTGTGATCAATGAGGCTGCAAAGCTAGTGCCAAAAAATTAATGATGTCAAAAGTTGAGAGAAAAGTAAAAGAAACAATTCAGGACCTTTTTTTTTACAATACATCTGAACTGACTTCTCTGACCTCTTCATTCTTTCATGATTAAAAACCAGGTTTTACAGTGGAAACTTCTGGCTTTATGTGGGGTAAGTTGGTGTGTCGAAGAAGAGATGAAACTCCATCACACCAACCATAACTTAAGTTACTAAATTTTACCTTTTTTTGTCACATGTACTTATCACAATGCTTTATATTTCTTACAGTCACAAATCTTTCATTCATAGACAGAGAAGGTTAAAGCTGTCTACATGGGGCCTTGTGATCTACATCTTTCCTCTCTGTGAAAACCCCTATTGACTATGAATATAAGGTCACAAAAGATCTATGGAAGATCATGTGGGAATTATTACTCACAGTCCTAGAAGGTCAAATCTCTGATTTAATGCAATGAAAAAATCAACCTCAAAGAGGACCTTGTCTTTATTTGACTTTCAAATAAACATTAAGTGCCAGTGCACCATTTAAGATAACTAAAACTTCAAGGAAAATAAGACCCTAATTCCCATGTTGACAATTTCACTCAGAGAGGCAAAAGTAATAAAAATAATCCAATTTTTTCAAAGTTGTGAAATAAGTTTGACATTTGTATTCCACGAGTTATTCAGATGCCAAGATATCATCTCACGAGGCTACTAATGAGAGTGTATAAGTGTGAGACACTGAGCATGTCGTAGCCATCATTACAACGACACAGAAACAAAATTGTTCATGAGAAATGTTAAATATGCTAGTAAATGCAAGCTATGAGCAATTATTTGAGTCAATTAGTCCAAGAAGTGCCGGGCTATTGATGCTGGTACAGCTTATCTCCGCTATACTGCTGAAAGACACAATAAAGATTCAGCTTGATGTTCAGTGCAGAATGGTTCATTAACATTTTGTTGATTTCTAGATAAAGAAACTAATTGTGTTTGGATCTTAAACACTGTGTAGGGGATTTTTTTCTTCCTCTTGCCTTTTCAATGGGGCACTTGCGTTTTCCTGTTGAAGTGGCTCCACCATCTGCAGCTACTGAAGCCTTTTCTCTGTTTTCAAGGACACTGGGATACACTGACTGTCACAGAGAATAGAAATGTAACCTCTTGACTTTGAGCTTGGGTAAACGCATGCAGTGTGTGTGTGTGTGTGTGTGTGTGTGTCTGTCTGTCTGTCTGTTTGTGTGTGTCTATGTGTTTGTGTACAAGGTGCTTCATTATGGTGAAGTCGATAAAGGTTTCTCTGATTGGTCATTCCCCTCTCAGTTCTCGGATTCTGAATCTAATTTGTGACTCTCCTCATCCAACAGCATTCTCTCACAGCTCTGTCTCTCATGTCTGAATTTAACAGCTGCTCTGCTCTGTAAATAGATGTAATGACTTGTGCACGCCTGAATAAATCGACCTGCACCACTGTCGTTCTCCATCATTTCAATTACACTCAGAGGTCAGTGAATATATGTACCAGAAAAAGACACACTCTCATCCATCTTGTGTTTCTCAAAATGCATTACAGCAGTCCACACCTCTCTCATCATGTAATAAGGCATTTGATAGGTGCACACAAGAAGTCAGCTTTGGGTATATTGAAAAATGTGTTAGTGCAAATGGAAACTCTATCTTCACGTGCCATTTCAATTAATATATTTGTGTACATAAATTGCAAGATAAGCACATAAAGAGTGCAGGATTTAGCTATTCTGTATTCCCAAGTAATTACAACAGTATGTGACATATTAATGACAGGCTAAAAGGTACATACAACTCAACACTGGGCCATATGGTGCAGCCACAGTTAAAAAGTGAGCATTTCCAAAAAGTTATCCCAGTCAAACCTTATGGAGAAGCAGTGGAAATAATCCAGCAAAAGTTATTAATTAAGGTTTAAAAGTTAAAACCTTGAGCTTCCGGGTACAGCTGAAACAAACAATCTTGATTAAAATGGTTGAATTAGATAGCTAAAATTAGTCACTGTATCTTGTGATATATTGCAGTGACAATTAAAACGAATATCAGTGAGTGGATTTAAAAATTCAAAAGCTTGTAATTAATAATTAAGACGGCTAGTTAAAATTGGTATAATTTCTTAGACAGCTACAACAGAAAATAAAGAGAAGTAACCACACACTGTGCACGCTCAAAAAATGGGTGCTGTGGGTGATGCAAAAAGATTTAGAGCTCCCCCTGCTGACAGGCTGCAGCAACACTGCCTCCTAGTGTTAAAAGGTAGAAAATGTGTGGGGGGGGGGAACTTGAAAAGCCATTTTTTCTGCAATAGATGGACACAAGATTCTGTTTTGCTGACATCTTTCTTTGTCAATAAGTTAATATAGTTTGTAAAAGCCTGGTAAGATGGTTTGCCAAGAGTTCAAAATAAGTCATTGGAAAAAGCTCACAGTTGACACTATAAGCGATGTCAAACAGTATTTGGCATGACTGAACAAGCTGACTACTAGTACATGTCAAATGGTTGTTAAAGGCAAGAGATTAAATGTGGATGATATATTGGTTTTAATAGCTGGCTAACAACTGGCTGGGGTCACAGGAAGGACAAAGGATGACTTGGCTTGTTAGAATCCAAAGAATATGAGGCAACAGGGCAGGCAATGGGACCAGGAAGGACCAGGATTGTATTTCTGGAAATGACATGTTTGACTGATTTTTAAGTGTTTCTTTTGTGGACTCCTGGTATGAAATCATCCTCTAAGACTTATATCGCTAAAGTTGTTCCTTATTACAGTGACATGACTAAAAGGAATAAAATAATAGACTCACTGTTCAAAGAGGGAGCTTTACTGCCATGCCTCCGCTTACACCCACACACCAACATTTAGCATTTTTTTAAACACGGATACAAGTGATGGTATTCATACAGTGTGGTGTGACTTTTACTCCTATGTGCTAAGCTGATTCTAAAGCAATGACTCAACAGAAAAAGCTTCAGAAAGCATTTTTTAAGTGAAAAGTTAGACATTACAGAGGCATCAAAGAAAAGCTTTAAAACTAATCAACTCATCCTGGCATGAAGGGAAACCTTTTTATCGTTCTCATTACTAGCACGCTGTGTTTTCTGAATGCACACTGAGGTGTGTATAACATCTGCTGTATCAGACTGTTGTATCATCTCTCAGGTGTGTCACTCCAACAGGAGCAGTAATAAAGCTTATATAAAGCTACATAAAAAGTCAGACTGAACTTTTAATTTGTTATTAATTGGTGTTCAGTTTTAACCAGGGTTTTGGTTTGCCTTGTTGCTCCTGGGCTGGTTACCTATGATAAACTTTTTTTCTTTTCTTGTGAAAACACATTTCTGTGTTCTTACCTCATGAAGGTACCTGGGACAGTGTTTGAAGAGGTTCAATTTCCCATGTGGTAGTGGTGTCTCTTTTCTACCATCCCTCTCTTATTGCCTTTGCCACACTTCGCCACGCTCACAAAAAGACAAGAGAATTGAAGTTTCAGTCTAGCTTTAAATCTCATCCATTTTACAACACTGCATGTAGTGGCTCCCACACAGATGAGCCTTCCCATTCTGAAAGTGAACATCAAACACCAGCCAACCAAAGGAGGAGGAGGAGGGGGGGGTATAATTGTTAGAGCCCACAATAGGCTGCAGGAGCAGTTACAGACAATCATGGTTCCTTCAATCGGTCTCAGATGGTGTGATTAGGGAGCGATCTACAGCAGGCAGCTGCATCCGAAAATTTCATTTTTAGAGCAGTCACGGTGATTTCTCCATCTGTTTGCTGGAGATTCAACATCATTCCTTAACACGGGTAGACAGGCGTCAGATTGGCCTCTTGCCTCATCCTTGGGAAACCTGCTCTCAGGGAAGGTGTGCATGTCTGTGGAATACACATTATCATGGGACAAGGATAAAAGAGACAGACATGGGAATTATGAGATTACTTACTCACCTTTAACACAAATACAGCCAATTTAAGGCACCATTTCAACTGCTAAAAATGAAAAACATCAAATGACACAAAAAAAACTGAAGAGAAGCAAAAGGAAAGATGCACTGAAAGACTTCCCTAATAATCTATCCAATCAATCCAGTCAATTAAATTCAATTCAGGTAGCTGGAAGAATATATCACCGTGTATCTCGACTTCTCATCTTCTGGCATGTTTACAAAAAGTGGCCTCACATATTTTCTCTAATGCTGGAAGAAGATGAAAGAAATGAGCTGGAACAAAAAAGGTGGTCACCTTTGACTCATAACTATGTTTTTCATTAGACTCATTTGAGATTGCAAAAACAAAGCACTGCAAGATGAGCTGATTAACAGGCATCATTAAAAGATTTGGTCATTTAATTAATAAGATGGACAAAGCGACAAAGCTGCTCTAAACTCATTAAGTCTGTAATTAGAGCTATTAGTGTACCCACAGATTAGCCAACGACAGTGTTTGTCATGTTCACAGTTTAGTTAAGCAACAGAGCATGCTAACCTTTGCTAATTAGCACTAACCACAAAGAAGAACAGGAGCTGATGGGTAAGACCAGGTAAAGTGACTGTTAGGCAAATGTAGAATTGTAAAGGCTTCAAAGGTTACAAGAGTGGAGGACAATATGTGGTTGAGAAAAAGGCAGAAATTATATCTTGAAAGAATCTGAGGCAAAATTTCAAATTGTCAGCACAACTCAAAACATATTTTCATTTCATTGCATATTAAATACATTAAACTGGATTATTTTACCTGAAATTATCTATTTTTTGTCCATATGCTTTGATGGCTGGAGAAGGGTGCCTGAAAGATCTGCACATACATGAACAGTGGGGACGTGCTTCTGCAGCCTTCCTGATTGATGATGTGATCAGATTTTTGAGATCCACTACACGGGAAAAGTATCACATTCAACAGGGTCCTACTAACCAGCAGTAAAACCAGAGAATATTTTGGTGTCTTTTCAGCTCAGATTGTGAGAATGGCACTGATGTATTTCTATTTCCTCCCAGACTGAGTAACAGAACAGTTATGGAGCTGTGATGGTTATAAGTTGCAAATGTCTACATTGATCTTCCATGAAAGATATGACAATTGAAATTAAACAAAACAACTCTTTATTCATTTAGTGAAACTCATTTCACCTGAACATTTTGTCAATAGTTCAGAAAATGTCTGAGTGATCTTACACTAATTTCAGTACAACAGTGCACTCTACTGGTGGAAGTTCAGAACTGCAGTAGAAAAAAACTCCTTGACTGTTGACTTAGAAAATTGGATTTTTGATTTTATCTGATAAATAAAAAAGTTCGATATAATTAATAGACTTATAGGGTCTACATGTTGTCAGAAACCTCAAATTATGTCAGTCAAACCATCCAGTCGCAAAACCTGTTTCACTTCAGCTGTAATAGCAATGAAATGCAAGATTTCAAAAGAAAAAGGAAACTGTCAGTAACGTCATTATTAAAGAGTACTTCACATTGCAAGAACTTATGCATATTTGAAAATAAACTACTTCAATTTATTTTGCCAGTAGAGCAGAAACTGAAAACTCAATAGCAGTTTGTGGACTAGGTGCTTTTTTTGCTCTTGATCCAAGGCAAATCTTTTTTTGACTTTTAATGTTCCAGATCCTACAGTAAGAAGTGACTTGATTGCTGCAGTGTGTGTACAGAAAAAGTAAACATTAAAGAAACGTTATCAGCTTGAGTCATGTTTTGATAATTACCAACATTTGAAGAAGTTCCCTAAACTCCTTTGACACTGCTTACACAATCCAGGCTAGCCAAAGAAGACCTGTGATGATTTCAACATTAATATTAACAGCAGCTAACATTAGAAGTACAAAGAAGTTTCCAGGACTGTGGTAAAGAGAAATGAAGAAGTCTGTTCACTTTCTATAAACATGTATTTATCTTTATTGGCCAGACACAACCAGCTCAGACAAGGACTCCATATTGTTTCAGAACGTCTGTGTATTTAGAAATCTTTGCCTCGACGTTCTTCTCTGCCAGCTTTGTCAGCTTGATCACCTTCTTCTTCTTGGCATAGCGAAGCTTGGCCTTCTCTTTTCTCTTCTCCTCCAGGGTGGCTGTGATAGCCTGGTACTTCCAGCCAACTTCGTGTGCCAGACGCCCAAGAAGAGCGAACTGAGAAAGGGAAATCAAAATGAGTTTCATGTCTGTCACTGACGCAGTAACCTGCAAGTTATTGTTTTCAACCAGCAAAGAACAAATTTACAACCACAAATGACTTGATACTCAAGTCTAAATACTAAAGAAAAAATCTTCACGTGAACTTATTTGTTGCATTTAATGTTTGAAGAAAGCAGCTTTGGGGCGAAGGACAGGTCCCAAACTTGACTCAGAAATCAGATCCGAAAAAGTTGTCTCATCAATAAATGATCAGTTTCGGGACAAAGTGCTCATCCTTGTCAAGTGAGAAATGTTGCGCCTTGTAGAATATAGCATTTAGATTTCAGTCTTTCTGCATTTTCCAGCCAAATCTTAGTTGAAACATTACTTCTCAAACCCTTGGCCAAATGTGTGGGGCTCACCTTGCGAGTGGGCTTCAGGCGCACAATCTTAAGAGCAGCTGGAACGACCATACGCTTCCTCTGTGGAATAACAGCCAGAGTCAGATCAAGAAGAAAACACAAGATCTCAACAGTGACAGGATGAGCAAGTCTCAGACATGTTTTCTTTTCAGAATCACTATTCAAACAAGGTATGTAAGGGTGAAAAAGTGACATCACAGACAGCTGGATCAAAGTATGTGGGCGTAATGAATATGTTGCCCCTTTTTTTTTCAACCAAGGATTTATCACCTTGTCATAGGGTGGAGGGATGCCATCGAACACCTTCAGCCTCTCCAGAGCAGCCTGACCTCTCTTGGTTTTGTGGGGGAGCATGCCTGGGGAAAGCATTGTTTTAGTTAAACAAACCATCAAAAAGGAACTATTACAGCTTTGGCAAGTGTACATTTGTCCAAGCACAAAAAATTATTCTTACTCAACTCAGCAATCAGATCCGATAAAATTGTCTCATCAAAAGATGATCAGTTTCGGGATAAAGAGTTCATCACAGTCATGTAAGAACAGTTTGTGCTGGGTCAGATGGACAAACACATTCAACTTAAAGCGTGAAGAAATAAGTTGATGATTATCATCAAAAACACAGAAAACACCCATCAGAGAATCTCCTTTATTTCAATTGGTGAAGTATGTTTCTAGGTGAACCAAATTCATGTTCTACAACCTGCAGCTCATCTTTAATACAAACAAGTATTGAAGGAAATTCCAGTAGCAATCATTTTGCATCATGTGAGAATATTCTAGGATGGGGGTTGTGCCACTTTCTAACCTCTGACAGTCCTCCAGAAGATCCTGCTGGGAGCTCTGAAGTGGTAAGGTCCACGGGAGGGGTTGGTGTTCATCCTCTTGCGCAGGAAAGCCAGGTACTTCACTGTAGACACAAGTTATGAATTAGAAAAAACTTTAACACTCAAAGACACTACAATGACTGCTTGGGATAAAATGCTGGTGTCTCAGATGGTAGTGCATGTAAGGTAGTCTCATGGTCATTGAAACTCGAAGAATAGTGGTAAAACATCATTGACAGCAAGCATGCCATAATAGTTACAAACAACAACAAAAAAAACACTTACGCTTGTTGCGGTAGAAGTTTCCAGAGATGTTAATTCCTTCACATCTCACCACAACCACTTTGTGCCCTACAAGATACAACACAAACAGTTCAGCTTTCAAACAAATAAACAGGGTACTTTACAATTTTTTGCATTCTGTCTCAGATGGTAGTGCATGTGAGTTTTCTCATGGTCGTTAAACTCAAGCATAGAAGTAATAGATCATCACTGACAGGCTATGGCTAAAAAAATCCAAGGAGTATGCTGCTTTTGATTATGAGGCTATTGGAGTATATATCAACAATATTTATATATAAAGCTGTGCTTACCCAGCAGAACCTGTTTGGCCACAAGGGCAGCGAGCCGCCCGAGTAGATGGCCCCTGCCATCAAGCAGCAGAACCTGCAGAGAAAATAATGGTCCATAATTACAGGAAAATCAACCTGAACAGTCATATCAACTTTAGCGGTAACGTAACTCTCATTACTAACATCACATGTCAGTCAGTGGCACCTCAAATATACCACTATCTCCCTGTAAACTTTAATGAAGCTGCACGATTTTAAATGACATATTTTCACATAGCACTTCATGAACCCTGTAATAAGCTGCACATGGACGCGTCTGTAAACGGTGTTAGCTTAGCACTGACGTCAAAGCAACAGACACGTTGACAAAGTAATCAACATAGATAACACAGAAGAGTTCGTAATACAGGCATCTGAACGATTTAAGTTAAATTATACGGCTAAGTTATGAATACGAATGAGTCTTCTTCCAAACAGAGACATGGGATGATCAAAGCTCAGCACGTTAGCAGCACTCGCTGGTCAGGGAAGCTGCCATGATGAAGGCATGTCTGTCTGTTAAACGTCTTTTTGACAAGACTCTGGAGAAACGCAGAGCCGAAGAACGTAATTTAAAACTACCATGTACGCATCGCCTTCATATGGTATACGAAATATAGGTTCAACCTTCCTCCTTATGGTAAAAAAACAGGATTATGACTCCGCAGGAGCTCCTCACCTTATTGAACCGGTCCGCCATGATGCGCGAAAAGAAAGAAGCACGGGGCCGCCCGTGGTAAAAGGCAGGGGTAGGCGGAAGTGACGTACGATGAGTTTTCTTCCTCACTGGCAGTGTTTACATTCAGATGTTACATTGACCCCTAAAGGATACAGTATTTACTGCTGAACTACACAACCCAACTCTAAATGAAGTTGGGACCGTGCAAAACCTAAATTAAAATTGAGATGATTTGCAAATTCTTTTTGACTCATTTTAAATTAAATACACTAAAACAGAGGTGTCCAAATCTTTTTACGAAAAGGGCCACATCTGATTCTGTGAAAATTACCAAGCTGCTCTAACGGACATGTTTATCAACAGTGAAGGAACAAATTATTGCTCTAGTGACTACAAAAGTAGTAACAACAAAAAATGGTCTCTGAGTTTTGGTCAAACATGCTTGTGCTATTATTTTTGTTTTTCATTGGAATTGAGGTTGAATACTAAATGTGTCAACTCAAGTGTACAATAAGTGTATTTATTTTGAGATAACATACACTAGTTGTAATTTCCAGTGTCATTCTCTAATTAGTGTTTTGAAGTCGGTTTTTAGGTATGATTTGTCTCATTATGTCATGTCCCAGCCTTGTTTGATCTCTGCCGCTCCTCCATTCCCCCCACCAGGACAATAAACTACTACATGTCATTTTGTCATCTCATTTAGTCCTGTATATGGACCCTATACTTTACTTTTGTACAAGTGTTCACAAAACTCCAGACACAGTGGTCTGAAAAAACCATGTAGTATTTGCCCCTGTACCATTTGGTTTGTCTTGATTTAATAACTATGTTGAGGGTTATTTAGGAGTAGTTCAGAGCAATGGAGGGTCTTTACGTATAAGGGATGAAACATATAACCACATTTCATGAACTAAAAGTTACCCTAGGGCTATGTGTTGTTCATAAAAATCTGAGCTTTCAATTACTCCCAATCAGTGATTTTATTTTCACACATATTAACAAGTACCTGATGTGGTGATTTGTGGTGACTATTTCACACTCTACTATGAGCACATATTTTCCAATTTGACATGCTTAGTTTTCTTAAAATCATCACTGAAAAGATGTCACAAAATAACAGCACTAAATGCTACGATGCCATTTACATCACAGCTTTATTCACCATCACACAAGAATAAAAGTTACCGTGGCATTATTTTCTTTTCACTCTTGTGATTTTGCTGCAATATAAAGCTCATTTTTGCACAACTAAAAATAATAAACGGATAAAAAACTTGTACTACTGGCGTCACAGCATGCCATGGAAACAATTAATGTTGTATCACTGATTTTAATAACCTTCAAGCATTTACAGAACAAACATCCACACATTCATGACCGTCTTGGTGACATAGTGCATGCAGCAATCGGAGTATTACTAAAGGTGTCTGGAGCAGTGAAAAAACCAGAACATTTCATTTGGAGAACTCCACTCAGTCATCGTGCTTCAGCTTTCTGATCTTTCCCTTGTGCCGGTCAATCTCTCGCTGCAGACGCTCAATCTCCTTTTTGTGGTGGTCAATTTCTTCCTGATGATGCTGCTTCAATGCAGCAAGTTGCTCCTGCTCCTTACGTCTGGTGGGTGCATGAACAAACAAGGTGGTGGGCAATATCAGGGGAGCCAAAGAATGAACAGAAAAGAGGGAGAGATCAGACACTGAGGGTCAAACCAGACGAGTGAAAACATGTGAATTGTAATATTAAACTATGCGTGGGATTCAATGCTTTGAAGCCATGGAATGATCTGACAGAAATACTCACTTGAAGTACATTTCCTCCTCAGCTGCCTGCTTCTTTCCCATGGCCCCTCCTGCTTCTCTGATAGATCCACCAGCACCACCACCTTTTCCTGCACCTTTACCCAGTTCACCCAGCTGAGAACGGGTGGGGGAGCAGTCACAAGAGAAATATTCATTTTACAAGCACAGATTAACTAAAGGACTATGCAAAAATTGGAGAGTCTTCAAATTTTATTTCAAATTGAATTCCTATGTTTCAAAATAACCATCAAAATATGTTTTTGTCATAATTAGTATGATCAAATACATTTAAACCACACATAAGGTCAGTTTTCAGATAATCTATATGAGGCAGGTGCTTTTTTTGTTTTGCCAGGTCCCTACATATTTCTGGAAGAGACGAGAAACAGCTATGACCACAAATAAGCATGAACGTCAAAGGTCAACATTTCTCTGAAAAAATATGGCTCCAATGACAGGTGCTATGTTGTTATGTCCACCAAACTAGATCATTGCTACTTTATCCTGGACAACATGTGGTTGTGTTCGACAGTTCAATTATCTAAAACACAATGAAATAGTCAATTTTAACTTGATCTAAGGGCAGCAATGGAGATAATGTTACGCAGATTCATTTCATTTCCACACCGTGCCACCGTTACAGAGATCAGTGTTTCGATCAATTCATGTGTTTCCGGCACGTTTTTTACCTGGTCAGATGACATTCGCAGCTGTGAGGTGACAAAAGTCCTGATGTTGGGCCTCAAAAACCTCGCCATGTTTGTCTCTCACATGAGAAAACAACACTTCAGACAGTGGCTCGTGCCCTTGTCCTCAAAAATACACCACAGGACGGCGCCATTAGTAAACAGGCGGGGGTGTGACACGGCGAGCATCATGTTGGTTAAATGAGACAGTGAAGTGAAAAAAAATAATATGTTGATATACTTATAAACGATGAAAGCAAAAGCTTTTTTTAATTGGAAAAAAAATGGAACATATGAGTAAGAAAAAGGAACACGCCCCTTTAAAAATAATGGTATGGTCTCATGAGCAGACAGAGACATGACGCCGCACGTTTTTTTACGTAGCCGCTGACCACGCATTTCAACGGTTTTAATGGGACGTTTAATTAACTTGATTTACTAATGCACAGGTGGGCTGACCACCACGTATATGGATAAATATTCAATTTTTCTTTGTAAAAACTTAAACTTTTTAAGTATGAACCAGTGAATTAACCTGTGTCATGTTCAGTAATCTAACATATTCGTCTGAATCTACCTTTTGAGAAGGTTATCAGATAGGATAAAGTGACTAAAAATCCTGTTTTGCCCGGACATGTTCCCCTTTATTGATCATAAAATAAAAATGTGGTGAGACTTTATTATGGAAGGCGATTTCCGCAGGTTAAATAATTAATGGAACACGTGACTTCATTGAGATTTTTTCTTTTTTTTTTTGCCAAAAATTTTGTCTTAATAAGTCATAAAAGGGCTTCTGTTCATGAATGAATTTAAATAGCTAATTTTTCAATCAGAAATTAATAAATGCCTTAATTTTTCCCTGTTTTGTTTTTAAACAGTATATGTCAATATCTATAGATAATTAGCAATTAATATATTTGACATTAAAATCATTTTTATCACAGAGACAAAAATATTTAGGAATTCAACAATATACTGATAATTTAGGGCAGCAGTGGAAAAAAAAGACATTCACTGGTTGGTGGTTTCATAAATTTGTGACATAATGTTTATAAGACATAGCAGCCTGGCAAAAGCAAAGTGAATGAGAAGAGTGCACATGCAGAGTAGAAAGCGAAACTTAAGGTAAGCATCGATCTTATCACACAAGTATTGATCAATGCCAATGTTGGTATCACTTTATCGATATGAAGGATCGATCCACCTTCCACTACTTCTAACGACACTTTTTTTCATAGCTGTGTTTTATTGATCTTTCAAAAGCATCCACCGACCATAACAAATGCTTTGAAGAATTTTATTCATTGCTGCAAAGACAGTATACAGTTCCCTCGTTGAACAAACCAAGCACTGGCTTAAGTGGAAAAAAGAGCCTTGCAGACCTCTCTTCCAAAGTCCCCTATGCATATTTTGCTTGCCAGGTGACTCTGGGCTCACCAAACCCAAGAGAAAAAAAACTAAGAAACATTGTTCAACTTAAAATTTCAAAACACATTCAATACTTTTCACAGTTCACATCACACGCCATGTTTCTATTCAATAAAGTTACATATGTACAGATGCTGTTGAAATCCTGCTGACAAGCAAGTGCTTTAGAAAAGTAAAACAAGATTCCTCCATTGCAAGTAAAAAAAATGAAAATCACAAGTGTGACCTAAATTCAAATAAAAATTTCTGCACTGCTCAGTTTATCATGCGTCAATTGTCCGAACAAAAACAGAAATAATAAAAGCCCTGACATTTTTTTTAAATCTCTGTGACAAAGTATGTTTTTTTTCCTTATAAGACCAAGAATTTGACTCAATGAGAGATAAGGGTTTTCCTCTGGAGCTTGCCTGAATATATTTCTAAAGCAACAGTTGCACCTGAGAGGCAAAACAAAATCTGGCCTGTGTATCTGTGAAAAAGAAAACCTTGTCATGAGCACGTGTGAGGCTGTCTCCTCTCATGTCTCCTTATACTCACCATGGAATGTGTAAAAATTACGTATGCCATGGAGCTTACCAACTTCATAGGCTTCCAAATATTTTTAGGCTTTTTATATGTTAATGTCTTGAATGCAGTTCTTGAATGTCAATTTCAGGTTTAAGAGAGGATATTTTAAATAAAAAAAGACAAGAAAATAACGTGGTAAATTTCCCAGGAGTAAAATTATGTGACAATCTGTGAAATGCAACCTGTGCTCTGACAACGGTTTTTGTTCAACGCACATTGCCCAGAGGTATTGTTCTCAGTAAGTGCATGTCAGATGTCCCTCGAGAAAGTGGAGACTTTAATTCAAGGTCTTTTTAGGCTGGCTTGTGCTGATATGTTTTTGGTTTAGTTTAAAACTATGTTTCAAAAGGGAACTGAGGAGAAATAACGGCAAGCAGATTAATTAATAAAAGAAGATAAATCAAGATTATGGGGAGCGGTTGTTAAAAAAACAAACAGGGTACATCACAGAGCCAAGAGCGGTCTGCGAAGGCCCTTTGGAGGAGGCAGCACTCGCTCCTCCCCCTTCCAGCCCCGTCAGTCCTGCTTGGCGTTGCCCAGTGCTCTGAGGCGCTCCAGGAGTGGAGGGTGGGAGTAGTGCCACATGGAAAACAACCAGTCAGCCACAGGGAAGCCCAGGTTGTCCTTGTTGAGCTTGATAAGTGCAGAGTACAGCTCCGAGGCTTTACCCATGCCACGAGCAAAGGCGTCTGCCTGGAACTCAAACCTGCGACTCAGCACGGTCAGACAGAAGGACAGGAGCTGCAAGGTCAAAATTTAGAAAACTTTAGTATTGAGGTAACTCCAAGTTGATGTGTTATGACATTTCATCACAGGCTCAAATTCTGTCTTCGTTGAAACACTCACCTCATTGTACGGAGAGAAGATGAACTGGAAGATAATCATCAAGCCTATCAATGTGGGTTGGCTGTCATTGAACCCAAAAGCGACAAACAGTTCCTTACGTCCAATCAGAACAGCAAACAGGGAGAAGCACAAGAAGGAATTCATCTGCAGAAAGAACAGATTATATGCATTATGTGCAGATAAGTCACATCTGAATGTCTGCACTTGATCATGTGGATTTAGTCTGGCAGACAGTGAAAGAGAAAACAGCTGTGGGAGGAATCCTCACCTGACTGATAACAATGTTCTTGACAGTATGGCCGAGTTTCCAGTGGCCAAGCTCATGACCTAGAACTGCAAGGATCTCTGGATTGTTGCATCCTTGTTTCTTGTTCTGTAAAAGTACAAGTAAGTGTATTGTTAAAAGCGACTGCATAACACATAGGGGAAGAAAAATTATACATCAAAAACAGATCACAAGGATCCTTGAAATAGCAGCAGTTCTGGGTTGCAGTGAGACTTTTTTTCTCATAGAGGTTGTTTGATGACAAAGAAAGTCCTCCTCCCTGGGCTTTTTTCCTGGCCATTTGTGTAAATGGGTCAAAATTTTGGGTGCTGATCTATTTATCTGTATGGATTCTGTTCAAACTCATGCGAAATGATCTCATCACCTTAGGCTTAGCTTTTGATTCACTGGAGGCATCATCATCTTCTGGCTGCTCTGGTTGAGGCTCTCCAGTTTTGTTGAGAGGTGAGTAGTCCTCCAGCAGCGTGTCAAACAGCACAATACGTTTGTTCTTAAAGAACCCATAGAAGTATGCGTTGCTGTGTGATGACCGCTTGGATCCTGGGAATAAAGAAAACCTTCAGAAAATGTATGAATGTTCCTCCAACCAAAAAAAACACACTGGACTTGGTAGATTTGCTTTACCTTCAACCACATAAACCTTAGTGAGGGGAAAGCTTATACTTTTGGCCATAGACTCAATGTCTGTCTTCAGCTCTCCTTCAGGCAGAGGAGTGAATTTATCAAAGAGGGGAGCAATGTAGTCAGCATAGATTGTCACGAGTACCTGGAGACACAGGAGAAGGGGAGAAGAGTGTGATTAATCTCAACATGTTACAAAATCTCTGCCCCATTTATTTGAGTTACTTGCGCACAAAAAAAAAAAAAAAAAAAATCAAAACAAGAAACACCATTCAAGCTCTCTTATAACTTTTCTTCATATTTTTAACAGCTGGTTAGTTAATGCAACACTAACCAGAGACACAGCTAAGGTAAAGAGCCAAGCGTAGATGAAAAAGTAGTCCCCGCCGATCTTGATGATGTATAGGAGCAGTGAGGTGACAGGCAGCAGGATACACTGGGTGACAATAAACTTCTTCACAGCATCCTTGAGGAAGAACCCTAATGTCTGAAAACAACAAGACAATTAAGTAAGTAAGTGTCTGACTGTCTGCCAAGTCTAAAATGATAAGACCAGACCTCATAGAAGGTTGTTAAAAGATTGGTAATTTACAATTTAGTCAGTGTACCTGCTGGTTGAAGCCATGCTTCTCTTCAATGACAAATGTGTTGTACAAACTCCAGGGAACTCCAGTAAAGGCACTGAACAGGGTGGCAAGGGTCAGGAACACAAGTGACTGGATGATCTCATACTCTGAACCAAATCCAAAGCGAGCTGTCACAGAACCTGCCACACCCCACAGAAAAGGGATTCCACCCAGGAGCAGGATCAGCTGAAAAACATTAAAATGATGTCATCCTTTCAATGTCAGACAAAAAATCACAAAATCACAAGCAACAACCAGTAGCACCAAAAATGATGTCTCTTAGTTCACTAGTTGTCTTACCGTCCCTTCAGTCTCAGAGTAGAGTCCAGACCAAAAGCTGAAGTTACTTTTATCCAGCTGATAGAGTCGTGACTTTTCAAATGTTTCAGAATCCATAATTTTTCCCAGTTCCTGCGGCACGTGTGTTGTTGACCGATATATCCTCCTCTGAAGAATGGAAAGAGATCAATGTTCTTCATTAGCTCATTTTTACTGCTGGACCATGCTGAATTCTTTGAAAACAGACAAAACTATACATAGCAGGAAGTTTGATAAATTTAGCAATCTTTTATCTTGTCAGTGAAGTAACTGACTGGCTTTATAACATACTTCTTTGTGATCCAGTGCCCCTTTTTAAAAAACAAAAGTATTGTGTTGTAGATGTTTCTGGATCTATTTTGTTGCAACTCTCTCTCTTTCCGATACTCCTTTTTTCTTGACTGTCCTGCGACTGAATCATAGACTGTATCTACATGGACTGAAGAGTTAACCATGTGTAAATTTTGTCTTGTTCACCTGTTTTATTGTACCCATGTTTTCTATGTTGTGTTCAGTCTCTGTATATGAATAAATGCATTCAAAAAAGAAAATAAGATGAGAAATAGATGTTCTGTCACAATCCTCAATATCTTGCCTCTCTGATTCCACCAAATTATTTTCTTGCAATTTTCTGTACTGTGTTTTCCCAATACACAATACTCCCATCCCTGTGTAGGGACATGTCCTCCGGAGAAGCTGTATTAATCACATTTGGTACCACAGTTGAATACAAATAATAATTGACTACATCTAAAAATAAAGGGTTGATCCAACCCCATTATTAAGAAATTTGTAGGGATGGGTGTCAGAAACAGAAATGTTCAATCCATCGGTATTGGTGGCCTTCTTGCCTAATGATTCCCTTATCAATTATTTTCTACATAATCCAGTAACTTTGATATTTATTTACTTAAAACTCAATGAATCGTTAAAACAATCTGATAAGGGGATAAATAAAGAATCAGATAAGTCAAATCGATGGTATTGATAAACCCTCTTCAATGCACATCCCTAGACATTCATAATCGAATTAGACTTTCAGCTTCACCAAGTGAAAAGGCCTTGCAACACCACAAATTGTTTCTGAAGTGTGTGCCAGCCTTTGTTTCCAGTTCAAAATGCAGTTTCAAGAATTGAGTGGTCAATAAATTTTGCCAGATGTGTACAGCAAAATTATTTTTCAGTTTAAAAAGAAATTCCTTATCAACCCCTTTTGCTGTACAGTTGAATAACTCACACTTTTATGTTTCAGCTTTTGAGAATGATAAATAAAATTCCTCTGAGTTACTACAAGTACTGAGAAGAAACTTTGAGCCTTTGACTGAGAAATGATGAACTTACTTGTCTGTAAGACAGGTATGCCTCCCATAGATACACTGTCCACGAAAATCCCAAAACAGCATAAAATATCTGTTTCTCCACCGGGAGATCAAGTACAGTTCCCAGCATCTTTGTTGTGTTTTTGGTCTATGATCTTGGAGCAGAGGTGACAGCCAGAGCAGCAGGCTGACGGTGATGGAGCCTGGAGTTTCAGGCTAGCTGCTGCTAAGCTTCCGCTCTACACAAACAAACACAAAACACAAAAGTTGAGTTTAATGGGAAACTGTCCTCGCGCTACATCCACAGAGACTCACTAAAGTGTTAACTAGGGAATATCTGCATCTAGTTTCCTTTCTTGAGGCAAGGCTTTTACGGCTAATATCATTCCATTCATGCAAGATGCGAGTCTGACGCCGAAGTGTGGCAGCAAAATGTGTCCCCCTGGAAACGACCAATTTCAACATCAGTTCCGGGTCTCGTTCAATTTAGTCATATTTGAAACTCACTGAATTACTGACGTAAATAGTGTAATCAACCTACGCGACCAAAGCTGCCAAACAGAAAATTATTTCGTTAAAATCTGTTTCAGACGTTAATTTTGATATATTACCGGTTAGGATGGCAATTTTCTAAAAACTCAAAAAGAGTACCCATTTTTTCCCAAGAGATAATGCAGAAATACCTGAAGATATTCAAAGACAACAAAGTATCTTTATAACCGATACAATTCTTTAGAGCATTTTTTTCTGTTTAAAGTAAAATTTTTCTATAACATTAACATAAGTAATGTATGAAAATACAAAAATGAAAAATTGGCTTTGTTGGGATTTATTTTTTATTTTTTGCCCATAGTCAGTTGTAACTTTGAGATATAAAGTCATCTTAATAAGATAAAGTCAAAATTCCGTTTTTTCATTCCAAGTTTTTGACTTCTTATCTCATAAATTCAACTCTATGTCTCCAAATTTTGAGATCACTTGGACGAAAAAGAATTCTTGACAAAGCCAAGTTTTCATTTTAATTTTTCAGCTGCTGGAAATGGGCTTCCACAATAAGCTTTGCAGACATAAATAAACCCAGGCCCAATTTCACACCAAAGTATTCTTGATTCTGCATTTCAGAGTGGTTTGTTGTTTTAAAAGAGAGACTACTATCCAAAACACTATAGCATCAGAAGAAATAATAAGCGTACAAAATACTTTTAATTGACAACTTGCTTGGGTTGTGACGATGACAGCTTGAATGCATTTTTTCATAGCACTATCTCACAAATAATTACATTTGATCAATTTACATGGTTGGTTAATTAAGAAAGAACTGAGTTTAGACAAAAAAGTAGACATTTTAAGAATATGGAAATCTATGCCTATCAAGTCTTACATGTTATCTGTATACATTAAGAATAGTGAACACAAGAGGAATCACTGCCAATATCACTCTAAAATGTATTTAAGTTATTTTTAAATTGAATTTAGCCAGCATATGCCATGATGCAGCTTTATTCAATGTTACTTTTAACAAAAGGACAAGTATGTTATATACCCTGGTGTGTTTTAGGCATTGAGATTTCATAAATACAATTGCTGCTACTGAACAAATTCGTTAGGTGTACTACGAACTCAAGCCCTCAAGGTTACGTCTTTGCTGTGACTTGAACAAAAGTTGTACAAAAATGTCAAACACAATTTTGAAAGTGAGGGATTTATATATCGTTTCAACATTTATTTTATTAGAAAGTGTTACATACATGTCTGCCAACTTCTGTCCACTGCATCCCAATACTTATTATAAACAGAGGTGAAAAATAACAAAACATTGTCCTCAAGAGCTTGTAGTAAGGAAATGTTTTTTTTAGTCACATTTTCACACAACAAAAGGCCTTGCAATACGCTACTGACCATTTCAAACAATCAGAAAATCTGTACATTTATCTTGGAGACCTATATTATTTACACTTGAGATTATGAATTAATTTTATCCAAGTGCTTTTACAACAAAAGCCTAAATAAGAGTCCACTCTGACTTAATGGGCACTGATGAAGTTTTTTTTAATCTTAGTGCGAAGTTCTTATATTCTTATGTTTGGCAACTTACAAATCAAACAAACAGCAAAAAATGTAATACTATCATTTTGGAAGAAAAGGAAAAAACTGACATACAGCTTGTGAAAATACAAATAATTCGCTGTATCTATGTTAAAAAGGTGCTCAGCAAAACTAACTTCCAAGAAGCAGTTTGCTGTTATTAGTCTCTGCTGGGAAGAGGTCAGGCAGAGTGGTGGTGCACACAGGTCTCTCCAGGACCACCACAGGTCTGAGGTACTGAAGCTGCTTTATAGCCAGGTCCCCACACCCAGCCAGGGCTTTGTCCAGAATGGACTTCAAGTTTTGGATTGATGTGAAGTCTCCAGTCACAGTGTGGGGCTTCAGCAGTGGGGAATGAGTGCGTCTACTGCGGTTGTGAGATATTCCCAGCTGGTTGTTCTCCTTCACAGAACAACTGCGTTTGAAGTCTCGCTGCTTAACTATGACCTCGCCTTTGTCCTTTGTCTCTTGTATGAACCTCAGGAAAGAGGACTCAAAGCCCATCGGCTTATAGGCAGCAATGTCAAAAGGGTGCGGAGACGGGGTGCGAGGCCGAGCATCGTTCAAGTTTAAAGGCTGTTCAGGAAGTTCGTTTTTCCTTTTCAGGGGCTGGCGGAAAGGAGGGGTGGGGGAGGGGGCTGACCCGTTTAACTTTAAACCGCCATCCTTGGTGCTCGACGGGTCCTGTAAGTTTTCCTCTCCAGTAAAACGCAGCGAGCATGGAGGCGAGAGGTCAACAGTCAAAGGACGAAGGAGAGGTTTGATTTGATCCAAGCTTAGTCTCTCCTCCTGTTTTTGACTGTCTGATGTTGCTGCCGCAGAGTCTTCGGTGTGCTCAACGGTGCTTGGTTCACCATAGAGCACCTCATCTGCACCCACGAGGAAACCACTTCTCTCGACAGGTGGTGGCTCCTCCTCTCCCTCCTCTGGGACCACAGACGGCTCATATGGATCCTCCTCCTGAGTCTCTGTCTTGATGGGGTGTAAGCTCATGGGAGCCGGGTGCTCCCCTGAGCTTTCTGGGTCTGGTTGATACTCCATTTTGTGAACCCCGTTCAGGACACATTCTCCTGTCACTGTTGGCCTGGCTGACTTCCTCTGAATTAGCTCCTCCAGCTGCTCAGCGTTGTAAACAAGCTTATCTTCATTCTTCATAATGTCACCTTGACGCATGCGGTGAACCCTTAGGTAGTGACGATGTAAGCTTCCCATGTATGTGACCACGGAGTCACAGTCCTGTACCATACATGGGTAGGCCACGCGTAAACATCTGTCCTGGCACATCTGAAGTGCTTCTTCATGAGATCTGTAGACAAAACGCTCATAACTATAGTTTTTCCGTTTTCTCTCTTTCGCCTGTTCTCTAGCCTCAGCACTCTCATCCCTGATGTTTTTGGAGTGGACACTAACTTCAGGTTTAGGACCTGACGTTTCTGCCTGTGTGGTGGCTGAATCAGACTCTTCTTTCTGAGGACTCTGTGGCGTGACAATAAGCTTCTTTTGGCATCCAGTAATAGACTTTTTGTGAGTGCTCTGGAGACGTACCACCAGTGAGTCATAGTACTCACAGTGACTGTAAAGTGTATGTTTTTTAAGTGCATTGTCATGGCTGAACACTCTTGTACAGCCATCGTACGTGCATCTTATCAGCTCAGACGGGTGTGTGTGGAAGTCTCGAGTGTGGCGTACCAGGCTGCTTTTAAGGTGGTAGGAAGCACTGCAGTTAGCAAAGTGACATTTGTATTGGGGTTGAGGTTCATCCGAGTTTGGGAGAGATCTTTTCTTAGTAGGCTCTTTCCTGGCTTCTGGGCTCTGGTGTGCATCAAAGTCTTTCTCCAGCAAGAGTTGAGAACGATTGTAGTGATGAACTAACTGCAGATGACGCACTAGGCCTCCCTGGGTGGAAAAAGCTGCATCACAGTTTTTTGCAACACAATGAAAAGGTTTACTGAATTTATCTAATATGTAGCAGAGATTACTTTTGGCCACCAACCGTCTCGTGGATCTGACCTGTTGACTCCTATCCTCGCCGTCCTCTTTCTGGTGCCCCTCGTCTCCGCCCTCAGCTTCATCCTCCCCTTCCTCCTCGGACGGAGAATGATTGCCAGTGTCCTGTCCGTTCTCTCTCATCATGGTTGCGTTTTTAGTGTCTTGTTTGGGCTGCAGCTTTGGAATCTCTTTCTTTTTCTCTTTTAAACCAGAGTCGGTTAAGTTCTGAGATGTTTGCTTTGTAAGGTTTTTGTTTGCTTCGGGACGTATAGTTGTACAGCTTATTCTGTTCACAAATGATTCACTCAGGTTGTGCACTTGCACATAGTGTGCCCTCAGTACATGTTTTTCTCTGTGACTCTTAGAACAAAGGTGACACATGTAAGGCTTAAAAGAAGTTGTTTTCAAAGAAGTCAACCTTTTGGCTTGTTCAACTGTGCGGCCATGTCTGGTGTTGTAGTGTCGCAGTAAACTGTAACTCTGTGCTGTCCTAAAGCCACAACTTTTCACCTCGCAGATATACGGCTTAGCATTGGCTAATGATTCGGCCAAAGCCTCTTCATCAGGGGATAGTTGTTCAGTTTTAACTTGAGTCTTCTCCTCTGACATGTTCGAGACTATCCTCTGAGGCATTACCATGGCAGGCTTTGCCATGATCGCCTGATGAAGAGCTATTTGTGCTGCGTCAGGTTCAGGAATCATCTGAGGGGGATCACTTTGATCACCGTGAGGTGATGAAGCATTCAGGTCCAGTTTACTGAGGCCAAGAAGAATTTCTTTGAGAACATCATTTTTTGTTTGAAAATTTGATGATCTTGTTTCACTGTTTTTGTAATGAGAGGATGATTTCCTGTCTTTGCCAATCTCCACATATTGAGATGGAGCAAGGGCCTCAGTTTTGTCCCTTTCTTCACTGTTTGGTTCAGTTTCAGTCTTTATTCCTTTGGACTTTGAGCCCTGCTCTTTGTCATGTTTGTGTTCTTTGTTCTCTAGTTTAAGGTGTTCTGGGTGGGCACATTTGAGATGCCTCTGGACATCTCTGGCTCTGGAGAAAGTCATGCCGCACTTCTCGAAACCACACGTGAATTTACTTCCATCAAAACACACAGCTACCAAAGTCATTGTTGGTTTCAGCTCCTGGGTCTCAGATGATTGTAGAGAGGAGGCACCACTCACTGATGAAGAGTTCTGTACTTCATGGTCAATCTCTACTTTATCATTTGATTTGCTAACTTGAGGTGTCACCTCTGTCACCCTCTTTTGCTTTAGAAGTTTTCGTCTGGCCTTCCTCTCAGCCTCAAAGTCCTCCTCAGAGAAGGTGATGTTGTGCGTAGAGAGATGCTTAATAAACTCCTTTTTGGACAAATAGTATTTTCTACATTCAGGGCTGACACAGGTAAACGCAGCATCTCTGAAATGCTGCGCCTCATGGTGATAGATCTGCCCCAAATCTGAGTAAGTCACAAAACAGCCCTGGAGCTCACACCGGTAGTTGAGGTGATAGCCGTGAGTCTGTTTGTGCAGGACGAGCTCATTAGAAGTACTAAACTTAGCGTCACAGCCCATCACCACACATGTGTAGGGCTGGTCACCATAGTGAACCCTTCGATGTTTGCGGTGGTGGTAAGCAGAGATAAAATGGCGTCGACAAAAAACACACTTCTCCCTCTTGTCTCTCATCTGATGGAAAAATTTTACATTCTCATCTCCTTTGTGCTCTGCCTTTAAATGGACATATAAGTACTTGGAATGTTTGAAAACACGAGTGCACCCGGTTCCTGGGCACAGGTACTCGTCCCTGTTCTGCAGATTAAAGTGTTGCTCGATGTAACTGAACGTCACATGCTCGTCATCATCAATTTGCTTCTCCTTAACAGTTTTTGCTTGTTCCACGATGTGGTGCAACACATCTGGATCATGTGTGGTTTTGTAATACAGGATTAGAGATGGGTCAATGGTGATCTCACCTGGTTCAACATCATCATCATCATCCACCTTTTTCTGCTCATCCTCTGTCTTTACATTGTTCTTGTTTGGATTTGTCTTACTCTGAATATGTTGTCTCATGTGAGGAACAAGATCTTTTCGGCTTTTGAATTTCTCCAAGCACACGGGGCAGGGGTGACAGTTCTCTGCTGCATGTCTCTTAGAGTGGTGAATGATCTGGCCGTCAGTGACAGACCTCTTACAAATCTGACAGCGAAACTTGACTATTTTCTTTGTGGTGGATTCTCCTGGCTTTCTTTCAAGTACATTAGAAGTTTGTTTTTTATCCTCTGGCTCATGACCATCGAGACTTCCATTGATCTTTTGATTGTGTGGTTCAATTTTAATTCCCTGCGGCTCTTCTTGTTTGACTTTCTCTTGTTTGTCCACAGCCTCATCCTCTTCTCCTTCTGACTCTGGCGTCAACCCGAGAAGAGAGATGCAGTGGTACTTTAAAGTTTTCCAGTCCCAGAATTCAGGGTCAAAAGGCCAGTAAGCTTTAAGTGCTAGCAGCAGCTCGCAGCGGAGCGAGTTGGGAATAACTTCACTTTCCTCATCATACTTTTGGTCTGGACGCAAGTAAAGCTCCTCAAGGCACCCAAAGGCCTCCTGGCTGGGGCCCAGCAGGAACTCCGTGAGCTGACAGGCACGCAAAACTTCAAGGTCATCCGAAAGAAGGCTGGACACCATCTTGCAGACGGAGATCCTTGTTTCGGAGTCATCCTGCTTTGGAAGTTGAAGAGCTTTGACACACAGTTCTACTGAGGCAGGGACTCCGATCTCCGCAGCCTGAAAAGAGAAGAAGAAATGATGAGCCTTAAACAATGTCTTAAAAAGTTCAGTCTACAAGTAACAGAGGCTGGATGATTTAATAGTTTAAAATTACTTATTATGAATGTATTTTAACTTCTGAAAGCACAAAATAATGTGATTCATAACGAAGATGGGTTCCTGCTACCAATTGGTATGTGTTGTTCAATGACCGTCATTCATTGTGCCTTTGGATTCAAGGAAAGTCAGACCTGTTTTGTGCTGAACTAAACTTGTTTTAACCTCACCGAATCGGTGATTGATATTAATGGATCAAAACTCCACTCTTGAGAAATCTGGGATATAAAAGGCAAACTTTACTGCAGAACAGATGGGCCATATTGTCTGCATTCTCCAGCCATCTGCTGCTTCATACAAGTCCTTTCTTCCTTTCATACTTTTGGTCCATAGCAAAGAAAATAAATTCTTGTATGTTAACTGTGCAAAAAACAGGGTCAAATACAGTTTTACATAGTCTTTTCACTTTCACTTTGAAAGTGCAATTTTTATTTCAATATAGAGCCTCTAATGTTTTCCCTTTTCATTTCTCCATGTGTCTTTGTTGATAACATTTCAACATCATCAATGACTTCTCTTAATCCCTTCTGCATGAAGACTAAATGTGAGGCTTTTAAACAATGCTGCAGAGCTTATTAGCAGCCGTAAGTCTACAAATACAGAGATGACAGAACAGGAACCACAAAGTATGAGCGTTTAGGCAGACTTTTGTTCTTGTGCTGGATCAGCAGGTGGTACTGAATAATTCAGGAGGAGGAGCCTTATAGAATCACAACACAAGCCAAAATGCATTATAATCATAGACTATACAGTGATTACACTCACCTCTGTCTGAATGACGCGGACCAGGTAAAGCAAATGTGAGACTGTTTTGGCAATGGCACCAAGTTGAAGGCAGCGCTCCAGAAGAGACGTCAACGAGGGGTCAATTCTTTTCTGAAGTTTACTCCACAACAAAGTCAAATCCCTTTGGATTAAAAAGAAAAGATAGTCAGTCACTCCCTACACAGCCACTACGCCAGAACTTTCTTGGACTTACTCTCTGTTGACTGAAATCCAGAAATGTAAAGGTAAATGTATTGTTTAATGTATAACGATACACTTTAATTCACCTATATTTTTTATGGCGGAGAATAAACAGGGACCATTCACCATGAGCAGTAAAGACTCTGCTGCTGCAGCTGCTGGGTCAGAAAAGTTGTGCACAAGATGAAAGCTGTGTTCTCCTCCCCTTCTGTCTCCAGATTACATGTGACCTCCAGGACATCCTTACAGTCAAGTCTGGATATCTATTCAGAGAGAGAATACAATCTTAAGTGCTCAGAAACAACCATGACAGACAACACAACCCTAGGGGCTAGTTAATTCTCAAATGAGAAATCAAATGTAATACTTGGAACATCTCACTCCATATTCACACTCAAAAGTTAGAGCTTGGTATTGACGTTATTACGAAACTCAGTACTTTATTGGTTCTCCTCATTTACAGGCAAGTTTACCAGGAAACACATTTAACCTCAATTGAGCACATGAATCTGTAGCGAGAGCAGGAAAAGCAGGCTCACAGGGTTAAACACAGCACCATACTCGGTATAAAGACTTGAGAGGCAGTCCTTGGTTTACAACTATCTGCGTGGTGATACCTGAAAAAATGACCTCACTTACCAGTGTCATACCAATACCGCTTTCAAATATTACAAAACACTATCTTTTCTTAATAACATCAGTTTAAATTAACTGAGAAAACAAATTGCAATGTGAATAACTAAATAATACACAGAATATGTTACTGGACACACCAAGGTTCTTTAAAACCCGATTTGCAACGAAATATTTGACCTCATGTTCAGAGAGATTCAAAAACCTGTGAGAAGTTTTTCATACATTTTTATTTCAAGTTCTGAAAAGTCCACCTGTTTGTAATGTTGTATTTGAAAATAGCAGAGGACAGAAATGTTTGTGTGTTTTTATGTGCAACAGTCCATGTGTAAGAGTGACAGGGCAAAACTGCTAAAACACCTTACAGCATTCTCCCTATGTTATCCATTTTGTCATTAATTCTGATATTGCTTGAAGACTGAGAAAGAGACACTCTGAGGGGAAATTCCCTGTCAACTGTTGTTACTGGGGCATCTTTGAACCTTTGTAACTAAACAACTGACGTACACACAAATTTTGGAGTACTTTGGAGAATTTTGATTGATATATTTTGGTGTTATGCATCAGTAGCTCACACAAAACTGAAATTAAAAGAAATGAAATAGTGAGCATCATGTCACCAACTGACAGCTCTGTGCACTTTGTTCTATTGGCCAAAAAGGAAGTGTTGCCGTACCTCCATGATGGCTTCTTCATTGGGCAGCAGGTGACACAGCAACGAGACATATGTTTGACGAAAAGTAGCTTGGTTGGAGATAGAGGTGCATTCAGTGCAAGCTTTAGCGAGCACAACTGCCTTAGCAACTTCTCCCATCTTCTCCAAGTGCTTCACTCGCATTTCCATGAAGCCTTCACCCTCCAAGCTGATGTAGGCATCAACTGGTGACAGAAAACAACAAATAAACAACAACTATCATAAAGATGAAAGGGCGGTATTCAAAACAAAAAGGGTGAAGCTTAGACTATTATGTCTGTATTTAAAAGTGTGGATGAGTTCACTTGATTCAGACCTTCTTCTGTGTTGGTGGGCTGGCCGGTGAGAAGTGCTGAAAGGACGGGATTGCTCCATGCTCCTCCTTCTCCTGTGATCTGAAGTAAAGCTTGAAGGTCTGTGCTGCCATACTGTAACAAGCTATCATGGGCAATCTGCAATCATAAAAAATGTCACATTAAATCACAACACAGCAAGCCAAATATTCTCAATTTTTCTTGTATACTTAGCCAACAACTGTCATGTGACAAGTATCTTTCAAATATGGGCTTGATTCACCAACTGATCTAGAGAGGAACATTTCTTTTGAATCTTAATCAGAACTGAGCTCAAGCTTTTAAAACTATTTTCCTTTGTTGTCAATAGCTCTGGCAAAAAAAAAAAAACACATTTTCTTGATAGTAACATCAAACAGAACTATTTTCGTGAAGAATGAAGATAAATATAACACATTTTGCTTTGTAAGAAACAGTTTGGGGGTTGGACACAATCTAAAAGCAGAGTAAACAACGAAAACAATTTCAGTGTGAGTGACAGCAGGAAAATTAGATTCCATGACTCTTCATAGTGTATGAGCTGTCTCAGGATAAATATTGAACTAGAGTTACAAGTTTTTTTTAGCAGTTTTTCAGTTATTATTAAGCAAAAAAAAACAATTATAGTATTTCACAGTC
Organism: Thalassoma bifasciatum; assembly: GCA_008086565.1. NCBI lineage: Eukaryota > Metazoa > Chordata > Actinopteri > Labriformes > Labridae > Thalassoma > Thalassoma bifasciatum. Next base: position 307,318 of record RPOG01000290.1, on the reverse strand, counting down.
GCTGTCTTACACAAAGTCTTTTAAATGACCCTTCTGATGAAAGATTCTTGAATATTTCAGACAAAGACAATTTCATGTATTTATTTTCTTATCTTTGTTCCTTTGTGATGTGAAAGTGACAGTTGATCGTAGGCCACAGCACAGAAAACAAACATCAGTAGACTAACAAGGGCATTTAAGGCTTTTATTCTCTGGGTTTCGCAGCTGAGGTGACTTTGCACAGTTTGAGTCTGCAACCCATCAGCCAACAATGAACTGAAATAACCTCTACCTGAACAGAGTGGTGGAACTGAACCCAGGCTTCATATGGGATTTCATTCTCAGGCACTGACAGCAACAGTTCAAAGCAGCTCCTGCACAGAGAAGTGGAAAGAGATTAGACAGAGTTCCTGTACAGCTCAAATCTTAATATGAACAAAATCTGTGAGAGAGTCTCTTCAGCTATGACGTCTGTGCATGTTTTTCAACACATTAACTTTCACATGTATTGTCAGTTAAATGAGACTAATACAAGGTGTCTATTTAAAGCTCCTTCATGTGAGACTTTGATTTAGCTGACCTAATTTACCTCACATCAGTAAATGTTGGGCTAATTCTCTCAGACGAGTCGTCACTTCCAGCTTGAATCCCTCAATGCAACTTAAAGTAAAACATGAATCACATCCTATCCAAAGTAAAAACCAATCTCTGTCAATCAGCGTGTTCTTAAATAGTTCATTTGGAACATCATGAAAGGAGGTTTGGATGTGTTTGAGAAAGTTGGTAAAATGACAGAATCGTGGCTCGAAGATGAAACACAGACTATTTATTCCATGACGTCTGAAAAAACAGTGTAACATAAAATAAGAGTAGAAATTTCAAAAGGAAAGAAAATCATACACCAGACTAATAGCATTTGAATTTGAGTTCTTGGATACTCTCAACGTGAAGCAATATGAAAAAAATGCATCCAAGTGACTGTTTATCTCCTCATTCTTGCAATAAATACTTTAGTACTCTCAGCATGAGCCACAGAATCCTAAAAATGTCTTGATTCAAGAAATTAAAAGAAAAGATAAAAGCCAGAATTGCCTATAAATAGTCAAAAAAATTCTGCCAACTTTGTGAGAAAGACCTGTTCAGTTTGTTGTATTAAAACATCATTCTTGTTCCAAGAAACCAGGGAATCAAATTTGTCGGGACCTTTCAATTGAATTGTGTCACATCGAGTCTGATAAGAACTATATCATTGAGTCTTTTATGACAATTTCAACTAAGAATAAGACATAAATGCTCAGATTTAACTTTCTCCACTACATGTTGTATTATTGTATACTTGAAATGTAAAAACAAATCCTTCATGCAATCTGCTGACTTTCTCTCCCAAAAACAAAATGCCACAAAGAGTCATTGGCAACCACACTGATCAATAAAATGTAACTCAGAGTCTTAATCTGGAATTTATCATTGACCATTAAATATAAAGAAGAGTACAAGTGTGGTTTAATCGGAAGGTCAGATATATATTCTAAAAACGTGCTTCATTTGAAGTCGGAAAAATTAAAATTAATCACAATGACTTATCATTCCTTTAAGCTGGGGACTTCAAACCAACAAACCACATTAAAAAGTTAATGTAAATCGTGATGGATCTCCAAGACAATGGACTCCAGCTCTGCAATCTCTGTGCCAAATAATAAAAACATAACAGAGAAGCATTTCCCACTACTGCCAAACAAAGCATTTCAGAATTTGTCTGAGTGTCACGGTCTCTGACACCTTTCAAACAATTTCAACCGATGTCTTAGAATCAATGACGGGATATGTTCTTACAATTACATGACAAATTTAAAGGTAGATGGTTTGAGAGATAACTGGGATTTAAAGAGGGACAGCCTTTATGATTACGGAATTGGGCAAGAGTAAAATTTTGACATGGATAAATCACTGCAATTACCCAGGTAAATGGTAAATGGAGGATGCATGAAACAATTATTGAATATAGAACCTGAGTGACAAGTCAGTGAATTCAGCCTGTGGAGAAATTGCTGGCTTGTGCAAAAACATCAAACAACACAAAGAACAAGTGTCTTTTGCAACTCATGTATTGAATGAATGAGGGCTTTAAAACACAATTTGTTTATCTATCTATCTTGAGACAAGACAAATGCACCAAACTCAAACTGGGTGGCTGACCAAAGGAGATTAAGCTTCTGCTCTTTTATCTTGCTCTCTTCCTTCCTTCATTTCAGAGGATGGTGATCATGTGTCATATCTGTCAAAGTCAGGATTTTTATCTCAGTACTTACAAAGCAAGTCGCTTCAAAACAAGGGCTACTCTGTCAGACTCAGCTGTGAGGTGGGACCTGGCTGCAGCAAAACAGTTTATGGACAAGCAGTAGACCTCCAGTAGAGGAAGACCATGCTCCATGGAGTTTCTGCTCCCAGCATAGTGCATCAGCGCCTGCAAACACACACACACAAAAAAAATGAAAGTGATTTTTTTTTAAGGTGAGTTATTTGGAAAAGATTGTTAATACTGGAAAAAAAACATAAGCATCACATGAGACATGAGAGAGACATAGTCTGGATGAACAGGGAGTTTTCCACCTGTTGGGATCCTGTTCTGTACCTGATTGATCCCAGATGACAACCTGTCTGATGTGAGACACGACTGATTAGGTCTGAGGGGACTTGGTTGTAAGACATGACATCCCTGAAATCTCAAAAGTGAGCAAATGTGCAAAAAAAAAAAAAGAGGCAAAGGCAAGAATACTGCACACCATCCTTTTGTCAGACCTCCACTTTAATCATCCTATAGTTTCAAAGCAAAGCTGATGGTGCAACTGCTTTGTATTGATGCAATGAGGGCACAAAAATAAATAAAACCAGACATATTGAGGGTTGCTGTCATTGTTATTTTCCCATATCAGCTATCAAGGGTGGGTGAGGTCAAGAGAAGTGTGTCACCCATATGTAGCTACAAGCATCTAATCATCATCACTATCATCTTCCCGGGAGTCCCATTTGCAAGACAGCAGAAACCTTGTTGGTTGTCGCTTCTGCCCGTGGAGACACCAAATTAATTCCCCTCAGTCTAAATATAAGGCATCCTCTCAAAGGGAGCCAGAATACGGTTTCAGCCCCTAGAGAACTATTTCAGTGTGCTAATTACATCCGGAGTGTTTCCAGATCATTTGGAAAACAGACAAAAAAAACCCCGGTTTCTGATTTCATTGATTTTTAAAGTAAAGAACTAAAATGGGACATTTAAGGATAAGTCCTATTTTGACAGAGTGAATTTGTGTCACCTAAAATTTGAGTATGCTTACTGAGTTTACTCAAACAAGCTTGACTTGTAACCCAGATTTTATAGAAACCCCCTATTTGTTAATTATCAAGTACTTTCGACTCCAAAAACAGAAGTGAATCTTGGTTTGGGTAACATTTAGTATGGTAACACAAGTTTTCGTCTTCTTTCACCCAAACACACGTGCTGTTTTGGTTGTAATTGTACGTATTCATATGCATGATATTAGTAATGAGGTGATTTCATGCAGACATGTATCTCCTCCTTGATTATGAAAATACGACAGCAAACCAGTTTAATAGATAAGGAATCCTTCCTCAAAACTAAAGATAAGGGCATCTAAAAATTTTGCTGGATAGCCTGAAAATGAACAAAATGCCATTTTGTGGTCGCCATACGCCCAAAAATGGGTAGGCAATTTGGAAAACCAAAAACATCGATGCCGCCCCGCCCCACAGATGCAACTCTGCATAATGTGCAAACAGAAGCAATGTCATCTGCATGCAAATATCTAATAGGATCATGGTTTTGACACTTTGCTTGAAATTAAATACATGTCACTGACGGTAGATGAGCTGCATCCAGTAACACACTCATCTACCACTGCTACGTTACAGTATCATTAGCCCAAAAATAGCTATTTCGTTTTAACATTTTATTTATGCATACGCAGTTCAGAGCAAAATTAAATGCAGTGGTGCTTGTCCCAGGTTAAACACCAATTCTAAACTTGGTCAGGCTGCTAACAGGCCAGCAGTCCTTAAAGATGAGCTAGCTTGCAGGCTGAGAGAAAAACAATCCTGAGTGAGCTAACGCTGGCTAATCTTAGCTCCGATGCTGCATGTACACATTACCTGACAGAAGTTGTCGCAGTACTCTGTGGAGGATGCTATGGATATGTCTTGTTGCCTAAGCACGTCTTCAAAAGCTCTCAGTGTGGCCAGCAGGGTTTCCATTGCAACCAGTGTGTCCTCGGCCGTGTCCAGGGCCCGGTCGCTCCATTCGTGGTCTGGTTCAACATTATTCTCCGCCATCTTCCCTCTCCGCCACGGCGCGTATGCAGTGCAGTCTGATGCTGCCTTCATGGACCGTCGGAATATTTAAATATGTCAGCTGAACTTCATCATAACCACCGTGATACACCACTATGTCGGGGGCAGCCTATCGAGAAGTCTCCCTATTTCACGCCCCATGAGTGATTCCCCCGTGCTGTCATTATTGTTTACTTTAATACAAACACATTAACTGAAGTAAGCATCAACTACAAACGTTATCAATAAAAGTAAAAATTGGAAACAATTGTGGGTTTATTATCAAACCAAAGATGAATATTTGAAATAATTTCCAAGTCATTGCTTTCAATAAAGAGATGTATTAATTGTTATAGAAACGAACTCACCAAGTTAAAGCTGGCCAACATTTTTCCAAACTTACCTGAAAAATCTAGTCACTTGTGAACATGATTTATTTATTAATTATTTTTCTTCTATTTTACAACAGAAGTTTATAGTTACGACGGAGTATTAGGGCCACATTGAGAAAAGAAAATGAGGGGAGGAATTCTTTCCCCCTCTCCCTCACCCAGTCGGTAAAGTCGAAATGTCGAGGATAAAGTCGAAATGTTGAGAATAAAGTTGAAATATAATGTCAAGAATAAAGTCGAAATGTCGAGAATAAAGTGAAATATAATGTCGAGAATAAAGTCGAAATGTCGAGAATAAAGTTGAAATATAATGTCAAGAAAAAAGTCGAAATGTCGAGAATAAAGTCGAAATGTTGAGAATAAAGTTTAAATATAATGTCGACATTTCAACTTTATTCTCAACACTATATTTCGACTTTATTCGCGACATTTCAACTTTATTTTTGCCATTTCGACTTTACTGACTTGATGAGGAGGAGGGGGGGGGGTCCTCCCCCCATTTTCTTTCCCTCACTGTGGCCCCAATACTCCGTAGTATATAGTTTATAAATATCTATATAAATTTTTTTTTTTAAGTGAAAAGTTGTATCAGAATCCTTATTTCATGCTAACATCTTCAATGCAAACATTCACATGAGTTGGGTAATGGCAGGTAAGGCTCTGCTACAGTCTTAGGGTTTGAAAGGGTCCGACAAAAGAGAGTAATTTGTCATTTAGTGATAAATGTGTTTTTTAATCAGACATTATTTTATTATATTTCAGGGCATAAGACTTTCATATTCACATTCTTCACGATGATGAAAGTGTTTCATTTTCCTCCCTAAGACAACAGAAACATTTGAAATAGAGTGGTTTCATTTAAGGTTTAAAATAAATAAACACACAAATGAAACATTTAGATGTAAATTTACGCAATTCTTACATTACTATATATAGAAGAATAATAATGAATTTACAACCTTGCTATAAAATTGTGCTGTGTAATTAATATTCTTAAGAAATCTTAGTCATCAAAAGACAATCCTTTTTAATGGTTCTCTGTGTTTCTATGTGACCCATAAACTGATATGATTTACTTTATTCAGTTATCGCGTCTGAAAACAATATTTTTTTATTTATTGTGTTTATATTTAGTTTCCATATCTAATAGTTTTCTTCTTGCAGAATATTAGTCTTTGGTGCCCTCTACTTACGAGCAAATAAATGTAACTTTTTTTGACCCGGAAGTGAAATCAGTCAGAGCCGCACGTGTTAAAGGTAAGCAACGCAAACATGAGCATGCGAAGGTGTTCTGAGAAGGAAATATGTAATATTACTGAGCTCTTTGCTTGAATCTAACACCACAGATGTGTTATTGTTGGCAAACAAGAGTAGTTCACCTCTAGATTGGCTGACATTAACTTTTGTGTGTTTTACTGAACTGTTCGTGAACGCAGGCAGTAATCAATACGTGTACGTGCTCTCTGGACAGGTTTTTATTTCATACACAGCGATAGACGGATCCACCATGGGGAAATCCAAACAAACAGGGAACCATAAAAGCGACAAGAAGAAGCATATTTCAAAAACATGGAAAACCAAGCGCAGGACCAAAGACCTGGATCAGATTCACTCAGACATGAAGCCGGAGACAGCGACCAAGCTGCTGCATCAGGAGGTGGACTATGATGTGACAGGATGTGCCCAACACTACTGCTTACACTGCGCGTAAGTTTCACTGTCCTGGAAAAACTAATGACAAAAAGAATATAGAAATAGCTAGTTTCATAACTGAAAAATCGTTCATATGAGGGTCAGGAAAAGGAAAAAGACAAATTATCATGTGAAATACTTTGTTTTGATTTTGAAGTTAAACCAGTAATTGGAGATATGTCTACAGATCTATTTTATTGGAAGGTAATCTTTGTAGGTTGGAGCTAAAACCGTTTTTAATTGCACTTTAGATGGAGCAGATAAGATGCAGATATCTGAGGATTTGAACAGATGAGTAATGACTGAAGATAAGAAATGAGGTGGGGACATAGTGAGGTAGTCAAATCTTTAATGAACTGTTATTAACTCTGTACTTCTTTGAAAAACACATGATAGACTGATGCAAAATGAAATTCTTGTTAACAAGTGGTAAATTTTGAACTCATTGTATTATGAAGGACTAGTTTTGAAGATGAGTTGTATAAGTACTGTGTGGTCTTGGTGACATTTAATCTGACATCTTTTGATAGTGAGGGTGATATTTTGTAGACCACAGAAGCACCAATATATCTTATAGTGCTTAGTGCTTAAATTTTAGTCTCAGATCTTTTTGTTGGTTTTGATTTTATGATTGCTGTAGTTTAATTTAAGAAGGCGTTTTCTGAATTTCATCACTTGGAACTTTGTCCTCAGCTTCCTTTAAGCACTTTTTTGAATGATACCTGTCATATAAACACTGTAGAATAAAATCAAAAGTCAGGAAGACTCAGCTTGAACTTAAGGGAACAACCAAAGAGTTCCTCAATTTGAATGACCTCGATAGTTGTTTTTTTTTACTTATACTCTATGGCTTGTGGTTCATGGGTTATGATTCAGAGGTTTTCAACAAATGTGACCAAAACCATGAGAAAATTACTCTACATTTTAGTGAAGTAAAGAGTACATAACAGTGCTTAATGTTTTGTCTTTCAGAAGATATTTTGTGGACATGAAATCCTTGAAAGACCATTTCAAAACGAAAGTTCATAAAAGACGGTAAGGCATTGCATCTCAAAGTTACTCTCATATTTACTGGTTGAAAACCCTATCAAACCTTATTTTCGTATCTGATCTTAAATGTACATTCAACTTTTTGGGTCTTTTCTATCAACAGGTTGAAGCAACTTAGAGAAGAGCCATATACTCAGGCAGAGGCAGAGAGAGCGGCAGGCATGGGCTCGTACATCCCCCCAAAAGTAGTTGAGGTGAAGACACAGCCTGTGGAAGAGGACATGGACTGAGAGCTGCACACTGTAACCCAAGAGACTGCTAAACCCAATCACACAACAGTGCCTCCGTTGTTCTGTGTGACAAAAATATCGAATGCCTCGTTCCCTCTATAAGCCTGTTAGACCTCTGTCTATCACCAAAATCAGGAAGACTCTTACCATACATGGTAATGTTATGTAACATGACTCTGTGTAAATACTGAATATGTAAAGAACTGTGTGGAATAAATGCGTGGAACTAATTAATCAAAACATGCTGTGAATTTAACAAGATTGTCTTCATATGGAGGTGACAGAAACATGTTCGAAACCTGTTATAAATTTAAAAAAAAGACACAAAGTATGACCTTCAACAGTAAACATGAAGTTCGAATATGTAGCCACAGCCTCTGTTGGCAGAGGAACCTGTAATTGAAGTGTATTAGCAGACATTCCTTGGTCGAGGAGGTTGAGGAGGACCCTTCCCCTTTAAATGTGGCTATGGTGCCAGTAACTATACAAAGTCAAGTAAGAGAGGTTGTGCAGAAACTTCCTGTCTTAACTTTCATAATAAAGGCCAGTGGTTAAGTCGGTAAACATCCATTTAGACATGAAACACCCATTGACAAAACCTGGTTTCAATGACAAAAATCATATTAAATTAATCTCAATGATAATAAGAATACATTTTAATTATAGAGTGCTTTCCAATAACTGCAAGATGTGGTACTAGGTAAATTTTAAAAGTGCAGGTAAAAATAAAAGTATAATACTCAAAATAATGAGTTTGTTTGGACCCTCCTGCACATATCCTGAAGTAACTGTTTGCTACTTTGCTTAGTTTTATTGTTTCTTTCATATCGCACAATTATGTATATTTCATTTTGTGTTTCATTTTCTACACGTGGAATTGATCCAGACTTTTTAATTTTTTAATTTTTTAATCTTTGCACAACAATGTTTATCTAGTAAGCACATCGAAACATTCTTTGTTGTCAAGAAATCAGTGCATTAACCACGTCCCTTTAGAGAGAAAATATGGAAGAGGGTTATGGCCAATAGATTTTTTTTTTTAAATATAGTCCACTCTGAGTAAAAAAAAAAGTCAGAATTCTGTGGAAAAAAAAGAATTCTGATTTTAAAGTCAGAATATGATTGAAATTGGAAAAAAAAAATGTGTCTCAAATTCCGAGTATTTTTTTCTTGCAGTCTGTGTCACTTTCGCTTATGGTGCATGCCATTAGCTGACTTATAACTAAGATTTTTGACATTGATCTCAGAATTGTGACTTCTGAATAAACTAAATATTAAAAAAATACTGTACCTTATTTTTATTATTTTTAAATGGATAATCTCCATCTTGTAAATTTAATTAAACAATTTCTATTGTCGTGATATAACTGCTTGATTCATTTCTTTATCGTGGGTAAATTTGATGGTTTTGAAAAGAAATGGTACTCTTTTATGCATGCTTTTATTATGTAGCCAGAAAAGCCACACATCCGGTTTCCCCACGACTCTAATTTTACCACTACATGGAGTTGAAACGCATCCATATGTCTCCGGATTAGATGTGGGAAATAAGAAATCTGTTCTGCTAGCCTGCAGCTGTTGTCAGAGAGGGTCACGGCCGATAAAGACGCGCTGTGTCCGGCTATAGGACAACAGGACTGTCCGTGAGTTCACAACGCTTCAACTGAACCGTCCACACTCGGCGACCGCTGTTCAGAGATTTTTGTTTGTTATTCAACCTCAATGTCTGCGTCCAAATAGCTGAGGTGGAGGTCGAGGATGGCCGCAGACGTGGATAAAACAACCCCCGAGGATGAGAACAGAAATCCGGCGCGTTGTGCTCAGAAGAGTCCGGGCTCTGCCTCCTGGATCTCTAAAGCTCTTTGGACTCTGCTTATTGTCGGTGCTGTCCCTGTTTTTGCCTTTGGGATCAAGTATTACCAAGACAGCCTGCTCATCAAACGTCATGTGAGACACACATCTGTACACATACCTCATAGTTTACCTGAACTGAATGGATGTTGAGTTTTAACACACTTAAATAATCATGATAACAACGATCAAAATGTGTTTTGATCCTAAAGAAAGTTTGAATTAACATAACTAGTGCATTTTATTACCTCTGAATAACACTGAGCAAATCTGGAGTCTGTTCCAGTATTACCACTCCTTAAAAGCTGTGTCAAAAATACACATGAAATATGAAAAGACAGTATCACTGGTTCAGACATCTGTGGCTGTTAAACCCCCACCTCTGTAGCTTTTTCACTCCTGGGTGTTTTATAAGAGGGGTGGGTCTCCTCCACAGCTGGTAAAACTCTTGTTTAACTGCACTCATGTTTGCCTACAAAGGGACTCCAAACTTGTTGTTTCACTTCCCTACCCCCTTCTGCCTCCATTGTACAAGCACTGGTGGGCACGCAGCTGTCTGAGGGAGGGTGGTCTGATTTAACACATGCTGGAAATCTGTAGCCTCTGGGCTGATTTTTATCCAAACAGCTCTCCTCCTGTTTAATGACACACAGGAAAAACCCTGATGTAGGATTCTTTTATTTCCAAAATGCAGGATTGTTCATCTTAAGCAGCAATTCTCCAAAATGTTAGTGTATTTATGTGATGAAACGGCTCGCTGTCCCAGTTTTGATGCTGTATTCAAAATCTGTGAAGCAGACGAAATGATGTTAGAGGTTCAGTCTAACACTCACGCCCCCCCCTCAACAGGAAGAGAGTGTCCGAACGCTTGGTGTCGAGGGACTTTTCCTCTTCTCCTCCTTAGACACAAATCATGACCTGTATCTCAGTCCAGAGGAGTTCAAACCCATCGCTGAGAAACTCACAGGTACGTCACGTTCTTCTGTCCTGGATTACTCACAGTTAACCCTGCATTGACTGGAATTTCTGTGGGCTTCTTGCAGGAATTTCACCCCCAGTGGATTATGAGGAGGAAGTGATCCATGACCCTAATGGCGAGACTTTGACCCTGGAGGCAAAAATGCAGCCGCTTCTGCTAGAGTCCATGACAAAAAGCAAGGATGGTTTTCTTGGGGTATGAAAAGACCAAAGTACAGCAGCTTGATTATCGTCTAATGTTGACTGCCATAAAGGCTCTTTAAACCACTGTTTTGATGAAAGATGCTTGCAAAGTCACAAAAGACAGTGCCTTTTCTGGCTTTACCTGATTAAAAATTATAAATCCAAAGGACCACCAGTGTTCTAAAAATTGGGAGCAGCAGGTGTAAATTATTTAAGTTACACAGCTTCTTTGCTTCTTTTCACTTCTCTTTTTTAAGACTGCCATAAAATCCTCAGACATCATGAAATGTGTTATGCCCCTCTAATTATTTTCCATATACCTGCAATTGCTCTTTAAAACATCAAAACAAAAAAAGGAAAAGAAATACTTTAAGTAACAAGAACAAGGGAAATATTTCAGTAAAATCTGTCAGCACTGTACTCTATTCTTTGCTCACAAGTTATTCACAGCTTTTTTTCAGAATCTTTGAAAAGTTTATATTACAGTATCAAACATTTCATCTCAAATTTTTGTTTTGAATGGTCTGTTTTATCCCCGTAATGCAACAAGAATAAAGTAAAGCCATCATGTTCACAAATGAAGCGTAGATTTATTCTCTTCCCTGCAGGTTTCTCACAGCTCTCTGAGCGGGCTGCGCTCATGGAAGAGCCCAGCAGTGCCTTCTTCTTCTTTCTCCGCCAGCCACTTTAGAGTTTTCCTGCCCCCAAAGAACAAAGTGGAAGTAGGAGACACCTGGTGGATGATCCCCAGTGAGCTCAACATCTTCACTGGGTATCTGCCAAACAATCGATACCACCCCCCCACACCTAAGGGCAAAGAGGTATCCTCAAAACTTATCTGTTTACACTCAGATTGGACCATAATAATAATAATGCTGTTCATTGATGGCTGTTTTTATCCTGCTGCAGGTTCTCATCCACTCTTTGTTGAGTATGTTTCACCCTCGTCCCTTCATCAAGTCACGTTTTGCTCCTCAGGGCGCTGTAGCCTGCATCCGTGCCAGCAACGACTTTTATTACGATATCGTCTTCAGGTGAGCAGACTTAAAAGACCAAAGTTGTGCCCTTTCCTTTTCTTTTTGGCTCATCACGTACTAAATTATGCATACTTTACATAAGTGCTGACAAGTATACAGCACATACAGTGAATTTTAATGGTGATGTCTTCCCTGGAAGGCAGCCATAGGTTCCAGTTTCAAATCAGTGTGCAAAGATATCTCCCATGAGTCCACTTTACTTTTCTGTCAATGTTACACTAACCTCCCCCTAATGCTGTTACAAGTACTGTAGTTTCTGTGATGAACACTTTTTTTTTACAGTTGGATTCATAACAGAAATACAAAGAAAAACATTTCTTGAGGGCGGTTAAAGGGAGGTGCTAGCATTATTGCTATAATCTGATCCTAAGCCTCCAAAACCAGCTTCTCCACTGTATTTCCAGATGACAGTTTATGTAACAACTCCAATTTTCTTCCTTGTTGATAAATGAAAGTCTTGTATTTCTTTTTCTCCGAAGGATCCACGCAGAGTTTCAGCTAAATGACGTTCCAGATTTTCCCTTCTGGTTCACCCCAGGGCAGTTCACCGGGAACATCATTTTGTCTAAAGATGCATCTCATGTCCGCCACTTCCACCTCTATGTCCCCAATGACAGGTATCTTTTACACCCATACTTCTCTCCCTGCTGTAAAACGCTTATGGCTGGAGTGTGACATGTCTTTTTTGTGTTTGAGGTCTCTGAACGTGGATATGGAGTGGCTTTATGGGGCCAGTGAGAGCAGCAACATGGAGGTGGACATTGGATACCTGCCTCAGGTACAGCTATAGTGATATTGATGAGAGGATAAATGTAGCTCTTACTTTATTTATACTATACATAAAAGATTTTAACCAAATAAAACATGTTCAGTTTTGTTTTCTATTTATATATCTATCTTTCCTCCAACCCCCCTTGACGACTGGCTCACATCATGGAGTAATTTAGTTTCATATGTCGATCTTTAGCTTTACTCTAAATATTTAAATCCACTCTTTCTCAGTGCTTTTTCTCCTATTCCTCCAGAGAACAATCTTTCAGGTTACAAATCCAACTTTTTTGCTTGTTTGTTTTCTTTCTGCTCTGAATAGTAATCAGTTAGTTAGTAAATACACCCTATACTTTTTGTTTATCAATAGCATTTCTGCAGCTTTTATGCCACATCACAGGATTTCGAGTCATTAGCTGAACAACATCCTGACAAATACTAATTAAAATGAAGTTACCAAGTGACCAGATAGCTAGTTATAATAAAACTACTTAGTAACTAGATAACTCGTTATTAGTTAAATAAGGTTAAAAAAATTTCTATTCAATGAAAAAGTCAAGGTCAGAGTGTTCACCTGTCACCTCTGACAACAACAGCTGTCACAGCCCTTAGTGTAGTGAATGTGTTGTCACGGCAACCCACCTGCATAGGCCACTCCCAACTGGTCGAGATCTCATGCTACTTTATCCAAATATAACGTGCAGAAGTAGCTGCTCTCCTAAAATGCAAAATTTAAAAATCTTTGAAGGAAAATATGGGGGAAGTCACTCTGATGATGAAATTTTTATGTGAATTGTGCATATTTACCTCCTTATTGTCATCGTAAGGGGAGTACCATTGGTTTTCCAAACTTGAAACATATTGTATTGTATTCCTTGACCTCCAAAATGTACATCTGGACATTAAATTTGTCATTATAGCTATAACAGAAGCAAGGATATGGGCCCAAGAGTATTTTTGGCGAAATCAACAGACAGTTTTGAAAAAAACGCATGTATGATTACACTTGTGTCTTAGGGTAAATTTATTTTTATGGCCCTGAGGTACTTCCATACCAAAGTGGACCTTTTCATCATCTCTTGAAGTCAAAAGTCAAACCTTTTTACTCAAAGCTATCATTGTGTGTATAGTTAGAGCTGCAGTCCACTGGCCCGTCCACTCCCTCCGTCATCATGGACGAGCAGGGAAACATCATCGACAGCAGAGACAGCGACAGTGAGCCCATCCAATTCGTCTTTGAGGAAATTCACTGGACGTCTGAGATGAGCAAGCAAGAAGCTGCCCGACGCCTGGACGTCACCCTCTACCCCTTCAAAAAGGTTACTGTCTGAAACGTACTTTTGACCCACTCCTAGTCTGAACACAACATTGTGTCATTGTTCTAACTGTTCTGTCTCACAGGTATCCTACCTGCCATTTTCTGAGGCCTTTGAGCGAGCCGAAGCTGAGAAGAAACTGGTGCATTCCATTCTGCTTTGGGGAGCATTAGACGACCAGTCCTGCTGAGGTGAGAGCAGTAATGTCATTGACTGTACAGCAGATATGGACACTCTGAGATCTGTAAAAGAAAAGTTAAAAATGTGTTATCAAAATAGTGGTGCAAAACTTAATGTGGTGTGGTGGCTTTATAAAGAAATATAAGTCAATTCAGAGACATTCCATTGATACTAACAGGAATCTTAAATCAATCAGAGAAATAAACCATAAGACTGACTGATCTTCATTTGACCGACTGACACCATAGTTCAAAAGTTGTAGTTTTATGACCCTGGCTTTTTTTTATCAGAAAATGTTTCATTCGAAGTAAGACAAAATGTAAATAACAGATTTTTATATTTCAACTTTTGACCAGTGTTCTGTGGTTGCTCAAACTCAACCTTTCAGTTTTATCATTTCAATCAGCCCATTTTGGTATACATCTTTGGATTCTACTTCAAGATTGTCCCTCTTTAGGTTCGGGGCGGACTCTCCGGGAAACAGTCCTGGAAAGTTCGCCCGTCCTGGCCCTGCTCAATCAGAGCTTCATCAGCAGCTGGTCTCTGGTCAAAGAGCTGGAGAACATGCAGGTGAGCTGTCAGGAGTTAAAGCCATTTATTTTCAGGATTTTGTATGATTTTACAAATGTGTTGTTTATCGATTGCATTTTTTGTCATGGGTCTGTTTTAACTTTCATTTCTCTCTTATGTATTTCTCTGCTACATGAAACCAAATCCTCTGGATCGTTGCCAAAATTTGTTTACTATATATTTTTTATAACTTAGGCTGATGAGCAGAACTCTGCATTGAGTGAAAAGGCCAAATTGCACCTGGAGAATTACAACTTTCCTGTGGAGATGATGGTGGCGCTACCCAATGGAACTATTGTAAATATTCTCCTTCCATCAAATAACAATTAAACTTGAGAAAAATGCTCTTGTCATAAAAACATGAAATGTCATACATCTTCATTTATATTCTTCTAGGTCCACCACATCAATGCCAACTTTTTCTTAGACCAAACAGCGATGAAACCAGAGGAGGAAGGAGCCACTTTTAGCTTCTCTGGCGGCTTCGAGGACCCTTCCACGTCCACTTATCTCAGCTTCCTCAAAGAGGGGCTGGAGAGAGCCAAGGAGTACCTACAGTAACTTGTGTGTGCAGGAAATGTCGATCATTCCTCTGGGTTATGATCTGAGATAAAGAAAAGCCTCCACCAATTCCACGGAGGATATTTCTCTTATCAGTGTTGGCAGCTGAAAAAAAATCTTTTTGCCTTCTTTCCTCTTTGTTACTATTTATTTGGGTGTCCGTTTCGGTCAGAGAGTTTTCTATGTTTGTATGTAACAAACAGTACAGGGAAATATTTAAACCTTATGTTACTGTTATTTATCAGTATATCTGATTAACATACAAAAAGCCTTGCGCACAGTTAGATCTGCTGTCTGCTTGTAGCTGCTAAATAACGCTGTTGTAAAACATTATCAGTGCAGCTCTTAAGACAAGTCATATGTGTCACAGCACGTTGAACAAACTGCATTTCTGTGTTTGTGGTTTGCATGTGTAATATGTAATACCCAAGCGAGTTTTGTGCTGCTGGATGAACCCAGAGAAAAGGGCAGAAGCAGGAGTTGCCTCCAGTCGCCAGTCAGCAGTTTGTGAAGACTTTGTCTGAAAGCTCAGTCAGAGCTGGGCAACGTCTGATGTTATGCAGAGGCTGCTGGAGGAAACACCCTGCTCTGACTCAGGGGACAAAAGCAGCGCAAAAGAAAAACAAGGGTGGACTGTGGCACATTGACAAAACGACTCTGTTGTTTTACTTTTTTGTCAGTTTGAAACCAAATGTTGAATATTTTGCAGATGTTTCTGTTTGTATGGCTTGACCACACCAAAGATCATGTTTTATGTGCTTTTGCTGGTGTGCACCTTGCACAGCTGTTAGCTTGCTTACCTCATGGTTCATATTTATATAACTTAACAGAACCAAACAGTTATTTGACATTAGACTGGAAGGCACTGTGTACTGTTGTTACCCTCTCTTTGGCCCCTGTCCAAACAATGCTTTCACTCATGTTTTAAGCTGGACAAGCGGTAAACTAGATCTAGCATTAGCATTATTTTTTTTACAATAATCCTCTTATTTCTCACCTTTTTCATATGATACATCTCAGCGCTTCAGGCATTTTTTTCTGTTTTTGGTGTTAAATATAAGCACACAAATGGTAAGGGTGAAACTTATGGAAGCCTTGAGAGGTCAGTTAAAAATAAAAACAAGAGATTCTGCCAGAAGTCCAAATTGTTAGGTTTTTCTCAGCAGGTGTTTCCAGGATAACCTTACTACTAAAAATATTTTATGACTTGGTGGAGCTTAATCATTTTCTTAAAGGGGTATTATTTTTTTTTTCCACACCATTTTCCCAGAGAAAGACATAAAAAAAAAATCACAGAACCCAGCATTCTTGAAGCCTCCTCTACTGTTGCCGCCCCACAAAGATCTTAATCTATTTCCAAAATAACAATGTTTTCTTTTTTTTACAGCAGTATCAGCAGCTGGTGATTTCACGATTTGTGTAAATTCTCAAGTTCATCCTGCTGAATTCTCTTAAGACTTTTTGAACAAGCCATTCAGAGCGGTCTGGCCTCATGTGGGGACAAGTTCAATATACATGAATCTCACAATTCAAGACTTTGCCCATGTGTGTTGACATCTAAGATTTCAACAATGAAAAAAATCACCTTTTAAAAAAAACGATCTCTCGTCCACATTTAAAGATAAAAAGCTTGAACTTCTAAGGAATATCCTGGAAAACGATTTTGATTCAAATATTCCTGAGAATAATTCATAAGATGCAGAAATGTAAAAGAAAAAACGAACAAATAGAACAGAATTGAGAGCTCTGGTTTGCTATCCTGCCTGCTCAACGGACGATAACATTAAATATTTCCTTGTAAGAGTGTTTCAATGTTAATTCAGTCTTCACTGCATGTGGAATATCAGACTGTTTGGGAACATTGGGGGAAAACACTGCTTTTCTGCCATTTTTTTCCTCAAAGACAAAATAAAACTTTTTTTTACAAATAAGAAACAAACAAAAAAAACTGTCTTCTTTTTAACAGAATCAACCAAGCTGCTGAGTTTAACAATCAGTCCTGCAAAAGTGTTAAATGTTTGTGCTGATTTTTATTAATTTATCTATTTTGCGCACAACATGAGCAAAGAAGCTCTGTGTTTTTTCCAAGTGAGAGCTCTGTTAGTGTAGGAGTTAATTTGATACAGATATTTCAGAAACCATGGTGGTGAATGAGTCAGCACTTTAAGTGAGAGAGTTCAGAGTATCCATGGATGAGACGCTTAAGATCCGGAGACAGTACAGATGTTTCTTAACAAAGAAGCCTTTCACAAAGTGCTAACTTCTGCAGTTGATGAAAATCTCTAAATGCAATTGCTGTCTGGTGAAGAGTCTTTTTGGATCTGTAGTGCAGCAATTTGATCATTAGAGGACTAATTTGAGAGTCAAACTCTCAGATTTTAAATGAACAGTCATATGAATGAGGGTACATGCATTAACTCAGGGGACAGTGTACCTTCATATTCACATTATAAATGATGAGATACCACAAACTAAGTGACTGACATTAAAAACTGGTCTTGTAGTCTCTGCAGTCTCTGAGGCTTGTGTCCATCTCCATTCAAACAGAAAGTACTGAAGGATTCCTGTTTTATAAGAATTCAGCTCCACACGGCTCAGCGGACCTCAGTCTGGTTTCCAAATCCACAGGAATGAGTCAAATCTGAGACAGTTCACCATGAACCCCCCCACCCTCCACCACTCAGGAACACTGAGCTCTATTCTGTTCATTTCAGCTCACAATATCCACAGCACTGAACCAACCACATCCCACTGTTTGTTTCTAATATTTTCTTTTACATGGATGATACCATGACATGAATGAGCTCAGGGTTTGCTCTATGATAAATGCTGTCCGGATAAAGAGGCGGTGAGGCAAAGAGCGTTGACTCAGTCTCTTCAGCTGAATGTCCAGACCTCCAGCTCCATAATTCGGAAATCATCAGTTTCTGCAAGGCAGCAGTTATTGAAGGTGTAGCAGGGGCTGCTGCGACCCAAGTACAAATTCTCATCCACCCACAGACCAAAGTGACCACTGGAGGAAAAAGAGGCACAGGGGAGGGGGAAGAAAAAGGGTGAAAAACATCCTTTTTAAAAAAACAAGGAGAAAAGATTACATCCTGAAAAGAGAATAGAAACTTAAACAGAAGAGAAGCAAAGTTTAAAAATATTATTACCTGCCTCCACCAATGGAAAAGGAATCCAAATCTCCTTTTATGAAAAAGGAGTTCTCTCCAGTCCATCTAAAACACTGCAGAGGAAAACACAGACACAACATTGGTTTTTGTGCCTCTTCAGGTCCTGAAGGCTTTCCTTGTCTTAGCTTTGCTTGAATTCAAATAGTGGATCCTAACACTATCTAAACATGCAGCCAACACTACCTTGTGATTTCAGTTATGTAGGGGCTTTAAATCATTTGGACCCTCAACTGATTGATTGCAGAAACACTGTGGTTTATCAGGTGTTTTACCTTGAAGCGAGGATGCAACATAAAAAGGAAAGTTTCTCCTGTGCCGTAGAACGTCTCACTGGGCCTCAGAGGGTGAGAGAGGAAGGCTCCAAACACCTGAAGAGGATATTTCATGAGAAAGGATTCATAATATATATACATATATTTAGATTTGTCATAACTTATCTGAGATTTTTAATACGACAATGTTCCTTTTACCTCATCCAGT
Source organism: Thalassoma bifasciatum (assembly GCA_008086565.1). Taxonomy (NCBI): domain Eukaryota; kingdom Metazoa; phylum Chordata; class Actinopteri; order Labriformes; family Labridae; genus Thalassoma; species Thalassoma bifasciatum. The sequence goes on along the minus strand of RPOG01000290.1, from coordinate 288,534 downwards.
GCATCTTTGATGACGATAAGCACAGGAGAGTCTGTGGAGCTCAATTTTCTGTACAGAGATTTGAGACTGGCGCCGTGGCGGGATGTGCTGTAAGTCAGCTGCCAGGTGTGTCCGATTGTCCTGGGGGGAAGTTCCTTACACAGCTGAGGGAAAATATGAAGATACGAAGAGAGGATAGAGATTGAAAACAGGATGGAAGGAGGATAAATCTGAAGAGAATGAGATGCCTTCTTCTACACAAAGGAACTCCTGATGTTTCTCAGTTTTCCTTCAGCTCAGTTCTTTCCAAAAGACACTGCTGACAGAGGCACGTTGGTTAATCATTAAAAGCGAGAGCTGTTAACTGGTGAATAGATGAACAAAATGATGACAAAATTGTCATGCTAATCTTTAAACTGTAGAGGCTAACAGACAGAACAGGAAGTCTGCACTCAAGTTAGTTTAATTCATATAAATAACACAGAGGACTTCACAATATATCATGCTTTCTCAGTTTAGACTTAATAACTTGACAAGTTAACACATACTGTGAGATTTAAGCTATATTTCTGGGCTTTCTTTTTGTATAATTTCAAGCTAATGACTTTAAAACTGAAACCGTGCTAGTCCCCAGTAGAAAGTAGATCCCTGATAAGTTACAGCAAGATGTCAACTTCAACCTTTATAAGAGTTTTTTATAGAAAATTTTAATGCAAGTGATGTCTGACTACCACTACAAACCAAAAGGGCACAAATAACCCTAAATAAGACAAACAGAACATAATGAAATGAAATGAAAATAATCATTTGGCTTCATCCTCTTAAGCTGTTCTCATTTAAGTGACAGCTCCTGAGTCTGTGTGCATGAAGTTGGCTGGTTGGTACAGGAAGCAGTTGTTTCCTGATAACCAACTGATATATCATTGAAGTTTTTAAGTGCGCAGGAAAAATCCTAGTAAATAAGAAATTATATCAAATAAGCCTTATTTCATACTAGCTAGCATTAACTATTATTAAGACTGATGGGTTTAGAAAATCAGTTTGTGCAGAATAGTGTGTTAACAGTTTGTGTGTTTATATTCTGCATGTGTCACCCACCTCTCTCACGTGAGAAGCTTCCAAAATGTCGCTGCTTTCTACAATATTATTGAGTCCTTCAGGGTCTCTGTCGATGACCTGTGGTGGCTTGTCTCCACCCTCTTCCATCAACACCATCTGCAAACAACAATAGGATTATAAACCCTGAGGCACAAGGACTAAAATTTGTCTCAGTGAAGAAAAACACACTTCTTAGTCCTCAGTGCAGCAGCATCAGAGTTCAATTTTAATCCATGTGTGTTTTCTGTGAGACTCACCTCCCAGTCCTCACCGGCGCTGCGGTGTCTCTGAAACACCTCTTCCTCCTCCTCGTCTTCCTCCTCCTCCTCTTCCACTTGTTCCTCTCTGTCTTCAATAAGCACAAACTCCTCTTCGTCGCGGTCTGCCTCCTTGCCCTCCTCTCCCCCCTCGAGTATACACAGGTCTGGTCGATGGTGTGTAAGGTAGGCGTACAGCTCGTCTGCACTGCAGGGGAAGAGAAATGGCAAACAAAAATCAACAGCTGCGTCAACACAGATAGAAAAGAAAACAATAGAGATGATACTGTGGGGAATGTGGACAGCTGAACATGTGCACCAATAAATATATCGTCTTAGCTACTTGAACTGTAGATCACTTATTGCTCCAAAGAGAAGTATCTCAACAGAGCAAAGTAAACTTGTTCTTTAGATATTCTATAGAAAACTCTTTAAATTAACAAGGCGTATGGTTTGACAGTTTGACTCATCAGATAGTCTGTTAATCTTGAATCTTCTTTATACTTCATCAAAACACATTGAAATTAAAGGTTCAGGATAGCCCTCCAAAATGAAGCAGATCAATATCACCCTGTGTTATTAAAACAGAGAATATCAAGGTTTGGATTTTGTGTTAAAAAAGTTATATTGTGTTGTGTTAAATACTTGTGTGATTGGTCAAAACCACATGAAAATGTTGTGAATTGTGACATAAACTTCAGAGGCCATATTGAATTAATCCATAAGGAAAAAGGCTGGTACATATCCCCTCTGCCTGTTAAAGTTTTGGCATTTACATTTGCTAATGTTCACACAAAAGATCCTTTGGTGAGGACAGGGTATTTCCTACCATCATTGTTATGAAAACCACAGGTCATTATTATTGTTAGAAATAATTAATACATACATGATTAGACGGTCTGTTTACATGTAATCATGATCAATAGAAAGGTTAGTTACCCCAGTTACAGGATTTGATTTACTTTGTTGAAATTCATCTTTATAAATCCAATTCATCATCCAACTCCGTTTAACAGTGAGTCCCTTTTACATTTAAATATGGAGCTAACTGATGACAAACTTATTTCCAAGAGAGCCACCTTTGTACCTCTACTGGAGTCAGAGACACTCTTTTGTTTTTAAAAAGCTCACTGAGTGCCAAGAGTTAAAGAGGTTTGGATAATCATCACTAAAAAGACTGAATGTGACAATGATTGACTGAGCTGGACATGAAGTTCAGCTTAAAACTTAAAAACCAACAAAATAGTTGAATAATGTTCACCAAATAACTCTGATAATACCATAGTTATCTTAGCTGGGTTAGCTGGGTAATTTATTTAAAGACCGAAGAGTTAAAATTGGTTGTTTCATTTTGGGATGCTGTTGAGTTGAATGATGGCAAATAGAGGATTCAAATTTAGTCGAACCTCCTTCTGTGCAAAAATTAAGCCAAGTAACACCTTCTGACTCTTCTTCTGGCTCCTGAACTAACTTTCTGAAATCTGGCCCTTGCAACAACCCAGTCCCTGTACCTTTCCTGTGAAAGGGTAAGCCAGGCTTCCCTCCTGTGAGAAGTTTTAGCCGTGCCCAGCTGAAGGCCTCCTCCAGCCTTCTTCTTCCCTGCAGTCGGCTGAACCCGCAGCCGCACAAACATCAGACTCCCAGGACTACCTGTTGATAACCTGCGAGGCACTGGGGAAAAACAGAGCGGTATGTTTGATGGGTTTTCTAAATAAGAAAACACTAAAATAAGTGTTAGTCAAACCAGAATCCACTCTATACCTGCAGTCTGACTCTTCACAAAGGATTTCTCTGTTCCAACAGTCTTCACTTTACCCTCGGCCTCTTGACCTCCACAGCAGAAGGTGGCAGCGCTGCTTAGCACGGCCACACCAAGAACACCTGAAGGTTCCTCAGACAGTCCTTCCACTGGGCAGTTTTCTAGCTCTCCTTCCACCTCTGCCATGTCTCTGCTCTCTGCCTCCTCTCCCTCCTCCTCCTCCACAGATGCCTCTTTGGTCAGGCTCAGGGCCAGGCTGGACATATCTGGAGGCACCACAGACACCGGGGCTGGGTCTGACGCCTCCTTTTGGTTTAAGAGGCCACCTGCTTGTCTCTGTGCAGATTTCAACTTTTGGAAAATTTTCTTTCCTTTTCTTCTGAAAGTAAAAGAAAATAAAGAAGAATTGAATTAACTTCCCATGACTATCAGATTCTGTTTGTCTGTGTGTTTCTATTTGCTGACCTCTGCTGGGACTTGCTGAAGTGGACATGTGAGATGTCGGAGAAGAAGGAGACAGATGACAGATTGTCAACAGAGCAGGACAGGAGGTATTCCTCACAGCCGTGCTCCTTCACCAGAGGATGTGTCTTACATGGGTCGAAGAAAATCTTATTTGAAGTTACCAACAGAATACCTGAAACCACGCCCTGGAACAGATGGGAAACTTTAGCACAAAAGGTGAGAATAAAACTGGTATCAGACTTAAACCCCTGGTCCCACCCACCTTGCGGTCTGTTATGTAGCGGCAGAATAGTTTAAGGTACTGCATGGCCTCTGGTCCCTCCCCCTGGCAGCACTCTGGTGGCAGAGCCAAAAGGCAGAGCTGTCCATCAGGCATAGGCACCGCCTCCACATCCTGTCACAGATTATTTCAGTGTATGAAAGGAAATACAAGTTGCTACAATATATCATTACTTAGATATAAATGACAGACTTTAACTGTTTCCAGATTGAAAAACACAGTTGTTGTGATTGGGAGCCTCTAAAAATAAGCATTCAAAACTCAGAACTAAACCTGTTTCAGCTGAAGGAAGCAAAAACAGAATAATTCACACAATAATTTTACATTTTAACGCTTGATTGCTCTCTCTTCAAATATAGAAATAGACAGACTTCATCACTAACAAAAGGAAAAGAATGAAAGGGAGGTTTCTTTTGTTCATCAAATCCACTCAGCGCTGCAACATTTTGATGATTGGGTCTTATTTTGGTGCTTGTTACCATGGCAACATGTTCTGCTCATTCGATCCATCACAAAACCTTCTAGGCTCATTTTTCATTCACCGTGGCTAATTACTGTGTAATAGCTGGAATAGAAGGATCTCAGTGAGAAGGACAGAGACTTATGTGATACATTTGGTTTGGCCTTTATTAACCTGTGGATGTAGGATAAAGTAAGATAAATTGTCTTACTATTTAAACTCTCAGTGAGCGTTTGCTGCGTGCTTTCTCTCATTCTCTCTGCTCCTGTTATTTCCTGGCTCTTTTCAACTGTCCTAAAGCCACATAGTTTTCATCCACGCACAGACTTTCTCGGGTACAGCACAAGTTGTTGTCTCAAAATGACCTTTGGTGATGAACCCTGACCTGTCACTTTACATTACAATAAGTTGTGTAAGTAAAAAAACACAAGAACGAGGAAATAAGAACTGAATTCAAAGTATCAGCAATTCTGTTTCATACATAAAAATCCTGAATTCATGCATAATAATGTTCCTGATGTGAAAAAGTATATGACATTAGCCAATTCTGAATAGTAATGCATAAATGTTTAAGCACAATCATCTCAATTTGGCAGGTTGATATGAGCAAGTTTGGACTTTTTATTAAGCCAACAGGTTTGAAAAAGTCTCATGAGACATAGTACAAATCTACTATGGTATAAACAGGAAAGAACTCTTCTCTCTTTACAAGTAAGTGTCTAAAATAAGTGTGTTGACTGTTAATGAACTGGTCCTGTCCTTCAAAGCTTGGAAACTTAAAGCTCCTGCAAGGAGTGTGTTGCTAGTCATAAAACACTGGAGTTAAGGCTGATGCATATTTTGGACCATCAGTTTTCAACAAGGCTATAAGCAATAAGATTAACTGTTATATCTATGTGCTACATGGTTATTTTCAAGAAAAGTCCATAACACCAAAGCAGCACTGATTTAGATTTTATATACTCTAAAAATCAGGATGAGTGACATATTTAACTGTTAAATGTGGCAGAATGAGATTATAATCCTTATTTAGCATTGAGGAAAATTAGTGAAGAGATGACTGAACTGTTTTGTACTCTGTGAAAGTAAAGTGAAAGTTCATCACAGAAACTGTAAGTGGTGGGGGCTTTCAAACCATAATGGTCCCCAAATGTAGATCTTCGCAGTTCTTTGCGGTTGGGGCCAATTCTGCCACCTATATTGGTTCATCTTTTTTTGGAGACTCAAACTGAAGCACCATGTCATTTTTATGTGTTCACTCAGCTAAAAAAGTGTCAGCACTCTGTTTTGCCCTCAGAAAGGCTGTTTGTCTTTGCACTATTTGCAGATGCAACACAGATGTGCTCTCCCACCTAAAAAAAACATTATACAGAAGCTGTTTAAATTTGTTATATGTAAATAGAAAACCAAAAGGGAAATCTTAAACTTGCTTCAAATGAAAACATAAAGATTTCTATCAGCAGTTTAATTTGCAACTGCGTCATATTTGAGCTTCAACCCTCGGTTTTGTGGGTTATTCTCTGTTGTTTTAAGAATAACAGTCACGTTTTCTTGATAACCTACAGTTAAAGCATGAAAATATGAAATTGTAGTTTTTCTACATACCAGTAGTTTGTCATATTCTGCCTCTGGTGAAGGGGACTGAGGCTGAGCAGTGAAGGTCTCCAAAGTCTCTGGATCTCCTTCTTCATCTGACTTCGGGTGAGGAATGGAGTGAGAGTCCCGCTCAGGTTGAGACGATCCTGCGCTGTTTGAAGTAGATTTTCCCTTCGGCACGACCAGCTGCTTTAGAAAAGAAGCCATGCTAAGATTAGCCCTGACATTGAAACAGATATCAGTGACTGGTGTGACTACTTCCTCTTTTTACTGGCCTGCAGTTCCCCTCTCTGCTTTGTTTGTAGTCATACCTCAGCTCCATGTGACACATCAGGGTTGGGAATGACAAACACAACATACCAACTGATGAAATAACTCGAAACTAAACATGGAACGAAAAGGGAGAGAATTTGTGTCTGATAGATTATGTCTTTGTTGTAACAATGCTTCTTGGAAAAGCCTTTTTATATTCAACATATGTAAGGAGCCACATTTGTAAGGAATGTGTATTTGTGGGCTGCACCTTAAAAAAAACTCTTTTACTGTAACTTAAATTTAATTCAGGATTTGCTCTCACAGTAGGCTACACTCATTTAAAAGTAAGAAACAAAATGACTCCAGCTTTGTGCCAGTGACAGACAGGTGCTGATTTACAAGTCAAATCCAAATATGCAAAAGCAGACGACAATACAGCCACATTTTCATTCTTGACCTCGTGTACTCGACACTGTTCATAAAACAGATGCCACCAGTTTCTTGCAGTTGACCCTTACCTCTCTGGGGATGAGTGTAGCAGAGAAGGAGATCACATTTAAAGAGGAATTGTGACCCATTTTACTGTCTTCTGCACAGGATGTGACGTTACTGTTGAACTGAGATGAGACGCTGAAGACAGTGTCCCCAGTGGGACCCTGAAACACAAACCCAAATAGACCGAGGCACATTTCAAATCAGACTGTATAAATGAAGGCAGTTGCATGTCGAGACACACGCAATTACTCTACACAACTTTGAACCTGACCTTTCCATCACTCAATAAAAAAATGTTTGTTTCAGCTGCAGGATTGTAATGTATCAAAAATCTTTACTCAACTTACTTAATTTACTGCAAGCTTTTGCTTTTTGTTTCAACAAAACTGTGTGTTGTTGCTATTGCCAGTTTCTTTTTGGTGAAAGAGGCCCCTCATCTCAATAAAGCAAAGCTTGCTCAATAAACATCACTAGTTAAAAAGATGTGTTTGAAAATTTGGTTAAACTTCACAAGATGACTGCGGACTGAAAAATGAATCATCATTTCTGGTGCAGCTCTTTCATGTTCATCATGTCAGATTAGATGTGACTAAAGTGCATAACAGCTTTAAAGTTGTTGCGAACTTGTAGCTGGGATCAGTTCCAGAACTTTCCATCCACTGACAGTAGGAGTTATTTCAATAAGCACCCTAAAATTAAAAGCTAAACGAGTATGTGCTGAATCTTTCTCTGAAAAATGTAATCTACATACCCTATTAACACACACAAAAAACACCTCTCACAATGAAATACAGTTGAAAGGCACCAAAAGCAAAGTTCTCTCCAATTTTTGCAACAAAATCTAAACATTTAAACACTTCTAGTGCTTCTTGTGATTCAGCAATACTGTTAATCATCCATATCTTGAAAATTTGAGATTCACAAGTCTCAAAGGATAAAATTTGCCAGTTTCTCAAAAAGCAATTTTGTTGGAGTTATGGAGATTGTATGCATGCAATCTACCCCAAACATATGTAGCTCAGGCACTTTGTCATAAGAATATACACCCCTTGTAACAATGAAAAGAGTTATGAAGCTCAGCAACGAAATCAGAAACCAGAAAATACCTTCGAATAGGCATCTGAATATACATTCCTGCGGCTGTATTTATTGTAGAGGCTCTGAAACAGACTCTGCTTTCCCATGGTCCTGGAGAACAGCACTGACAGCTCATCATGCACCTTGGACACTCTTTATCAAACTATCTCAAGACCATAAATTGTGAAACCAATCACCAGTCAGAAAATCCTCACTCTTGCATGACTAATCAGATGACATAATGTTGTAATAATAAATCCACTTCTTGTCTCTACAACTTCCCAGTTTTTCTCTTACCTGTTGTTCCCACAGCTGTTTTCCAAAATGCACACAGTGGTTGGGAGCACCACAAAGTCTTAAGAGTCACAAACATATGACTCACCCTGCTGCCTATGCTGTCATCTGATGGTCCAGCCATGTGCTCCTGCTTCACTGCAGCATTGTCTAGATCCAGAGAAGTCCCTGAGAGGGGAGAAAAATCCATCTCTGTCATGCTTAATGAAAAAAACAAATTGTGAGGAAAATGCAAGAGTGAGGCATCACCACTCCCTGGCAGACTTAACACACTGCAACCATCCTCATCGGTAAGAAAATAACTTCATGCAAACACATTGTCAGGCCACCACAGCAGGTTCACCTTGCAGATAGTACTGCCGCAGTTTGGGGTTTCTGATGTGTGGGATGTGGTCGAGTGGCCGGACCACAAGGGGTTGGTGCTGACGCTGGCTGCTGGCTGTGGGCTCCTGCATCATTCTGGCCTGAGGCTGAGTCTCCCAGGGCCTCTTAGTGAACTGTGGAGGCTGAGAAATGCTGGGAGGGAGCTTAGAGCCCAGCCTGAGAGGGGGAGAGCAGAGACAACATATAAAAACAGAAGCATTTTCTACTATCCTTTATTTGCATCACATATCTACACACATAGTAACTGACTGTACTTACACAGACCTTTTATAGTGTTTGCAAAGAGCTTTTCTACTTCATGGCACATTCATGAGCCATCTGTACACCTATAGTAGAAAATGCTATACAGAGTAACTATCACACACTGCAAGCTCAGTCAGTGGGAGCAATATGGAGTTCATGTGACACTTCAGCGTGTGCTGCAGGAGCTTGCCTTGAACTATTAACATACTAACCGGGAGGCGACTCACTCTTCCACTGAGCCAAAACTGTTCTTCAGACATGCTCTAAAAGTTGTAGGTCTAGTTTAAAGTTAAATAAATGAATAAATACATAAATAAATAAATAGCAGACAGTTTAGCTCAGTTGGGAAATAAAACACACACATATATGACCCAAAATTGACTACATGAAATGTCTTGTATTTTCTTTTTAAGCATTCATATCAGATAAAATCAGCAGTCACTTTTTTCAAAAGCTTGAACCAAGATTTTTGTTTTTAAAAACTGCATTAAAGTTACTGTGGATGTAAACGTCTCTCCACAGTTGAAATATTTCTGTAAATGACCTATGACCGCATCCAGCAGTCGTCTTTCTCATTTACGCTTAATTTCCAATGCTTAGACTATTTGTTGTACTTTACTTTTTACTAAACACACACCGAGTTGTTATCCTTGAACAAAAATTACACGTAAGAGAAGATTTTCACAACAACAGCAAGGATTTAGTCCAAAAAAACAGTGGTGCAGCACCCTCGGCCTGATTAGATTTATTTATAGGGTAATGGGAGATGTCTGTGTATCAGCCAGGGATGCGAGTTCCTGGAAACATCTTGTCATCCTCCCGCATATCATTCTTATCTAATCCTTAACTACCAGCAGAGGAAACCAGCTGAGGAAAGTTTGTATTTTGAGTTAAAGAGATTGTAATTTGTATTCTAGTCTGGTAGAACTCGTATACTGGTAATCCGGACATGTCACCTTTGAAAGACTGAATTGTTATTGTGCTTTAATCTGAGTGGCAAATGCCAGCCAGACTCGTCACATGTCCGGCTAGGGCTTTGTTTTATTTCCACTAATCCATGTATTTACAGGCCTGACCTGGTCTTGACATTGCCGAAGTAGCTGGTCCTGGTTTTGTCCCTTTGAGACTCGTGGTCCATGTGTCCTAAGGTCTCAGGCCTCCTCACAGACTGAGCCATTTTCGCTTTCTCAAATCTGGTGCTTGCAGCAGTGGCAGAGGGATAATGGGTTCAGATGACATTCTTCCTCCTACGTTTGTTCCCCATGCTTAATTTTTCCTGATCACAGCTCCTGCACAATAAAGGAAGCAGTAAAATGATGCTTTGTTTTACAAAGGGGTGATAAAAGTTCTTCATGCAGCCACATGACTTCATAAGGAAGTCTGCTTGATATGAAAAAAAAAATAGTTATGAAACAAGGTTTTTCAATACAATCAGGCACAGATCAATTAATGTGTTTAACTTTATAGAAAGAGATTGCTGGACATTTGAGATACAGATTGCTCTTCTAGATTCAAGATCTGCCTCTCAGAAAAGAAGCCAATAATTACTTATCAATATTATGATTCTGATATGAATCAGATGCTGGATTTCCTGACTCCAGTTTAGCATCACTGTATTTAGAGGATACCTAACACTTTGAATTTCATGCTATAGGAATGCCTTTAGCTATAACCTGCAAAAGCCTGCTTTCCCCTCCCAATAAAGGGTGAGGAGCTTGACATCTCTGAGTTAAATGCAGCAACAGGATTAGCCTAGCTTTGCCATGTATTTCAGAAGCTTCCCAAATCACTTCGTCATGTGCTTAAAAATGGTTAAAATTTGCTACCCGCAGATGCTAAGGATGCATCAATTACTGTGTAGGAAGTAAGCATTTTGACGACATCACAGAACGATCGAGACTCCTGCTATGGCAGACAAAAATATCACAGCAGGTGGACAGAGATGTTGAGGATGACATATGTGATAGGAGCAACAGTTAAACAGAACCGGGTCTTCACTGACCTGTGTCTATTCCATTGATGGAGAGGGATTGCGGTCATATGATCGCGTCTTCATATTGCAGTGTTATGATATCACTGCAGACAACGGTAACAAGTTCAATATTCAGGCTCCGCCCACTGCTGGAAGACAAACGCAGCCGTAGTCAAGATAGTTCCTCACCTAGCCCGAAAAAACAAAGGCGGAAGTGCAAGACAAGAGTTATCTTGTCCCCTCAAACATTTTCATTCAGCATATCTTTCTTTCCATATCTAAGAACAAATATACGACGGATAGGAGTATTGGGGCCACAGTGAGGGACAAAAATGAGGGGAGGAATTTTTTTCCCCCCTCCTCCTCATCAAGTCAGTAAAGTCGAAATGTCGAGAATAAAGTAAGTAATAATAAATAAGTGTTGAGAATAAAGTATAAATGTCGACATTTCGACTTTATACTCGACATTATATTTCAACTTTATTCTCAACATTTCGACTTTATTCTCGACATTTCGACTTTATTCTCGACATTATATTTCAACTTTATTCTCAACATTTCGACTTTATTCTCGACATTTCGACTTAATTATCAACATTTCGACTTTATTCTCGACATTTCGACTTTATTCTCAACATTTCGACTTTATTCTCAACATTTCAACTTTATTCTCGACATTTCGACTTTACCGACTGTGTGAGGGAGAGGGGGGGAAAATTCCTCCCCTCATTTTCTTTTCTCAATGTGGCCCTAATACTCCGTCCTATTCTTGAGATCTGTTTTGTGTTATCTCTGAATATTCATGACAAATTTACAGCTGTAAATCATTTTTTTTGTTGATATTGTTTAACCATCCTTGCTTTTTGTACTGTAAATTACTGGAGCCCTAAAGGCCATTATTTTATGCAACTTATTTCATAATTCTCTCGAGATAGAGCTTAATTTTAGAAAAAAGAAGCAAGATTAATAAGCTGAGACCATGAGAAAACAACATAAAAACTCATAATACAGTCTACGGTCATTTTGAAAAACAAAATTAAATGGAGTATTTTCAATAAAAATACTTAACAAAATTTAATTTTCTAATCCACTTAAAGGAAAATGGTTAAGAAAAAATAATTTTGTCCATTGATGCTTTTACCAGTAAAAAGTTCTGTCCATTATGTGTATAATATAGGTAAGAGAGTGTCCCACACTGAAGAATGCAGTGATAAAAATTCAAATGAAAAAGTAAATTAAAAAACTTAAATGGCTGTTTGTTTTCATAATCCCATGTATCTCAATTTTTTTTCTTTACATTTTTTCTCCACAATAGTTTTGTACTGTGAAGTGTTTCCCTGGAGCCTCTGTTTATTATTGTTCTCCTCCAACTGTAGGGGGCGCTCTGGAATCATTGTAATGAGGAAGCTCGTGAGGCTCCAGCAGCCAATCAAGTTAGAGAAAAGGGAGGAACAGGTTTCCGGCCTAATGAACGACAGAACATCATCCCCGGTGTAAAGACGAAGAGGAGAGGCCACACCAAATAACGGGTTACCTCTCCTTGTTACGGCCGTTATCTACTGTAAGTCCTGCTCTTTCAAAGCTGTTTGCACATCATGAGGACTCGGTGTTCCCCCTTTAATATCTGAGAGTTAATGGACCGTTGGGGGTCAACCAGGGGGTCGTTCGTGGTGCTAAAGCTAACTGACGGCTAAGTGTTTTTCACATCTGTAGTTCCCCAGGCTATTAACCAGATGAGTAAGCTTTATTCAACGCACGGCACCAAAGTCGTCTTGTTAACGTCAGTGTAGCACACAGTAGTATTTCGTGTTCACGTTAATTTGCTGGAACTATGAGTCGTAGTTGCTAAGCAGCGTTAGCTCTGATGGTTCCTCTGCTGCTTCATGTCATGTTGTCACGATGAAATCACGAAGTTGAACCTTTTGTACTTCAGCTCCAAATAAATCTGAGGTGAAGGTGGTTTAAAACAGCACTCTTTTAATTGCATAAGAAGTTACTTCCGATTAATTGTGAATGCTTAGTTTCTTTTTATAGCAGACCTTGATGGTCAGGACTGAATGTTTCTGTTGTCTTTGTATAAATACGGTCCTGTGTGAGTTGTGCAGGTTGTTGTCCAAACCTTCTCTGTTTCTTCTTACCTGAAAGTTTTTGGTAATAGTTGATTTATTCTCTTCAAAACAGAAACATTTAATTTTGTCTGATGTCTATATTTTATTCATATAATTATTGAAACTCTGAATCATGATGATGAAATAAGCAGATGGTTGCTCTGAGGACAAGAAATATTGGGTGAAGTTTGATCAGCTGTTTTTAATCTATTTTCAACTTAAATGTCTGGTGTGTCCACCTTTCGTGGCAATTAAAGTAGAACATGTTTCTGGCCCACTGCAAAAAACTGAAGTTCAAGCAAGTCTTGTTGTCTCATTTTAAGTTAAAATATCATTTTAGTCTCAATACAAACCATATTTACCAGACTGGTCCAGAAAAATATCAAGTTTCAAGTTATTTAAAGAAAAAAATCTTACCCCATTTTTTTGCTCATTGTGAGCAATTCAAATCCAGACAAAATTGTCCCTAGATATCTTGAAATGGGGCATGTTTCTGGACATTTCAATTGAATGTGGCTCATATCTAATCTTAAACAACAATTCTGGCTAAAAATAAGATAAAACAGTTGCTTAGATTTCAGTTTTTGCAATACATAGTGTATGTTATCCAAGCCTTCTGTAACTCAAGCCAAAGACATTTCCTGAATGTACAATAGATCTGTTCTGTTTATTTTCCAGCATGTCCTAATCTTTCTGCTTGGGTCTTAGATTTTCATTGTTCCTTTTCATAAGGAAAATAGCCCAAATCTCCATACATTAGCATAATTTCCCAAGTGTTTTGATAATTTTGTCCATAACTGCATATGAAAGCACTTTACCTCCCTGGGTAACCTAGATTCTGAATCTAGATTTTAGTTGTTTGCCACATGTGACTTAAGCAATGATTTCTAGACAACCGTCTTATGTTCTAAGAAAAACCAACACAGTGTTGTCTCTTCTCTCAACAGATGCTCCAACTAATCACTACTTAACATCCCAAGTATTGGCAGTGAAACTGACATGGCATCTGTTTGCTGAGCTGCTCCATCTTCAGCCGCTGCAAGCACCAAGTGCTGGTGTGTAATCACCAAGTGAATGAGACTGACCCTCCTTCACCATGGAAACAGAAGCAGTGAGTTTTCTCTCAGCCTGTTAATGGTGTCCTCACTTAACACTGTTTAACTTAACACTTTATTACTGCAACATGAATATGGAGGAATTCAGAAAATCAGATTGGTACAAAGTAGAATACTTTCATGAGGAGGTTTTTTTTTTCTGACTGATTCTTTACAGGAAGTTATTCCTATCTGGCAGAATAAGCCTCATGGATCCACCCGTAGTGTTGTGAGAAGAATAGGTTCAACCCTCCCCCTCAAACCTCCACAGAGGGCATGTTTTCAGGTAAATATGAGATGATTCAACTTGCCTTCCCATATATATTAGTTACATGTATTTTGCAGCTGTAATGACTGTTATGTGTGTGCTACCATTACTTATCTCTATATGCATTAGGAACTACCGGGCCTGCCCTCTCTTCGGCCTATGGATGGTCCCATTGTTCCTACTTTGGCAGACATAGCTTGGATTGTTGCAGATGAGGAAGAGACGTATGCCAGAGTGCGGTGAGTATCTATCAAGCAATTAGAGAAAGGCACTGTAGTGTTGGGGTAGTGCCAAGCTTCTACTTCATCACTGCTGTATCACAGACTCCAGCTTTGGTCATGTCAACACTTGAGAAATACAAATTTGTCCACTGAGAACGTTGTTGTGCGCTCTAATGTTTCATCACATTGAGATGGGTTTTTATCAGGGATGTGGTGCATGGCAAGGGGAACAAAGACTCTCCAGTGTCCATTTGACATATGGCCCCACCTCTGTGTATTGTAAACCTAACTATATTGAATTAACCTGAATACATTAATCAGTTAGGTCTTGGGAGCAAATGCACAGCTTGAAAAATTCATCAGTAGGTTATTTTTCCCTGTTTTTATTGTGTCATAGAGACCACATTCTGACAGCTATTATTGCCATGTTATTGGATTGGACTTTGGTATGATGAAGTTTTCTGATGTGTAAGCTACAAAGTGAGAATAACATCATATGACCTGACCTTGGAACTACATAATCTAAATTAAACTCATGGGTGGTTTATTGTTCACTAACAACAATTCTTTTCTTCCATGTTTTCAGGAGTGACTCTCGCCCTCTGAAACACGAGTGGCGGCCCACACCGCTCCTCGTGCTCCACAGGAACTCATCTGTCCCCAACTTCCGCCGCGAAGGCAAACGGGTGGAAGGGCTCAGGAAGCCCGGGGTGACGGCGCTGAACCGTACTACCGCCCTGCAGGATGAACTCAGCAGGCTGCGTGCACAGATCGCAAAGATCGTGGCAAGTGATTCTGGTAAGTTAACTAAACATGAAATGCAGGTTTCAGCTGCCCTCTGTGAATGTAAAGAATGACTTTCAAAAAACACTGGTTGAACATTGAACTTTTTTAACACTCCTCTTTCTCGGTTTTAAACTATGCTTCATAAAAACCCTTGAAGCTGTCTAGATATCGGATTGCTTTATTGAGCCCACTTTCTGTTACTATCTTTATCTGAACATGATGCTTTTGTTGCCAAGTCAGCTGCCCTGATTCTCCTAAAGCTGTTTGGTATTAAGATGTCTTGGCACCAGTTTGTAGGTCATTGACAAAGGATAATCCCTGTGGTTCAGTGGCAGTTTGGTGTCTTGTTACAAATTTTAGGAATAGTGGCCTGCATTCACATGTATTGCATTTTTTTTGTTTGTTTGTTTGCTTGTTTGTTTTTAGGGGGGTTGGGGCTGATGATGCCAACCATAAACAACACAGAGATAGTCTCTTGAGCAGGGAAAGGAGTTCTTACAAGAACAAAACCTTCATTCTCTTTTTTCATGCTTTTGTTGCTATGATGCAAGTGAATCACCAAGCTTTAAGTAATGTGGTGAAATCACAATCTGCAAGGAACATGTTTAAGCCAATTTTAGATTCTGTATCATTCAGCTTCACTCAGGAATAGGTTTTCCTTGATTAACCAAACATTTTTCCGACTTGAAAATTAACCTGTTTGAATCATGAAAATCCCTTTTTAAGAGTTCTTTTTTTTTAAAAGGGAGGTTGTTACTCAACAGCAGATGCCTAAAACTGATGTGTTTTGCCCTACATATGGATTTCCTGCATAAACTGTCAGGTGTTTCTTTCAAGGGGGACTGAAAATTTGTGTTTGTGACTCTTTACCTTGCAGCCTTATTTATTTTGCTTAAGTTAAATAAATAGAGCTGCAAGGCAAAGAAACAAAAACATGTTTTCACTCCTTCTTGAAGCTTGTCCATAGAGCAGCCTTTCACACAGCAGCTAAAATTAGAGTTGGCATTTGAATTCTTTGCTTTAGATGCTTTTAACTGCCCTGTCTTTATCAGTTTTTTAACTTCTTTTCTTGCTCCTCTTCTTTCTTCGAGGATCCAACCCTCTGACCCCTGACCTCCTCTCCCCCGATGACACAAGCATGAGCTTCTCCATGGCTCCCTTTGAGACAGCGCCCTACCAGCCCGCCGCCACAGCTGCTGCTTCCTTTGTCATTAGCGATGTCACAGAGGAGGAAGAAGAGGAGGAAGAGGAGGAGGAGGAAGATGAGAAAGATGTAGTCTCTGTGGTGTCAGAGCTCGTTCCCGACCCTTTGCCGCCTGTTTCCATGACAGCATCAGCAACCTTTGACCTGGACAGACCAAGCATGGACTTCCGGGAGGCAGAGGAGGACACAGTGTCACTATCCAAGTCCACTAGTTTTGCTGATGTCATGGATATTCTAAAGGATATGAATCGTATGAAGATGAGCAAAGACAGGTGAGAGTGAAACACCACAGAGCGCTTAAAGGTTTACTGAGTTATCATGTGATCAAAAAAGCTTTTTAAGTTTTGATCAGACTGAGGAAACAAAAAGTGATACTGCAATACTTCAATATATATGTTGGGATATTTTCAAAGTTTGCTGCTTCACTCTGTTCAGCTGAATTTTCCCTGACTCTCCCTGAAATGATGACAAACTCTCACCTAACTGCCTTGGTCTCTCTGCCTCCTCGAAGCCTATTTGTGTTTGCAAAGTCTCAATCATGTCGGTATCCCAATGCTAATTATTGATATTGGTCTGAAATAATTCCTGCCAGTGATTCTCCTCACATCAGGTCAGACTTTTTTATAATGCGCTTCTGCACATAGATTCATACATTTCTTCTTTGTTGGGTGGTTAGCAGATACAACAGAGGCTGTACATCCCTCAGAGAAGAGGACTCCGCCTCCCTGATTTCTGAGGCTCTGAGGAAAAAGTTTGTCTTGAAGGAAGAAGATACTGCGGCCGTGAAACGGAAGTGATCACGTGTATCTCACTAACATCAATCCTGCTGCTCCACGTAAGTCAGGAAAGGAGAGACAGCACTCTTCAGTCGAAATGTTTTGTATAACCAGTTGTTACAGGCATGTAGGAGGTTATCAGTATTCAGTGGCAGAATATCTTATCTCTTTTTTGATTCTTAGTCATTGTTTTTCTCTCCTCTTTATTTTAGGCCTATGCCTGTGGAATATGTACCCATGGATCCACAACCCTTGCTCCTCGGACCCAAGGAAAACGCTGTCTGCAAGATAGGGAACAAAAACACTTTATCCCAGACATTCACAGCTGAACGTGAGCTGCACAGTGCTGATGGAGCGTGAGTGGTCTGAGACTTGATGAAGTCATCAGTTTCAGCGCTGCAGTTAATATCGCATTCAGTCTATTTTTCTCTGCAAAAGGCTTTTATGTTTATCTTTTTGTCGATTAGGGACTCGACAGACTGTTATGCTGTCCAGACACTTGCTCTGCGTGCAGGCTGTTTTGATTTTAAATGCATTTTTCGAAGATGTAACACATTATGAGGCTCCTGATATCCTAACAATCAAATCAGTTTCTGGACTTAATTTCCCTTTAAACAGCCTTTTATCGACCTTGCTGTTGAAAAGAGCCATTTTTTCCTTTTAGAATATCTCAGAGGCAATGCAAATAATCCTTTTTTATTTCCTTTTTTTTTGGAAACGTAAAGTCCTCTAACATACTTGAAAACATTGTGTACAAATGAAACAGGAAACAGAGATGTACTGTAGTTATAAGAGTGTGTGTGAATTTTGTGTATGTGCGTGTGTACTGGGAAATAATTTTGGAACTACATCTCCAGATCTTTACACTATATTTTGCTTGCCTCACCGCACCTCTTATGCCTGCCCTCTTGTTTGTGATTAACAAATAGATTTTTAGTGACTGAACCACAGGACACTGATTTTGAAACACCAATAGTCTACGGTTTCCCACTGCGTACGCAAATGCAACACACACAAGCCTGTACAGTTCTTTATATAAAATTTTCCCTCTGTGCTGGTTGTTAGATGAACCCACCTCTCATGGTGTTCGAAATGCTCGACCTTGTTATGAAGATAATTTCCGTCTGGACAGGGAAACTTAGCCATCTGTGAGGGTGTTTTTATGTCATTCTGCATGCAGTTTTGGCAAGTCATGGGTAAACTGCTTGTGTGAGTCATTACAATAATGATGAATATTCTTACTGACAACTTGCCACAGATCTGATGCCTGGTTCCCTTCCAAATTAGTACAAGAGTCATGTGTTATATTTGCTTACCCCACCCCATCTTGTCATTGTCTTCCTGCCTTACTTTCTCATCTGTAACAGGGCTTTTATTCTACAAACATAACATGAAATATAATAATGATGTTTGGTTACAGGGTGTCAAAAATAACCCTGTGTTTTGTCACTTGTTTAACCATAAACGTCACTCATCTTGATCTTCTTCTTCATCATTTTTCATGCCTAAATGACTGAGTATCCTGTTGTGTAGTTTTCAGAGTGGGAGGACGTTGCTTCGTTTTTCGGTTTGGACTGAACAAGAATGTGCCCTGTCGTGTGTCTGTGTGCAAACAAGTAATAGTGTTTTTTCTTTTGGTTCTGTCCTGCTATATCATCTCACTGCTTCATTTCCCTCTTCAGTGGAAAGAGATGGAGTTAGAAAAGAAGCTTTCTGGGAAAAGTGTGTGAAAATTTCATTACCATCATTTTGTGTTTGTACTTGAGATGTTGACCTTACACAGCAAAGTCTGCCAAATGCAACACTATAGTCAACGTCATAATTTAGTCGTTTTCACAATCTCATTTTATTTTTATTTCCTTTTTGGTTTGATGTTTGTTGTTGTATCCATGAGTATGGTTGAGCCCTCAAATACCACCTGTATGGTTTTTGATTCTGTCATTTTTTTGACTTGTAAATAAAATTTGCCAATGACTAAGTTTTTAATGTTTTGAGAGTTCATATTTTTGGACTTCTTGATGCAGAGACAGTCATTTCCAGATGGGGGCAGTGCAGGCAAACAAAACTTATCAACATGTTTTATTTTTTTCTCTGTTAATAAACAGTCTATGGTACAAAGGAATGCCAATTCTACAAAATTAAAAGCTAAATTAAGATAAAGGGAAATGAAAACTACTGGTAAACATAAATTTTGTATTCTTAAAATAAAGCATGATCTAAATTGTTCACTTGACTCTTATTCTAATGTCTCTTAAGTGGAATATTTTCAATACTAATATGACTTAGTTCTTAAAAGGAGCATATTAGCACAAACAAAATCTTTAGTTAGAAAACAGCTTTAAAAAAGTTCATGAAATTCTCTTACAGTCAAGGACTTAAAACGACAGAAAAACAAAATTAAATTACATTAAAAGTCAGAAACCATACAGTCAAATGCAGAAATCTATTCAGGGTTTACCCTCAAATGCACCATAAAAACATAAGAATACAATGGCAGGAGAGGAGAACTCATGCAGCACATGAACCCTGCTACATAGACTACACTATTCACTGAGTTGCGCTTAAAGAGTCATAAAAGACTACCAATTGTTTTTAAAGGGAGGATAAAGCAATAAAAGAAAATATGCCGTACATTAAAGTTAACAATGATCCTAGTTTAGTACTCAATGAAGAACATTTTGACTGTTCTCAAGTGTTGTCTGTGTGTAAGATTCTTGGTGAAGATGTAGCAACTTAAATACTATATCAACACTTTTCCAGCTGCACCAAACCTGAGTCATAGCAACTCTAAAGTGTAGTACCTCCTCATTTTGTCAAACCTCGAGGGCCCTCATATGCCTGCAATTTCTAGGATCATTGTTAACCCACATCTTCCCCATTTCCTGTGCTATCCCAAGATGATCTAGTCCCTCAGTGAGCCACAGTCTATTTTCTGTGAGAGTCCTTGGCCTACTTTGTCCCTCTTCACCTCCATGTTGGACTTCCTACCTATTTTAGATACAGGGAGATGTCTGTGGAGAGCTCAATTAATAGAGCTCAGTGTCAAAATGAGGCTCTGTTAAACCTATAAATACAGGCCTTCAGTACAAAATGACATTGACACATTTTTTCACCATGAGACTTGTAAAAAGAACTGAAGATGCAACTCAAAAAAAGTCAGCTGCAGGAGCTCCCCTGGAGCTGTTTGAAAGCTTCTTACAACAAGGTGATGATTTCTTTCCTACGAACTATAAGCAAAAGATATGATGCGTCAAAGAGGAAAGAATTTGAAAAGAGATTTCTGGATACCCATCACAGTGATTGTACTTTGACGCCCATACCACTAACTTTGTATTTAACTGAGCCTTTTCATGAGATCACTTGAACCAGGACTAAGCCTTTTACTCCATTTATAAAAATCTATTTGCAGATAATCAGCCCTTTTTGAAATTCATGTATTCTCATTCGAAATAGGCCAACAAAAAAGAAGCTAACTCTTGTTGTATAGCTTCTCATATTTTTTTAAAGTACTGTTTTTGTTGTGGCAAAGGAGCTGTAAACTATCTTAAGACTGAAGTAATATGAAGAATAACATAAAGTCATACTTTGTGTTTTTCTAGCTATCAAACTTATAGGTATGTCTGGTAGCTGAATATTTTATTGAGAAAACAAAGTTTGAAGACCTTTCAAAAGATTTTCTGTCATCAGAATTGTTTTTTCAAAGGTTAATACTCTGAAATCACTCATCTATGTTTAATAACCAAAGAGGTCATGTTAGATTTATTCCATACATACATCAGCATGGTAACTTTAGTTTATACAAAGTAAATAAGTTTAGAAGATGGAAATAACAAACATCATTTAGGTTTTTGGACACAATAAAAAAATGTAGTTCTGATGATTTAATCTCTTCAACCAAATCCTGTAGATTCATGCTTGAAAATTTGATGCCTAAATTTAACAGTGTATGTCTGAAACAGCAATGTCCATATGAATCAATTGGGTATTATAGTACATAAGCTTGATGATAAGAGTTTTTATTGTACATATATGATGAATATTTTGTTGATATTTATCAAATAGTTTCACGATTCACACAAAGTAAAGCATTTATTGGCTATCACACTGTTGATTTTTCAAGTTTTCAACAACATGATGGACTGACTGACAGTGCCACCAGACATATCTGCACTTTTACTCTAACTACATTGAAAAATTGGTAATAAGCTTGTAATGTTGGTCACAGCTCAATATAAAGAAAACACAGTTCATCATACAAGTCTGTACTTGCTATGACTCATCAGTATTTTTAATGAACTTTGTGACTTTCAGGACAAAAACTTTGCCCAAACAACAAATGTGTCTCCTCAGTAGGTCTGCTGAAGTTTGCCAAACTCTGGTCTCACCACACGAGGTGTTTAGCTTGAGCCAAGTTCCTGCACTGTGAAAAGTACTGATGAAGCAGGAAACATGCCACCAGATAGAGCAGAAGTCATACTGACTGGTCCACATGTCTCTTCAGTTTCCCTGAGTCCCAGAGCTTTTTATCACTGTCTCACTCAGTTCTTTGGTTAATGGAGGGGTAATCGTCTGGTGCAGTTTAGACGGATGAAGTTGTAATTTGAGGTGAAACTTTGTGTAGCTGTTTGATACTGATAAATCTGCTTAATGAATGTATCAACACCAATTAGTCAGCAACTGTGATGTTTCTAAGATTCAATGGAGCTGAAGTGTAACGAGAGGAGCAAACTTCTGTCTGACAGATATTAACAGGTGCTTCTCAAAAAGCATCTATTACACTATGGAGTAATCTGAAATTTATACAAGGTGCTTTCATTTATAGTAGCTTCAGCACACCCAATTCAAATTATCTTCTGGTAAATGGTTGGACTAAAACAGATACTAAAAGATTAGGCTGCTGCACTGCGAAACATGACAGTTGATGTCTAGTCTTGATGTGAGCCATGTTCAACTGTCAAGTCTAGAAACATGTCTTATTTCAAGATATTTAAAGACAAAAATGATGTCTACATTGCTTGTAGTGAGTAAAAAAATCCCCTCAAGGTTTCTCAAAATAGGAATAATGTCTTGATACAAGGAACTTTAATCTAACCCCATTGGTGTATTTTTTCCCAGAGTACATGCAATTCAGACACAATTTTTCTCTTTAAATAACTTGAAACGGGACATTTTCAGGACTGGCCTGGTAAATTTGGCTCTTATCAAAACTTAAAAGATTTTTTTTCTGAAAATAAGATGTAACACTTACTCAGATTTCCATTTTTTGCTGTGTGCCTATATGTTGGTGCATATGGTGTTCATTTTTCCATAAAACGTCATTTGTTGGACACAGTACTTTTCAATTTCAACGTACAAAAGTGACTGTTTGATTTGAGTAAGTACAAGAACACTATTTCTCAGTCTGGTTATGCAATTGTTATTTTTTCACATTGTTGTTTGCGTGGTTTTCTAAGCTGAATGGCCCTTAACTTTGGAAATACCAAGGGGACTACCAGAAGTGGAGCGCTTTGAGCTTCATGATGTTTAAAACAGCATCACAAACTAAGTCTCCAATGTTTTCCACAGAAGAAAAAAGAAAAAAATGAGAGCCAGATTCACCAAATACTGCTTCACAACCCTTCATTTGACAGGAAAATTTGATGTAAAATATTGTTCACTCATCATTCATGTTGACTGTTAAAGCAATTTGCTCAGTGATGACAGTTGAGCAGCCTTGTTTGACTTTACATCAACCGGATGTGAGGAAGTTGTTCCAAAATAAAAAAAAACGGATTAATCAAAATGTGTGAGAACTTAACAGCTTTTTGTGCATTGTCTGCATGTTCACTTCAAGTGTCATCTCCCATGTTGTATCGTAGCAACAACCGGCTGAATGAGGCCCAGACTGAGTGGATGACAAGGGTCTGGGGAACACGAGCCTTACATCTGCTGCTCCCACACGCCCACCCTCCCCCAGTGTCACCCACTCATCAGCCCGCGTCACCAAGACACAAAACTAACACTTATGAGTCACAACAGGAAAGGCTCCATGAGTGCCTTTAGCTCCATTCAATCCACTCACCGCTGTTTCTATTTTGGGCCTTTTTGTAGTCTCTGCCTTATTAGTGGGTTTGCCCTCTAAGCATGATTGCTTTGTGATGCAAAGTAAATTACGTCTATAAGTGCTTTTGTTGACATCACTTGAGTGTGGTGTTGTGCTGCCTCTCACTTTAACAGTGTGGAGAAGCTGTCTCTGTCTGTGACGTGTTTCAGTTCAGTTTATTTTCTGGCAGGCACATTAAAATAAGACATTTTTATTTTATCAAATAATAATTGAACTTTTTGATTCTACAGGTATTTTTCTTTTGGTTAAATTTTATGTGAATTACCCCAAAACCACAAGATGTGAGCATTACATTTTCCTCTGACTTACAGTAAAATTATTTGCAATCAGTTTGCTTCTTAGTGATGTGAGACTGACATGGTTCTCACAACTGGAGCATGGAGCTCAGGAGCATTGCCTCACAGAAAAATATAAACATAGCCTTGCTCCTAAAGATACGAATGCCTCTTAATTTAACTTACAAAATGTCTAATGATATCCAGCCAAAAAAGGGGGGAAATCACTTATTTTGTCTTTTGAAGAAGTTTTCTTCAAGCATTTAAAAGTCTTTCCGCCATATACATTGTTTTATCATTGGCAGCTGAATCTGAAAAATTATTGGTGGTGCTGTGGTCTGTTTGAGATTAATCATCACCTTTTGTTATTATCTAAAATTTGTTTATTTCTGATTTTTAATTTAGGACTCATGAGACAGATAAAAAGTCTTAATGAGGTCAAAATGTTAAGCTTTCTGCCATATTTGAAAACTTATTAACTATCCCCAGCTAACATCAGCTGATACAAAATCTAATCTGAAAGGCCTTGTGTACTGATTAAATTTGTGATCGCTCTCTTGTAATAGTGTCAACATTAACCAGAAATTCACTTGAATACTTATGTCATCTTACATGTCATCTAATATTTACTTTGACATGTAAAAATGAGCCACCCGTCTGGTTTCCTTGCCATCCATTGTTTTTGTCTGCTTACCAAACTTGAAGCTGCTAAATAACAACAAATTGTAAGAATGCTGATATCCATGTGTATTTTACACTATGGTTAAACAGCATTTGTGCTTCCAGATCTTAGCATAACACCACAAAATAGTAACAATAACAAAAAAATTAATTAATTAATTAAAAATAAAAACAGCTGTCATGCTAAAAGATCTATAGAAGCCCATTTGAACGAGTTAAAATAAAAAGCCAAAACTCTGAGAAAAGAAGTTGAAATTTTGAGATAAAAAGTCATCATTTTGGGATAATTACATCAATGTTTTGAGATAAAAAGTGAATTTTTTGACCAAGTATGGGCCAAAATGATTTCTCAAAAAAGTCCAGTTTTGTTTTATTTTAATTCTATTTTTCTGACTGGCAGAAATAGGCTTTCATACATTTCAGCCAAATTGACCTAATTAAGTTATTTGTCTCATTAAGTTCAGTAAGTATCCAGCATAATTAGTACATGATAACTCTCAAAATGTGAAAATAAGTGAAAAGAGGTGATAGAAAAATATAGCGGATTATAAAGATGGTAAAGAAAAGATGACAACTCACACTGATGAAATCATTTCTAGGACAGTGCATCACCCAGATATTTGTGGTAAGTTCATATCCATCATTTTACACTGATAATTGGAACAAGTCATCATCATGGCCTTGTTTTAGCCAGCAAGATCCTCATTAGTGACAACTGGCATTCATCATCGTCTCCAGTAACAGAACACCTCCACCGTGTTCAAATGACCGAGTCAGTAATGATCTTTTTAGCCTTTGTTTCAGACAATTTGGTAAGATCAGGACAACTTGTTACAAAAGGTCATGTCTCTATCCAACTCAAGCTCACAGAAACTCACCAAAGGATTATCAGACACAGAAAAGAAGGTTATTTTTTTGTGTTTGCTGTCTTTGCCCTCAGCTCAGAGTGCTGTTTTGATAAGAAATTGATAAGCGCCTGTTTGTGAGTCCCAGATGGCACACAAGTATTCTCGCCTATAAGACGGTCATTCATGAATATTGCACACGCTGTAGGAAAAACAAAATGACAGTCGCCTGGTCGCTTCTTGACTTAATTTAAATACACCAGATTTTGAACTCATTATTCAAAGAAAATGTTGAGGAAACAAGTCTTATGTTTAAACTATGAAAGAGCATTTCAATCCAGCATCTCTTAAAAGTTTCACAAATTAACCCAATGATGAAGAACAAACTAAAGTTTACTTGGGGGAAATCTTTATCCTGCTGTAATAATTCATTTCCATAAGATGAAGGATAAAAACTGGAGTGTTAAAGAAGCCTATGTTGGCATGATTTGCTCATTTCAGCTGGCAGTGCTCATTAGTACAATAACGAGTGTCCACAAACATGTGATAAGTATATTCAGTACAGAATTGATGCATATGAATTAAAGACACATGAAAAGAGCGGAACTGTTAACTAGCTCTCTTGTTATCAGGGGGGATTGGCATGGCAACTAACGAAGCTCACGAGCCATGTTTTCTGGGGATTAACATCTCGGTTGGAGCCTTCTTTAAGAAATCAGATCGCTTGGCTGGACAGACCCATGGTATAAATAAAATATCTCACTTCAGGCCAACAGTGTGAAGAAAAGGCTGGTGATTCTACAGTCAGTGCGTGCTCGATGACTCAGACAACAACCTATCAGATTTTAGTTTAAATACAATTTTTAACACAAAATGGAGGACAAGCATTCCTCTTTGATTTTAATATTTCTCTAATTAACATGTCTCACTAACAGAACTAATTCATGTGGATGACATTGTGCTACACTGGTGAACATATTAACCATCCTTTACTGCCGAAGAACACAAGTGATTGAATATCAGTCCCAAGTTTTGATGGTCATTTATAACAATAAAACAGAAGATAAAGACAGAGAGAAATTAATTCCATAAAACATGCACTTTCAATGTTTAAAAAAATCACATAACGTTTGTCTCAGCTGGAAC
This sequence comes from Thalassoma bifasciatum, assembly GCA_008086565.1. NCBI lineage: Eukaryota > Metazoa > Chordata > Actinopteri > Labriformes > Labridae > Thalassoma > Thalassoma bifasciatum. The sequence goes on along the minus strand of RPOG01000290.1, from coordinate 262,413 downwards.
CTGTGGGATTGGGCATGAATGCAATTATTGAAAAGCATTAGTTTTCTTCTAAATAAATAATAATTTAAGCTACATCATAGCCCCCAAAAAGCAAAAGTAATGAAGAAATGGATGCACTTGTAAAAAAGGACCAATCCAAGAAAATAGGCAGCACAAATATCCTCATAATGTCAAATCCAGTACCTGTCGTCATGCACTGTTGATTTCTTTGATTGACTCATAGGCTGATGAATGGGTTGTTTTTTTAAATTATTGGTGCAAAGTATGACTAAGAGACAATTGTGCGCTTTTACTCCTCTCTCAAGACACATCATAACTTTATTTTGAAGACACTTTCCAAGTAAACTATGATCACTGCTTTCAACAACCCTCAACATAGGCTACATCGTTTAGAAAAACAGGTGATACAAAATGTTCAGCATGGCAGAGCCTTTGCTACGGTGACACACTAGGTTGTACCTGCCTCACACTTCCTCTCACAGAGATGTGATGTGAGCATCAGGTGTTGTTCTGAGCTGTTTTTAGCCTCTGCCGTCTCATTTGCCTTGACTGGTGCATGCAGAGACTTAGAAATAGCCAGCTGGAGACCAGTTACATGGACATGGGGGGTCGGCAGTGAGTCATTAGGTCAAATACAGCGAGGAAAGGAAGAGTCCCCACCTGAACAGCAGTGCTTCCGCTGCAGAGTCAAGTTGAAGTCAATGCTTACTGTGTTCAAAGATGGGATGTATAATGACAAGAAGATAACACCATGAAACCTATACAAACATACAAGGACTTGATCCACACATCCTTCTTTGGCAAAAGGACTGATATGAATTTAATCAGTGAAGTCTTGCTGTCATTGTGGGACAACCGGCAGAGTCTCTGGGAAATCTTTTATGATCGAACAACATGCTGTTCTAATCAGTGACGTCTTTTCCCCTTTTTCAGAGTCCAGCTCTGCTTAGCTATTCACCTGCTGCTCTTAATTACTGTGTTCAAACATGAGAGAGATATAACTAAATTCACTGGTATAAATCTGTTTTATGTAAACAAACTCCACCTGGTCTGTTTTTAATTTTTCTGTCTTCATTCCTGTCCTTTGCAGGTGTGCTTTGGTTCCACCAGAGAAAAGAGCACAAAAAACATTCAATATGTAGGTATTATTTGTCAAGTTGTATGCACTCTGTATGCAAAATATGCAACCTGTAAAGCAAGTATATCACTGGAGAGGAATGCACAGTTTGTCCGATGGTTGTTATATATGAGCAATATGTTGGATATTGTTTGCAACACAGGACTGCAGAAAGAAGAGTTTACACATTTATTGGGTCAATGCCAATAACTAGAATTTCTCATCAAAATTCTACTTTTTGACTACTAGTCCAAATATGCCCGTCAAATTTTGAGTTGTAGCTCTGCCACCTGGCACTAGCTGATGCTGTAGTGACAGTTCATGGCTGCTATCACAATAATGCTATAGTATACAGTTGTGCCTAAAAGTTTACACCCCCTCCAGCAAGATTTTCTAAATTTTTGGCCTTTTCTCAGAAAATATGAATGGTTACACAAAAACCTTTCTGTCACTCATGGTTAGAGGTTGGGTGAAGACATTTATTAACAAACAATTGTGTTTACTCTTTTTAAATCAAAATGACACAGAAACTTCAAAAATGACCCTGTTCATTTTTTATATACACACTGATTACAAGCAAGTAGATCACAGGTGAGGATGGTTACCTTTAGTAGACATTCAAACACATTTGTGTTCACTTTTGTGCATTTATCAGGACAAAACCACTAGAGATTTGTAAACTTTTGAACAGGGTCATTTTTGTAGCTTCTGTTGTCATCATGAATTAAAAAGAGTAAACTTTTTTTTTCAATAAATGTCTTCACCCAACCTCTAAACATAAGTGACAGAAAGGTTTTTGTGTTATTATTCATATTTTCTGAGAAAAGGCCAAAAAATCAGAAATTCTGCTGAAGGGTGTAAACTTTCCGGCACAACTGTCTAATGCTCTACGACCCAAATGAAATGGAGCACAAGGTGCTACAAGGTTCTACAATAATTTGATCTCTGAAAATGGAGATAAATTACTTGTAGGTTGTCTGATTGAACAGGTGTATAACCAGTAACCAGGTTGTTGAGTAACAAGTACAGATATGTTGATGCTCAGCTGCAAGGACGACTCAAGGCAGGTTCCCCTAATTCTACAAATGTTAGTTATACTCACATAGATAATGTGATGTTATTAACTGTAATACTCTTCAATTCTGTGTGTTTCCTTTTTTTTTCTTTTTAAATTACCTTTATTTTGGTTGGTTACACACATTTACAATCAAATAACCTGAAGATTAATTGCTTCAGTAACACCCCCCATTGTAGCACCTACTATCAAATCAATTATGACAGTTTTTGTTAAGGCACGCCAAGCACTTTTCTTGTGAAAGTGGTCCTTGAGCAGTTCAGTAGTTTTCTTAACCCACATTTAATAAGATGCTTCCTTTTCCTTTTCCCAGTTAAACTTTAACTTGAAACAAACCCATGAAAGTCAGCCGGTGAGTCATGAAGTGTAATCAAATCAACAAATGATTGTTATCAACTCCAGATAATAAAGTTTGGCATAGAAGTCATTTACCATTTCCTTGACATTTTCTCAATCCTCGTAATTGAAGAATGTGCAACCGTGCAGCACAGTGTCACTACTTGAATTATAAATCTGTTTTTCATGTGATTGTGCTTTGTAAACTGACTTTTTATGATAATTTGATATGGAAGGTTTTCAGCAATAACACTATTTGTCAAAACATAAAGTTCAGTCCATCATAGTGAAATTTCTTATACTTTGCTTCACACACACACACACACACACACACACACACACACACACACACACACATATATTCTCCTGTTATTACTTTGTCGTGAACCTGCTGGGACTATTCTGGGATGGCTCATAATAAGATGGGCTAATTAGCCTTGGTTCTCGGGGAATCAATTTTCCCATTACTGTAACACATGCTGAGATATATCCGTAGGTGTGTTTGTGTGAGTGTGTGTATATGCTATGCCAGGCTTGGTCATTGGTAATTGCTAACATTTTCAGTTCTTCTTTGAGCCAAGGACAAAGAGAATAAATTGATGGTGTACACATTTAGATGGCATTAAAGGGCCACTTCAAACATCAGATGTCCTTTAATTACCTTAAACTGATGAATATATATTATTATGCTCCACAGGTTCTTTATGTGTTTCGGCTGAAATTATTGAACCAACAGACCAAATTATAAATGTTACATGGTCTCTAAAAATGTCGATCTGCAACAGTGTATATGTTTTGCTGACTGAATGATAATTTTCCTTTAAAATGATTTAACCAGTTATTCTTGTTTAAACGTGCTGAATTAGCGAACTCATTTCAACGTTGCCTAATGAGCTACATGTCAAATCTCACAGGGGCAGAATAAATTGGCGTGTTAACTTGTTGTGAAGTGACACCTCATGAATGTGTGAAATCATTTCATATGTAGTGGTGAAAAGTACTCAAACCTCAACGATCATTTACGACTTTGCAACCTGTAAAAGTTTACTCAGTAATTTTCGCACAAAGACATCTCAACACATCTGAAAATAGACTCTCAGTTCAGTGTATTACGTGTGTGTGTGTCACAGAAATTACACTAGTGACAGAAGTGGCAGGTAATAAAGGTAGTATGATGACGTGTGTATCATTTATCATCAACCTAATTTTGTTCAAAACATATAGAAGATTGAAATGATAAACTGCTTTCAATCTGGAGCCCACAGACCTGATATTTGGAGCAGAGAGAAACAAATCTGCAGAAATGGGTGAATGCCCTAGAGGGGATGGTCCAGTGAAAAAGAACAGAGCATGTTATGAAAACAAAACTGAAAAATGTTTCTGGAAAGTTTGACTGTGAGCCTGTCAAAGGATAACATACAGTATCTGTTCAGAGACAATGTCATTTCTGAAACGATCCTTTTAACAAATCAATAATTTTGTGACATATAAACACAAAAAAACATGCCACAGTAAAACGGGAATGAATTGAAGTATAACTTAAAAAAAAGATCCAAAAAAGTCAAAGATCTGGATAAGGAAATAAGAATCTTCTCTCTGTGTCTCTGTCTCTCTCTTTTTTACTTGTATCTGCCAGGTTTACTGGCACAACTATCGATGGATTTGGCTTTTTCTGCTGACATGATTCACGCTTACACACACCACATGACAGTCATACAAGGACAGGACCAAAACTGACTCATACCACGGTTGTCTGGCTCTCAGATTGTTTTCTACGTGAGGCTACTCTCCTGCAGATGAACTATGGTGTGGGAAAATATGAAATATTACCACTGCAAATATTAATACCTGAATCCTTTCTATAAAGACTCAAAAATGTAGAGCAACATGAACATTGGCTGTACTAAGCCAGCTGGCTTCACTAATTCTGGGTTGGAAGCAGTTAGCTTTAACCTGTTTTATTTGATTTTTCAAAAGCCCTGTGAGGACTCAATAAGTTATTTTAAAATAGTTGTTTTTCGACAGTTGCCCCAATTTGTTATGACTTGGAACCCATTTCTTTAGTGTAAAAGATGGTACATGTGCACAAGGGCAAGAGGTACAGACTAGTTTTTATGTAGATCAAAGATGCATGATTTTCATCATCTACTTTGCTGCCACTTTTACTCTGGCATTTTCAGCCTTTAGAGACTTGTGTTTCAAATTCATCTCTTGGTAGTGCTGAAACAAGTGTCTGAGGTGTGCCAAAATAATGCATCAACAATAGTTACTCTGAAATTATGGTATAACTTTGGTGATTCATGATATTCTTCCAGCCATTTCTCAGTCATCTTTGTCTCATTCTGGAGGATTCAGGTTAACTTTCTGTGAGAAGGTTTCCCCCCTGATCTCTTGATCTCTTTGAGCTCTGCTGAAATGTGGACTGACTCTTTGGAATTGTTTGGTGTTGGCATTCCTCTCAGAGCGAGGAGGCTGCAGTCTGACACCTGCTTTCCTCATCCTGCCTCAACAGCTGCAAGGACATGACGTAGGAGAACCCGAGGGACGGCAGAGTGATGTATCACTGCAGAAAGCATCACATGTATCCTGTAAGTGACATAGCTCATACTTCCTCTCAAAAAATAGTGTCATGATGTTATTTCTTTTCTGAATGACTGATGATGTGAAATCTTCATCAGTTTCTTGGCTGATTCTAAGGGAAGTCTTTGTGATCATGAAGCCTGATGTTCCTGCAAAATCCTGCACTTTATCAGTGAAAAGAGTCTATTCATCTACAGACGTAAGACTCTGTTTGATGTGAAAAACAAAACGAACAAAAGATGAGTGTGATATGAGTGAGGAATGAAGCATCACAGTCACCTTAACAAAAACTGTCCACATTATATCTACTCATCTCCTTAGAAACATAGAAAACATCAAAAGCACCTGTCTGCTTGTATGTTATTACGAACTATTCATGGATCATATCACCAGCCTGTCACAAGGGCATCATTCAGTTATGACAGACATTATGTATCTTTGAGAGACAGAGAGATAAAAGATGAGAGAGAAGGAGAGGAAGACTGGGGATGGGGGTGTTTTGGTGGTTTGGTTTGGTAGGTGATTGTTTGGGGGATGTTAAGCCATAGTTTTGGCCCCCAACCAGAACTGCAGGCTGTCGGAAAGACCCCAAGTTTCTTTCTGTCACAAAACATAATCTGATGCAAATAAAAAAGTGGATAAAAAATAAAAAGTGAAAAGTGACATTTGTAGCTCTCAGTTTGTGCTTTTGTCTGCAGACAAGTTTTGGTATTACATTTATTAGAATTCCAAACACAAAAGTCCACAAAACTTGAGTCAGACCACAACCTTAAATTCCAGGGAATTTGGCATCATTGGAAAACACTCATCTGTTTCCAGTGAACCGTTCATCTGTGAAATGTTCCAAAAAGGTGTACTTCAGAAAAAACAAGTAAGAACTACAGGTTTAAACAACTCAGTAATGGTAACATAAATTTTGAGTAAGAGTTAGAAAAAATACAAAAAAACAAACAAAAAAAATAACAATGAAAATGAGCGAAAAACACTTGTTTTCTATCTTATCAGTTTTTAATGATTATTGATTGTTAGCGTTTTAACTATTGGTAAAGCAAAACAAAATGTAGAGCTCTATCTGGAGAGGTGACAGTGACACCACTTAAAAGTAACCAATAATCTGAGTAGTTTTTTTGACGAATGCTCTGTACTTTTATTTGAGTATTTTTCTAACACCAGTACTTTTACTTGTGATTGAGTAATATTTTAGCAATGTAACAGTACTTATACTTGAGTACAGATTTTCAGTACTCTTTCCACCACTGAGCTCACACAGGTGTAGAAGATGAAGTATCAGTTTATCAGCAGTGAGACACCTGTTCTGAGACACCACCATGTAAGGAAGAACTTTGTGTTACAGGTTAGTGCTCAGTGAGATATAAACAGTGAAGTGACCTTTCTTGTTTGAGCCTTAAAAGCCAAATTAATCAAGAGGAATTTAAATCAGATTTTTAAAAAGTCTTTCCAAAAATTCCAATTAATGTGTAACACCCTTTTGCCTACAGAGACTTTCACCATTAAAAAGCTTTCGTTTAAGTGTGTTACAGCTTACATCCAAACACTGGTAGGACACAGTCTTGTGTGTCACATATCTCCTCCTTCTCCATCCTTCCTTCCCTCCCTCTGTCCCCTTCAGCTCTCCGCCCCTCGGTGTATTGGCAGTGCTTGGCGCGAGGCGCACAGCGTGGACTTGGAGGTGTCTTGGCAAAATTACGCACAACGAGACGACGATCCCGACAGCCTCCGTGTGGGATACTGAATCTTTGCACCGGACTGTCCCTCAAGTTCTGACTTTAAAAGCTTTCGTATTGTTGCCTCCATAATTTTTCCTCATCTTTTCCTGCTCGTGGATGAAAGCCAGTCTTCCTGATCGCAGCAACAGCAACAGCAACAGCAGCGTTACTGTGTCCGGATGACTTTTCCTTCTCATGCCCTCTGCTCGCGGTGGCTGTAAAGGAGCAGACAGGATGTAAACAGGTTGGGAAGTGATCGATCTCTGCGTATCAACAGCTTTTTTTGTGTCTGTCGGAGATCCCCAAAACGAGAGGATGATCCCACCGGCCAACACGATACAGGACGAGAGTGGGGGCAAAGAGGACGAACAGGAGCAGAATGAGACTCCAAAATCCCCGACTGCAAACGCCAGTCAGCAGGAAACCAAGGTAAGACTGTCTTTTTTATCACTTACTTTATACTCTTGCTTTACTTATAACTCTTTACATGAGTCCAACTCTCATTTAGAGCGCAGAGTACACAGAAGGCATGGGAATAAAAATAAATTGGACTCAACATGGATCCATTTGGACACTTCAGATAATAAACTATTCAGCATTTTAAAGCAGCTCTAACACTCTGATCCTAAAGAGGATTTTTACTGTAAGAAACCTGTTACACTGATAAATGGAGTTCAATATTATCAGCAGTGACCAGAAAATCCCTAACTCATCATGTTAGGAACGACACACAACAGACCACATGATTTTAAACACCATTTAAAAGGCTTTTTATACATAAAACATACCAAATATAAGTGGGAGATCGATATGAGCTGACTCTTGAACATCACTCTGTGGTGTATCTAAAACTAGTCTGATGTAGATGCTGGACCCTCTCTATGCTCAACTGTTGAATAATTGTTGTTTTGTTTTAGAGCTCTTTTAGGAGCAGCTGCATGATACACATGATGGGGTGTTAGTGATATCTTTTTCAGTCAGAGAAGTGGCATGTGGGTTTGTACTTTCTGCTTGTTGCTGATATAGTAGGAAAGTAGGCTGTGTGATAGAGATCCACAGCTGCCTCAGGCGTTTTGCCATCTATGTGGGCCACATGTCGCCCAGACTACTACAATTAGAAGTAAAATATTGGACGAGTCATCACGGTGGTGAATTGCTACAGGCAGCTCTCTTCTTCTGTCCTCACAAAAACTCCCCTATAGAAAAAAAAAATACTCACAGACTTTATCTTTTTTTTTTTAAAGCTTGAATTCAAAGACACTTTGTGAAGCGTTTGCATTTGCACAACTAGTCGGCTGCTACTTCTCTCAGTTACAGCTGAGATGACAGATGATCTCCTGTTTTGTATTGTGTGTTTGAAGAATTGACGATGTGAGCTCTCTCTTTGGCACATTTGGTCACTGTAATTTTAAGTGACTCCTGGCTGACTTCTCATGTACTGTTCCAGCTTTAGCCAAATGACCGCACTTACTTCCAACTGTCCTCAAACACTTTAGGAAGACAAAACGAGTTCCTCAAATAAGTTCCTCTGTAGTGTTTTACAACAAAGTAAAGCTGTTTTTGTGTTTTTATTCCTCCTTGAAGAATACTGTGAGGCCTGAACATCAAAAGCGCAAGGTGAGCCTCCACTCTTGTGCAGATTGTAGCATATACACCACTGACTTTGGTCCATCATAACATAGTGTCATACCTGCATGTCCAAGAATAAGTTTCTAAGTACTACAACTTCTTTCTGTATCAATAACACAGTGAAGTTAATGCAGCACAAGGTTTAATTCATCATCACTCATGTTTTTTGAGGGCACGCTTTTGCACCAGAGGTCGGACGAAGTTAACTCACAGCTACATTTTTTCATTTTTGCTATAAGCTAAATGGCTTTTTCAGTTTGTTTTGCATCACCTAAATCATCCCCCATTAACCCTCCCTGCTTTATAAGAGTATGGCGCTCATATAAATTGGGTTTCATTGAACTCAGCATGAGCTCCTCTATGCATGCACACATTTCTTCGTTCTTTTTATTAAGAGGGACTCTCCATCAAAATCAAAAATCATTGATTCCTTGATCATAAAACATACCCTAAAAGTGTGGTGTCAAATAAAAAGAAAAAAAAAGTAGATCCATTTCCTTGTTAATCCTTGTTGGTATTGTATTGCATTGCATTGTATTGTATTGTATTTGCCTGCCATGCACATAAAGTGGTTACAAAGTTGCCTTACCTTTCTAAGCCCAGTAGAAAACAACACTGTTTGCTTTCTCTCCCAGGCTTTACAGATGTAAACTGCTGTGGCAAAAGTTCCTTTTTTAACACTCAGATTTTCAATAGTCATGCAACCAGAAGAAATCATCATTAATCAAACAATTGTGTGAACAAAAGTTGTCTTTAAGGGCTAGAAAATCCATGCAAATGGAGAAATACTAGTGGTTGCAGAATATTATATGCATGCACTGATGATGGTATGTGTGTGTAATGTGTTATACCACAACACATTGAATCCTTTCATAGATAATCTTGTCCAAATTGGAACAAATTGCATTTTATTGAATCATGTTGTTACATATTATTGTATCATATAGTATTTCAAAGTAAAATGCTGCACTGCACCTTAATATGTCACATTATTTTATTTTACCTCGTATTGTACTATGTATTGTGTCATATTCCATCATTACTTGCCGTACTCTGCCCATTCGTATCCCAGCAAATCGTATTGCACCGTATCATATCTGATGCATCTTATTGTATCGTATCTTTGCTGTCACCACATAAAATTGCTTTGTGCTTGTGTGAATGAATGTGCATGGTTGATTTTGCCAGAGAAATGCTCCAAATTGATTGTTCCCAGATTGACCCGAAGAATTGATTGATCTTTACCCCACCGAAGCTGCAACAATGAACTCCTCACACACACTTGCACACTTTGCACTTGCATGGTAACCGAAAGTATCAACATCCAACACTGCATGTCTGGTTTTATTTATCTTTTCACTAAATGTGCTGTGAAAATTTGATTATTTCAAAATGTGAAATGTAAAAGAGTATGGTCAGACCCTGAGTATTCAGCAGAAGGCCTGTAGTCACAGTTATAAATCAGTGGGAGGATGTAATGGATCATTAAGAGTTTTCTCCTGCTCATCTATCACTTGAAAACATAATCCGTTATTTCAATCAGAGACCTGCAGCCACACATGCAAACCACAAACAAGAGCCATAAAATTGTATTATAACTGCTCAGAGATTCTTTATTGCATATTTGAGCTCAAGATTAAGTGGGTTTCACTGAGGAGGAAATGCACACTGAGAGGTTAAATGAGGAGCTGTCAGTGTGAAGTGTTATGAATAGTGTTACTGTACAAGATGAGCCTAATGAGATTGATAGGAGCCGTGGCCAGAAACGGCAGCACAGTGTGTGAGAAATAGTGTTGATGTGATACATTGCCCTTATCAGGAAATCACATTACCTTCCAGGTAGGGAACCTCAGGAGTTTTCCACTGAGTAGAGGTATTTTGCACTTTGTTGTGATCGTTTTTTCCACCGTGGGACATGAGAACATCTGTCAAAAGGTTTTAAACTCAGAACTTTTAATTTGTAAAGTTGTCAAAGTTATTGATTTACTTCATAAGCTTTTTTACTTCTCCTGTGTCTGTTCTTTGAATCCTCTTTGCTCCGGTTTTGTTCAACAGTTGTTTTCTCTCTTACCAGCTGCAGAAACTCAAGCGCTCCCTGTCCTTCAAGACCAAGAGCATCCGCAGCAAGAGTGCAGACAACTTCTTCCGAACAAGCAACGACAACAAGATGGAGCTGCTCTCAGATGTGAGCAGCAGCACGGGCCACCTCTGCAACATTGGCATGGCCCCGCCTCACACCACAAACCTCCCCATCCCTCCTGTCCCCCCAGCAATCCCCTCTGCTCCCCCTCCGTCATCACGTGCCCAAATACGCAACCCAATGCAGCTCGACTCAGCAGGACACTGCTTTATGGAGCACATCTTCAAGAAGCCCACCTTCTGTGACGTCTGCAACCACATGATCGTAGGTATGGTTACAATCCCTCCCACCCTCACACCTCTCTCATTTCACTTCACATCTACCTGATAAACCTGTGACATGCACGTTTCCTAGAGACAGCAAAGGGCCTTAACTTTATTCATGTTTTCTGAATACTAACCTTCGATCCGCTGAGAATAACAACAAAAGTCATAAAAATATTCCCAGAATTTGTTCACATTTTTGGACATTATTTCATGAGTTGGTATGATTGTGAAGACGCCAGCAGGATTATACCACTCAATTTCAAGACAACCGACCTATGGAGACTATAGTGTGTTACATACCATCAGAAAGTGTCTGCTCATCCTTAAAAAGTCTTTAATTAATGTACGTAAAATTAAGGCCTAAATCTAGTTAAAGGTAGGGTCCACAGGATTTTCCTAAAAAAATGAAGATGACAACATCTACAGGAATAATCCTGCTCAATCGTCATCCATAGGCCTCTATACATGTGTCAGTGTCAGCGTCTGCTTTAACCCTCGCCTCTGCCTCTATGATGATGTTTTGGTTGACCCGGGACGTTTCTGGGCAGAGAGTAGGCATGGTGACCCCAACCAACCAGTGCGTCCAATGCGCAAGTGACGTTGTGTGTTGATGATAGCAGGTAAATGAAGCTATCCTGAGCGCCTACAACAGTGACTGTAACACAGAGAAAGAATGACACAGTATTTGCAGGATACTTCATTCACCTGCAGGAAGTCACATGTATGGCTCTTGAATTTAAAAAGCAATGCTGCAGGTGCTCACTAGGCTGGTGAGTGTGTTCATGTAACTGTGATTGGAGGTAGTGGGCATGAGCTGCCATCGGCACTGAGCCACGAAGGAGAGGCCCAGTTTGGATGTTGTGTTTACAAACAGCAACAAAAAATTGTTCTGTATCGAATCTAATCATGATAGCCTTATGAATTGTATTGCACTTTCTCATATTGTAGCCTGTTGTGTCATGCTGTTCTATATCATAATTTATTGGATCATAATGTATCATTATTTCCCCAACTAAGTATTTTTCCTTACCCTCTGCTGGGCTCCTGCTGCTGCTGCCCTCAGATAGACAACATCCGCAGTGCCAGCCCCTGTACCTGTTTTCCTCCCACCAGATGTTTCATTTTCTTTGGCCTCCCTCTTCATTTTCAACACATACCTCTCAAGCCCTCCACAACCCCTGATAATGATGACAAGGGCATCCTGTACCATCTGCCTAACAAGTCCCTGCTATCAGGGCTGGTATCAGATGCAAATGTCAGACTGGTGAAAATGGTTGGTTTAAGAAAGGTGTGAACGTTATTGTTCTGTCAACACTCGTACTGTTGGATAGCTTTTCATGAAATGCGATCATTTTTGTTCAAAACTCAGGAAATGAAATGAACATATTTCTTCACATATTCAACTTTAGAATTTTAGATTCAAGGTCCTCAATATGATGATTTTCCTTTGTAAAGCTTGGTACCAGTCAGCACAGAACTTCTCAATGATCTGGTAATGATTTTGCAACAAATGATGAAAGTCATTTTACTCATTTGAATAATCCTCCATAGTGTTTTTACCTTAATGTGCAGTATCTTTATGCCATAGAGCTCTCACCATACATGCTGAAGTGAATTAAAGGGACTGTGAGGAGAATCTGTATCAAGTTACAGCTACTCCCTTCAGCCTGAGGACTTTTGCTTTTCAACACTACTTTTCTTTGTTCTAGACCACTTTTTACTGAATACAGTGTGATGAGGTAATGTATTTATGAACGGTCATGTAGAGCTGTTGTTTGAAACATGACAACAAGCAAACTTTGTGAGTTCGTACTGTAGTTAAGTAGCCAGCGACATTTGGCGTTCCTCACAGCTGGTGCTCTGAGGTGTGTCAGTGTCCTACCAGTGCTCATCTACCAAGCAGAGCAAACATAATGTCATTAACTATCATTTTATTGATAGGCTCTGAGGTTTGAACAGACCACCGCGGTATAACTGCTGCTTGTGGGTTGAAATGAACATTTTCACAAACAGCTTCGCCCATGTTTTAGCCTTTAGCTCATGCTCTATCACTCTTCCGTGTAGTTTTCTTCTGCTCTTCTGTCAGACAATCCAGTCCAGTGCGACCTGTCCAATCCCGATCCAGAAGTGAGAGATTAGCATTTAGAAATAATCTATTTAAACCCTGACAACCTCATTTTTTATTAGGGATTATGATCTAGATATGAAACTTTTACAAGATCACTTAGAAAGTCCTCATGGTCAAATTTGTTGTCATTACATGTGGAAAAGTATTAAACCCATTTGCTTTAAATGAAGGATTTTTTGGTCATTAAAATCTTGTGTTCAGTCCAACATAAAACATTGATTATATGACTCCACTTTGTGTGTCATGGCCAGTGAGGTGCGTCAAGTGTCCAGAGCGTTAAATGAGCCTCTGGTGGTGGGCTGATAATGACAGTGTAATCCTCGGCCTGCCGGTGAGGTGCCGAGCCCCCTGGTGCACTCTTGAAAAAGATGCTGCCCTCTTCTTCATTTGTCCTGCTTTAATGAGAACATTGTGTAGTCAGCAGCGGAGAGACTTTTATGCGTGGTGTGAGTTTGTGGATGAGCGTGTGTTTGTGTGTGTAGTTGTGCTATAAAGTCTGACTCAGTGTCCTAAAGTTGAAGAGCAACACAGAAATGAGTGCATCATGTTGATAGCACAAGCTGTGAGTGACATTTGGTAACGCGTTTAAAAGTACATTCATATACTGTTAACAAGTTGTTTATCAACAGTCCTACTAATGGCCAAATTTAGTCTTGCTTGTTATTGTGAAGCTTTAATTAATGACTTATTCTGCATTATATTTTCCCAATAGCACTTGGCCATGAATTGGCATCACAAATTGCAACTGAACACTATTAGTCTCTTACTTTACTCTCATTCATTAAAAAAAAGCATAAATCCTCATAACTGCATGTTCCATCCTGCTTTCAACAATGCATATACTAATGATTAATTAATTTGAAGGCTATGGGCTGATATGGCAACATATCACATAATAGATATGAGACATCCACCTTTTTCTTTATCAACATCCTTTATAATAGAGAAACATCCAATAAAGAAATGGGTCATTCATAATATTGCAAAGGGCTCTATGACTTATCCACTGTGATTACTACATGAGGTAGGATAAACTACATCAGTAAGTGTTTGCCAGGGAAATAAGAATTTTCTCTGGGTATATATTTGTGCCGAAAACTCATGGGTGCAAGAGATTAGCCGATGCACTGTTTTCTGATTATATATTATTCAACAAAAAGTCTGTTCCCAAAAACAGGACCTGTGGTAAAAAAGCCAACTCTCTCCCTTTTTACTGTTTAATCCCAGGAGATAAATGATTCTGAAAACTGGAAACAGATGTGAGCTTTTAAAGAGCAAGATGTTGACATATCAGTAACAATCATCTTACAAAAGCAAAGAATGAATTATTTATTCTAAGGTAATTCCTGCTCGGTTTTCCCTCTGTACATGTTTTCCTCTTAATTATGGGTTAAATGCCTTGTGCAGCGAGGAGCTTTTTATCCAAATATAGCAAACGTCCTTGTAGTGAGTCTCACAGTGTACGGGTTTCACTGGTACATAAAAATGTCCTGTTCGAAAACAGGCTGATGCTGAGATATTGATTGCAGGTCCTAGCTCAAATAGCTTATTAAATAAATGTCTACATGAGTAAACGGGAGCATTATTTGTGCCTGGCAGAGGGTGGAAAATAATTTACTGCACAGATTTGGAAAAATGAATTATTCACAGCCTGTTGGTTGTGAACACACACAGCAAATTTGACTCCATGAGCCACCTGGATTATAATTTGTGGAAACATCTGCATCATTTTCTAAAAGTCAAAGTGTATGGAGGATTTCAGAGAGCAGATGAAGAACTTTATTCAGTCTTTCAGCCCCAACTTTGTTCAAACAGTACCTGTCTGACAAACATGTAACTTCAAATTACTTCATGAAACAACAGAAAGACCCTTGGCCAAATAAGTAATTCTGTTACTAAAATAAATTAGTGCATATTAACACCTAATAACAGTTCATTTAAAAGAAACCCTTTGGAGACTATAACTTAAACTTCTAAAGAAATGACATTGGTGACTGGTGTTCACTGAAAAGGATTTTTAAAGATCCTCCTATTTAAGGTACAACTTCAAAATATCACTGTCAGAGAGTAATCCTGTGACAACTTTAAGGGTTACACTGTGATCTACTTATAAGATCCCTTAACTGCTCCTGAAATGAGCCCTCCTAATTCCTGGATTAATGAATCAGACAGTCTGACATTCACATCAAATGTAATCTGATTTTGTTAACTGGTGCTAATCTGAGCTGTAAATCCAAGAGCCTCTTGATCGGCTTAGATGTCTCTTGGAGAGAAATGAATATAAGGTTCAGCAGTTTCATTTTAGGTTCATTTTCTGTGCATAAAGTCTATCATACCAAATATGACAAAAGTAATTGTTGATGACTTTTGTACTTTTTCAGATATTTAAAGATGAACAAACATTTTCTTTGCCTATGTAGTCCTCAGAGTTTAACGCTAGTTAACATGCATCAGCGTGATTTAATGCTGGACCAAGATGACGATAATGCAGATCTGCTAGCCTGCTCATGTGCACTGCTTCACAGTGAGACTAAGTTGTGGTTATATGTTGCTTGATTTATATTTTGGGATAATCTCAAGACACCAGAAAAAATTAAAGCAATGGCTGAGAAAAAGATGGAAGTACTTTAGTCTGCAAACTCCAATGTTGGGGCAGGGATCTTCAAATCAGAACAGACGTCACTACAGGCTACATGTTTCCACAAAATCGCCCCTGGTGAGTTACATTCCCAGAAACATTGAATGATACATCCGTACCCTATGCTGCCCATTTCATTAGATCACATGTAACAGAAGGAGTAAAAAAATATATGTACTCCACCTATAGTTCTGTGGTTAGCATTCACAGCCTTATTCCCTCAGTGTCCCAGATGGGGATCTTTTATTTCATTTTTTGTGGTAAAAAAGAATCTAACGGCTGTTGGAGAAACTAATTAGAGTCTGCAAATAAACGGAAGAATGCCGCTCAGGTCATTGTTTTGAAGGAGCTTAAGAAGAAGAGGAGGTGGGGGAGTTATTGTTAAGATGAAGGTTATTTGCAAAGGAAATCAGGAGGCGTGTAGTTAAGAACGCTGGCTTAATGGATCAATGTATGGCAAGTGAAAGGAGAGTTCAGAGTGAGACAGATACTGTAGAGGAGAGCAGTGGGAAACTGTTTGAATAAGATGGTGTGGGAAAAAGAGGAGAAAATTTGGAACATCTTGCAGGAGTGTTGTTGTTTACTAAAGTAAACTCACAGCTGAGACTATTAGATAATTAGAAAGACATTCACAGAGGTAGTAAGTTATCTGAAAAGTAGGATCCAGGCACAAGTGCAGTCGAATCGGAGCAGGAACGCAGCTTAGAGGCAATTCTTTGTCTAGAAACTAAGAGGTGATCAAATAGGAAAAAAACAACCGTTATAGAGGGATGTTTTTTCTTTTTTTTTTGATAAGTAAACATGGTTGTAACCATTATTCCTTCTTTGCTTGGTCAAAGAGGCTGGCAAGAGCTGAAGTAAAACCTTTAAAGCTGCAGTTGATAATTTATTTACTGACCTGAAGCAGAATAAAACCCAGAGTGCTCATTAAACAACATTGATCAGATTCAGAGTGGCCTTGAAGTGCAGGGTTGTGTTTAGTAACTGCTCATGCTGTTGTTGTTGTTGTTGTTGTTGTTGTGATGGTGGTGATCTTCTGCTGACTGATGAGGCCTGGATCACATTCCTCTCGGTTTCTGTCTCAGGTTAACAAACTGTGGCCGTTCGGTGTCAGTGAGGCTCAGCCAAGCAACACCAGAGCTTTAAGTGGAAGAAATAAATCCAGCTTTTCAAACTGTTGTGGGGTTTCAAGTGCCTGTCTCTCCAAACATAACAGGTGTCAAAAACCTCAACCCCAGCTTGTATTACAGCACGTGAGGGAGCAGATTTTTTTTTCCCTCAACAAACACATATCCTGCACAAGGATCAGGTGTTCTGCTTGGTTTCACATTCATTGTGACCATTGTAACCTCTGCTCATTGTCCCTCTTTACTTTGCCTGTGAAATGCATTTTGTGGATTATCTTTATTTGAATGCTGGGAATAAAAAACAATCTGAGTACCTGTGAACAAACTTGGCAAACCCATTTGGTGAACTCACAATCTTTCAGTGATAAAACTCTCTCTAACTCACTCTACACTGACTGAAGATCAATGAGTTCTTGGTATGTCCGTACTTTCACACGCACACATGCAGAGCGTCAGCCATAAAGGTCACGTGCTCATTGATTAATCAATAAAGAGCCAGAGGTGCACCACTGGCAGACTACCACTAATAAAAGCACAGGGATTGTGTAGCTCTGTCCTCTCTTGTTAATTGGTAAATGCTGATGAATGATACACCATCCAAATGGTTTCTGTCAGAGAATAAAACTTGCTCAATAATTCTCATTCTTAAATTCAGTACTTGTATTCACATCCTCTCACATAAAAGTCTTATGCTTTAACAGCCAAGTAACACTGCTAAGACATAACTTATTTAGTTAGCCAAGCATAAACAATTTTTGTCATTGTAGATTATTTACAGGAGTATAAATCTTTATTTAGGATCTGATCTTCCCTCCGAGCACACCCAGTCAAAAATTGTGATTGGAAAGAGGCGACAGCATATCCTGTGGGGGCAGCTCCCTCTCACACCTTATTGCTGGATTTTATGAAAAGATATAAAATGATTGGCATTTTTCATACAGTAAACCCTTTTATTTAGAACTTTTTATCTGCCTTGAGCGGGAATATAATCTATGATGCTCCAGGGTATAGACAGGAATATAGTGTTGATGTTTTTAATCTTCTTATGGGAATTGGCAGGGCCTGAGGTATTTGGCGAAAAAAAAACTTTTGACAGCTGTCTTTGATCCATTTATTAATGCACCAATTCATCTATTTATTCACCTTTTCAGGTCAGATCACACTGACATTGGGCTAGGACTGTTTAGTCCAGACCAAGGGTTAACTTTTGATGTTGAGAGATGGAGCCAATACCTATATGTAAAAAAAACCCTGATAGTTACAAGTATTTACTGCCTGGTTTATGAAGCAGTTTTTTGTTGGTTTTTTTTGTCATCACCAATCAGTTTTAAAGATTTCACTACAAAGAGTTGCACATATGAATGCGAAGCATGGGTATTTAGAAGGCAGCCTCAGCTCCCCTTTCTTTTCCTGTTTCTCAGTCAACTCAAGTTGACTTAAGTTTGTATTTCCAATGTGGTGATCATCATCTTTTGGGTTCAAACCCCATTTCAGGAACTAATGTATGATGTCAATGAGATCATGTCCTTGTTTTCTGTGGAGCTGGATATGGATATGGTGACATCTGTCAATCACTCAGTGACGCCTGCCGGTTGCTCAGTGACACCTACTAATGTCTAATGACACCTGACCATATCTCAGTGGCACCTGCCAATTGCTAAGTGATCCCTGCCACTCTCACAGTGACACCTGCCAATCGCTCACTGACCTCTGCCAATCGCTCAATGGCTAGATTCCTAGCCTCTGCCAATCCCTCAGGCCCCCGCCCCCCATCTCTCAGTGACCCGGGATCACTGAGTGATTGGCAGGTGCCAGTAAGGGACTGATAGGTTCTATACAGCAATCAGCAGGTGTCACTGAATGATTGGCAGTGGTCACCAAACATTTGGCAGAGGTCACTAGGAATCAATGGCAGCTTTTGCAGCTTGCTGTCACTACATGTTTTATGCAGTCCACTTTCTGGACATCTGTTGTCACTAAAAACATGTTTAAACTCCTCTGAGGGAATCCTGAGGTGTTTACAAGCTCTGCCTGCTAAAATCCCTGCAGCGCTGTTGGCTCTCCCTCAGAGTCTCCTTGTGGCTAGATTCATCAGAAAAAAAAGCAAAAGGAGGTGCCAAGGAGAGGTCATAACCTTGACACCTGATGGAAGATTAAAGATGTAGAGGAGCAGCAGCGTCACCCTGTCTCTGAGCTTCTTAATTATGAAACATATAGTCATCAATTCTGTTCCATGACCAGTGAAAACAAAATTTCTCTTTGCTTCTCTTTGAGTATTTAACTCATCTCTTACTTCCTAAACTGAAAGCTATAACCAAAAGTCTTGCTTTTCTTTACATCAAGTGGCCCCTTGTACAGTCTCCAACTTACCAAAGACCGCCTCTCTCATCAATTCATATTCATTTCCTACTCATCTGTGCTGTTCTACATTTCAATGCACACATGATTAATGTTTGCCGTCAAAGTATTTTGTTGCTTGACTACACAAATGAGTCACAATCATCTGCTTTGTTTCACTAACTCTCCTACTTGATAGAAAAGAAAGGTGTTCTTCACACAGTTTGTAATGACAGAGATGCTGATTTACAGCCAGTTTGCTCAATAATGTGGTTTTGCAGAAGTGAACATCGTGTCACATTTGCTTAATTATGTCCCTGTTGAATTGTCAAGATTGTCCCTTCACAGGTTTTTCCCATTGCATGCTGGGAAAGCTTCCAGAAGCTCTGGCTAGGAATAAGTGTGTAAAAACAATGAATAAATAAAGGAGATGACAATCTGAGAAAATTAATAACCATTTCTCTGTGTAGTGTTCACTGAGGAGGACTACACTAGTCCATGTCCCGACATGACAGACCTGAACCTGTTGCCTCTTTTCTGTGTATCAGGTACGACAGCCAAACATGTGGTGTTCCTGGCGGGGAACACAGCCAAGCATGGCCTCCGCTGCAAAGCCTGTAAGATGAGCCTGCACCATAAATGTGAGAACGGAGTGGGAACGCAGCGCTGCATGGGCAAACTGGTGAGACACATCATGAAGAATAAAACAGACATAAAATACATGGTATATTTCACTCTTTTCTGTCAAGAGATTCAGGGATTTCATTTATTATTATTCTATAACTGCTGATGTCATTAGCAACCAAAACAGACATATCAGAATTGGCAGGGTGAGCGGTTCCCTGCAGAATGTGCTTATTCAGAAATCACACTTGATGTGTTAGTGTGCTGGTGCATCTGTGATCACCATCCATCCTTGTCATGCTCCTCATCATCGTTATATCATCGCTCTGTGTCTGTGTGAGTTATGTAACAGGGGCACTCAAAAAACCCTCTGATGGTCAGCAGAAACCCTTTAATCAGGATCAATGCAATCACCCTGAGGCGCTGCAAAGAACGTGAAAGATGTGACATCACTTCTGTGACGTTTGTGTGGCATCGAACAGTATCACACAGTATCAGGCCTGATGTCTCCTTTTGGATTACAAAGCCAAACTTGTGTTTCTGGGAAAAGTAGTTTAGAATAATCATCCCATTGTTCATTTTTCATTTCAGTTTTGAAAAATTAACAGAAAAAAAAGTGTTAAAAATTAGACGTCACGAAATGGGAACGTTAGAGACACAAATCATTGATAGATTTAGTGTGAGGCAGAGTAAATAACACTTTGACCCATGATTACAAAATCAATGAGTGAAACTATCAAACAGTCTTTAATTTGGAGGTACCTGGTTTCACTTGTATGGCATTCAAATCTGTGGAAAGTTGAGAAAATCTTCAACTTTTTACAAAAGCATCAATATGGAAAGCAGTCTGCAGAAAATCTGATGAGAACTCTTTCTCGCATTTAGAGGCACTGTAAGAGTTCTTAACTGAGTTACTCACTCTTGTATTGATGCCTTTTAATGGCACTATGGTTTCAGCCTCATTATTATAGAACTTCAGGACTGGTAAAAATGAGTAGATGTGACGCCCATCATTATTTGCCTCCTTTTGCAAATTCCGTCTTTGGTAAAAGCAACATTTTTAGAGCAGTGAGTGAAATTAATAACTTCTAATTGTGCATTAAATTATCTGAAGTCTGTGTGATGTATCAGTGAAGTTATGATGAGCAAATACATCAACAACTCTCTTGATTTCATTGTTTTCTTGTTCTGTTTCAAGTCTGAAATTCTTCTTATGATATCTGAATAGGAGTCTGAATATGAGTAACAGTGTGGAGCAGCATTTACTTGTTTCAAATGAGTAAAAACAAAAAGAAAGAGGGAAAAATGTCCCACTGTCTCAGGATTTTATTTGTTTAACACTTAGTATAATGACAAAGCTTTTACTACCTCACAGGTCAGAGTTAACAACCCTGAGCTGTGATAAACCCCCAAATATTAACATCTTTTATTCAAAGACCACTCTTTGCTGTTGTCATTGTATAGCATTTCCCAGCATCCACCACTGACCAGCAGCCTGTGATAATAACTGAGATCAGGGACCATGCAGTGATCATCAAAAGAGGTTTTATTGGAGGTTGATCCGGTCGCATTATTACTGAAAATTTTAATCATGTTTGGTTTTAATAACTGGTAATGACCCTTTTGTCATTCACACACATCCCAAACTGAATACTATGTGGGACTTTTTCCTTCTTTGCCCCCCCTCCCACTGTTTGACTGAGAAGATTTAGCTTGGCTCAAATAGCTTAGCCAAAATTGATCAGAAAGTATACTAAATGAAAAAGAAGCACAGGCAACTTTCCCCTCTGAGACGTCTTCTCAGTGGAGGCCTGCGGGATGAGGTCTGCAGATATGATTGGCTCTCAGGAGTGGAAAATGAGGTTGCGGGGTCAGGAATAAAAAGGGAAGTTTTCCCTACGGAATTCAGCTCTAAATCCAACTGCTCTAAACTTGGACACTTCTTCAGCCATGCTTGTTTCTCTTGGCTCGACGTCACTTCACTAAAAGAATCAAATTACCTCATGCTCTCAGTCTTTCTGAGGCATTCGGCTAAAAAATTGCAAAAAAGAAAAAAGGAACTAAAAAGAGTACGCTGAGTACGAAACAAATTAAGGCGGATCGACACACAGTACACAACTCTTTGTCCCGCATCTTGCTTGAACTTAGTTTCTTTATATACTTCATGTAAGTATTAGTGTAATTTGTTTAGAAGGCAAATAAGGTAATGACTTGATTAGCTTTACATTTGAAGAACAGGTTGTTTGAGATTTGTGTCAAAATATCATTCAAGTGTTGCGGTTTGTGCATTGAAACAGAGAAGCTTAATTTGAAGGTAACCAAGGTACAGGTGCAATTTATTCCAGGGACAGTGATCAACAAACCACATTCTGGAAAAATCTAAGAAGATCTATAGAAATTGTAGTCAGAGTTATTGTGCCTGACATGTATTTAGCATGGCTGCAAGAAATTAAAATGTTTTCAGTAGCAGTGCAGCTTTTGTAAACATGTAAAGGATTTTTATGAACAACTCAGAAAAGATCTGAACAGGCAAACACCGATAAGGACTTGAGGAGGTGAATTTTTCAAACATGCTCTCGCAGTAGATTCACACCACATGAATACTTTGGTTAGAAATTATTTAGAACTTTGTGTTGCCATCAGAAAACCATTTAGGTTTTTTTAAGGTTATGTACAATATTTTGGGCATTTAAGAGATAATTCACTCCATGTATAATGAGTCTATTCAATATCTTGGTTTCACTTTCTGAAAGGAGTAAGTAAAAATACCTAACTTTTTCATGATACTTTAACTTTTGAGATGTACCTATACATGCAAACAGAGTTTCTTTAGTGGATTTTCTTTTGCAAAAATCAATACTTTTCTCCCTCATGTTTGTGGTTTTCTTATTCAAAACAATAATAATGGGAAAAAATGTATCATTCCCTTCAATATAGCAATTAATATCAATAACATATAAGATGGGAGACCTGAAAATAACAGCACAAGCAGTTGCAGTATAGGGAAAATTAATTGCAATTAGGTCACTTTTGCAAGTCATTCAGCCTTAGTCTCATTCAACATGCCACCATAGAACACAGAAAGAAAAAAAAATAGGCCAGGAAAATACAAGAATACACAAAATTGTATTGAATGAGTATAGTGATAGAGCTGTACTAAAGTAGCACGTAACAAAAAAGCAGACCTCAAACAGAGCTTGTTCAGTACAAATGACTTTTTAACAAAAAGTAAGAACTCAAAGTTTACTGTGAGTACAGAAAGCAGTGGAAGAAGCCAGAAGTTCAGTCCAAGGCAGCCAAACAAATCAGGAAGAACTTTTGAAAAGGAGCTGACAGCAAGCAAGGTCCAGAAGAGTGAAAATCCCCAAACACCATGGAAATGTTAAAAAGCTTGGCTCTGTGCATGAAGACAAACTGGAGCGCAGACAGAGGAAGACAAACCCTAAATCCAGCAGGAAGATTAAATTAATCAGCCACAGGTGTGAACAATTTGGGCAGGGCATGTAATCACACTAAAACACATGATTATATGTTTAAAGCTCGAAAGGGAAACTACAAAAAAACATGAACAAGGGGTCAGAAGGAGACACAACAGAGACATGTACAATACAAACAGAACATTTGAGAGCAGCACAGAGAACAACAAATTGGCTGCAATTTTCAGTAGAAGACCGACAAAAGTGAGCTCCTCCAGGTGGCCAGGTTCACGTTACCTCGTCTTTTTCCATCCATTTCTGTTTTCTTGTTGTCTCGTAAACACAACAGATTAAGAAACCTTGCAAAGTGTATGCTCCAAAGTCAGAAAAGACTATTACAAAAAGCAATCCATCACTGATTCATCACTAAATAAAGACTGCACATCTGAAACCAGTGTTACATTCTGTGCAAGTGTTTAACATTAGAGTTTCAAATAACATTGTGCTGCCTTAGACAGGAGTTATTCATAGAAGTCAATAACAGAACATTCACCACTCTGTTATGTGTTATTGAATCCTCAACAGCCAAACTCCAGAGGAGGACAGCTTTCAAATTAAATCATTTATTCATGCTCTGATACTTCAGGTTGGCTCCTCTGTGTGCGTTTTGAGAGTGCCACGTTCGGTTTGACAGCTCATCTGAGCCTCATTGTAACAGTGTTGTGCTCTGAGAGACAGAATATCATTATTTTTTTAGGCATCCATGGTCACATTTCACACATTTTTGTACTTGACTTATCAGACTCTGTTGCTCCTTCGAATTTACCTCTTCATATTTCAGTTATTTTAGGTTGAATTAATTTAAATTATGCCCTCCTTTTGTTGTCAAATGAAACAGATGGACTCCTAACAAGCTCTTTAACCTTTGTCTAAATTAGTTTGCCCCCTAAAACGTTTGACATCTCAGGTCTTTAGAGGGGCCTGGAAAGCTCAAGGGTTGCTTATTTTAGCAGTCTCACAGCGAGACGTGTCAAATGAAGACTTAATCAGGACTTCTTAGTGATACAGATTTCGCCACCTGCCACTTGGAATAAAAAGAGGGTAAACAAACCAGGAAAAGGAAATCCTTGTGAAAATGATCAAGAAACATTAATCCTGTCGAGACACAGTTTATCCTATGACTAAGAGTGTGAATTTCACCAAGAACTTCCTTCAGAGATATTCATATATGAAATTATAAATAAGTCATTCATTCCTGGAGCTTGAGGATCTTCTTAGCCCTGGGTCATATCTCTTTACTTTACAAGGACCCAAAGCTGATGGGAAAGTATTGATTGGATAGACTGAAGGTAATGAAGGTATAAATGATGAATGTTTGAAGGCCTCTTTAGATGAGAGAACAGAGCAAGCAGGTGAATCAGGGTTATAAGAGTGTGAGAAGCATGGTCAAAGTTTTTATGAAGGTTTTCACACTGGCATGGTTTTGGTTCTGAACCGGTTCTGTTCTGGGTTCTCAGAACCTCGGTTCTTTTTTAGCCAATCAGCCCATCTTTATACCAGTTTAATGGCCCTTTTCCACTATACAATTCCAGCCCTACTCTACTCAGCTCTACTCGGTTTGGTTAGCTTTTCCTCTAGCCCGACTACAGACTCACGGTGGGCGTGGATCTTATAACACAGCTGCGCTGAAGTGCTGCGCAGAAGTGCGTGCATGTTTATCTATAACGTGACACAAACATAATTTTGTACTAACATATGTGCCACCGTGGTCTTTAAAGGAAAAAAATAGATTTAAAAAAATTTCAATAAAGTAATACAGCAGCTCAATGTCTGGCGTCATGACAACGGAGGTAAACAACAGCCATGTGCTGCATGCACGCGGAGGAAAACGAAGGAGCTGCTTCCTGACATTAACTCTTCACTGGATCCTGTGAGATCACTTTAATTTTTGATTTTTGGGCCTGGTATACCAGAGATTTTTTGTTGATCAATCGTTCTTCTTTGGACTGGCTTTCTTTTTTGGATCCCTGTGGATTAATGGACTGATTGGTGCTTAAAGACTCTCGTGGCAGACAGATCGCTCCTGCACCGACGAACTTTGATTTAATTGAAAAGACTCTTTGAACCAAACTATCTTAGCTGTTAACTTCTTTTTCGTTTAAAAAGGACTTTAAACTTATTTAGGAATCATGAAGGTGCATTTTAGGGCTGTATTTTGTGTTTATTCAGTCTGGTTCTGTGCCATCTGGTTTAAATGTCATTGAAAACCCGTCGCTGACTTATTCGCTTGCCTCTTGTAAGTGATTCTACAGAGTCAGAAGCTGCGGTGACGACATTCTCTGACCAATGAGTGACCGGCAGTCCGTCGACGTCACCTTTTAGTATCAGCTTTACTCGCTTAGAACCAGGGTAGAGTAGGTACTAAAAACTGGCGTCTGACGTGTTGTTCCGCGCCAGTGGGAATGCAACACAAACCGGGTAGAGGCGAGTAGAGTAGGGCCAAGGCGAGTCAGTGGAAAAGGGCCATAAGAGGAAAAGGAGTGGAAGAGCTTTGTACGGTGTTACTCAAGCTTAAATAAACAACAAACATGTTTTATTTTTGTTCAACTAAAAAAATCTCAGCTGTGCAAATCTCTTATTTTCATGATATATGTAAATGGCTCATAGTTTCTGCGCACTGTTTTTATACCTAGAGAGACCAAGAGAGAAGTTGCCATAGTTTGTCAGAAAATAGTTTTATTACCAACATGTGCTTTTTCAATGTCTTCTTTTTTAAAGTGGAGTGTGCAGGATTTTCTTAAAACTGAAATTTCAACTTTTACAGTAATATTTCTGCTCAGTCATCATCTATGGGCCCCTCTACGTGTGTCTGTGTCTGCCTCGCTCACTCCTAGACCCCCTCCTCTATTTGTTGTATTGATGTTTTGGTTGACTTGGGACATTTCTGGGCGAAGAGTAGGAGTGGTTGTGAGTGGTGACCGGCCAATCACAGCAAACAACTTTTTTTCCTGCCTGAGCACACCTGACACTTCAAATTTGGGCTGAGGAACCGGAAAAGCATGTAACCATGTCAGTGTGAAAGTTTTAGAATGAGAACTTCACATGAAAGTCACACATGATGTAATGTTTTGACCATTTGGTTTAACTAGAAGTACATTGACATTAATCTAAACTGAGTGAATCTAATGTCACACACTGGCTTGAGTTTGAGCTGGGCCTTTCATCATCTTGTAAACAGCAACTGTCCCTTCAGTATCTGTGTCACACTCCACCCACCGTACCCTTAGGGATTCTGCGACAGCGTACATTACATGGTGCATGTCAAGATTTTTCTGTATTTCGAGGACACTGATAAGAAACTGTGCTTGAATTGATTGTTGTGACGGTGTGACAGTGAGAGACTTACATCACTGTGAAGTCACTTTTTTGAGACAAAGGTCCAACTCCACAGATTGGTTTTCAGTCTTCCCATTGATTTTTCTCTAATATCTTTTGCCTCTCATTTTCTCCTCCTTATCTCCTCAGCCAAAAGGTTTCCGGCGGTATTACAGCTCTCCGTTACTGATCCAGGAACAGTACGGCTGCATCAAAGAAGTCATGCCTATCGGTGAGCAGGTTTAATCTTCATAACAAATCCACTTCTGTGTGTGAGGGCATGCTCCAGAGTGTAAAACTTAACTTCACGTGTTGCCAGAACCACTTTTCCACTTGAGCTGTTTTATAAGATTTACCTGCCTGAGTTTATAGTATTGTTGTTCCCCATGAGGCTGCTCTCAGTGCTTTGCTCTTGTTTGCTATAAAGTTTAATCATTCCTTCATTCCTCTCTAAAGCTTGTGGAAATAAGGTTGACCCTGTGTATGAGGCGTTGAGGTTTGGGACGTCGCTTGCACAGAAAGCGAAGAGGCCAAGTGGCTCAGAGTCTCCCAACAGAAACTCGGTAAGAAAAGGAAAATTTATTGTGTCTTTTCCCCTTGTAGGCACAAATGACCTGTCACTGTCTTTGTTTACATCCCACCACAGATTGCACACACACACACATACACACACGGCAGTTTGTTTCCAGTTGTATTGGACTCGTAGATTATCTCAGCTCAGTTGTGTTCAGGTAATGCGTTTGTTATATTTCGTCCCACTGAACCCGGCATGCTGTGGCTGATGATCTACATAGATACTGCCACAGAAGGGCTGTAAACACTACCAATAAAGGCAGTCTACTGCAGGCTGAGATGTCTGTTCAAATGCTCGTGTTTCAGCTCTGAAGATGGACCGGGCTGATTGTAGAGCTCCACTCTCTGGCCCTCCTCTCCATGTCAGTGTGTCTCAGCTTATCAGCTCTAATGTAAGCTAAACTGTGTGCAGACAGGACAGGAGGACATCTGAAAGCTGCTGCTGTGTTCTGGTCACCCTGTCCTGTGCAGCTGTTAGTCAATGGGTGTGTGTGTGTCTCTTAAAGAGACAATGTGATCTCAACAGGGGTTATGATAATAGTTTCCAAAGTAGTCCTGGAAACAGCATGTTGGACACAGAACAGGTTTCTAAGTACGAGCTGGTTAATCTGAGAGGGATGAAATTTGAAACTTAACCAAATCAATCCATCCATGATTCACTTTATCTAGCTTTACTGCATGCCTTTTCTATCGTTCTCTGTTCCTCTCTCTGGAGTACAGAGTACTTACTACCCTTTTTTTTTTTAACTCCATCCCCCTTTATTTCTTAATTTTGACACCTCTCTATCTCTTAAGATCTACATCTCCATTGGTCATCACCTCTTCCTTATGCTCTTTGTCATCTTTAATCTTACATTTTCTCCTGTCTTTCTATCTCTCTTTTATGCTCTGTATCTACTTAATACTTTCTTTTTAAATATCTTTCTACTTCTTCTTATTGCTATCGTCTATCTTTCTTTATCTTACTTAATCTTTCTCAGCTTCCCTTAAACATTTACAATTTACACCACAAAAAATATAAAATTAAGTTGTGTTTATGTTTCATTTCTTATAAAACTCAATCTAAATCTTTTGACCAGTTGAAAAAATGCACAAATTTACATTTTGTGTGAGACAAAAAAAAGTCAGCAATATATCACAAACGACTGATAGTCTGGTCATCGACTGATCAAAAGTTTAAGGCCACAGCCTTTAAAAGTCAAAATCTGTGCAAAAATGTGGATTTAACGCCAGTTTCTATCAGGTATGCACACTGTCAAAAACTTTTTCCCTCTTTGAACATGACTGGATTGTTGAGCTGCATAAGCAAGGCCTCTCAACGCGTCTTCACTCATACCACTTTCTTCTTTTCATCCCTCAATTTCTTAATATCTTTCCCCCTCTGTGTACAACTCCTTTCTTCATTTCTTCCTCTCTTTGTCATAGTGAATTTCTATGATCTCCCTCTGTCTCAGTCTTTACCTCTATCTCTCCATCTATCTGTCTATCTCTGATATCTTTTTAATCCTTGCAGACAAGTGACTTGGACAAGGTTCCAGAGGAAGTGGTAGCTCACAGCAGTCGACAGGAGCTGTTGAGAAAACACAGCGATGATGGTGAGTGTTTGTTTCTGTACACTGAGTACATCTGGATTAAAGCCATGTAGTGATACAGGGAAATGCGCACACACTGTTTTTACTCTCTAAACTGCATGTTGTGTGTATCTCCTTATTTTATTCACCCTTAAAAGTTTTGCCTTTTAACCTAAGGGTCTTTTTCTGTATTCATTCGTGACTAAAATCATACATTGTTTCATGGAAAGTTTCTGAAAACATGGGATATGAATGTGTTTAATCTCACGTTATTATTCTTCATTACTGTGATGGTTTGTGATTCTTTTTTTAGTTTTCACTGTCATCGAGAATGGGACGGAGCACTACAACCAACCCGAGGGAAAACCTGATGATTTGCCGGTAAGAATCGGATTATTCTAGTTTTATTAATATGTTGCCTCTGAGTATAAGTGTGGGTGAATGAGTACACTGATGAGGCCTGAATAGCACTCATTGAACATGCTCGTGTGGAGTAAAGGAGGAAAGCAGATATCAAAAACTGAAAGTGTCCCTCAGGAGAAAAGGCTAAAACTGTCTTTTCAGGAATTTTTAGTAAGCTTCTCTGGTATTTAACTTTACAGAGTCTCTTCACTTTTGTGACTCTGGAGCTCAGAGCCACACAGTAACATGTACTGCTGGTGTAGTCTGGAAATCTGTGAGAACCGAGTGCGTTTGTTGACCAGTTCCTGAACTCCGTGTGGTTACTCTGAGAACTGAGACTGAGCCAGTCTGTTCTGCGATCATCAAACATGCTGCTCTCAGCTCCCTCTGCCTCTATCGTTCCAGCCGATGGAAAACTTCTTGTCCTGCTGTCACAAATCAAACCCAAACCGACACGACCACGAGCCTGCCCAGATAGAGATGAACCTTGACCTCACAGTAATGTTTGAATCTGCAACTCTGAGAACTGAGCTGCCGAACTCACTCACTTGGGACACAGTGCTGATGCGGCACAAAATTAGGTGCCAGAAAAAGGTTAAACCTTTAAGTGTATTTCCACCTGCTGCAGAGAAAGAAGATCTTATTGCCATGTTTTAAATCTGTTATTTTTTCCATCTTTTCAACTTCCATGGTGGTATTTTTACAGCTGTGCTCACAAGTTTACATACCCCTGCAGAATTTATGATTTCTCTGCCATTTTCAGAGAGTGTGAATGATAACACAAAAAAATATTTTACTAATGTTTTGTGTTTTGGTGAACAACTGTGTTTAAAATAATGCAACTGTATAAAACAAAAAAAAGGATTAAAAAAAAGATATCAAAGAAATTGAGGATGCCAATAAGCAGAGTTCAGACTCTAATGAAGAATTGGAAAATAAGGATTCTGTTGAAACCAAACCACAGTAAAGTAGACCAAAGAAATTTAAGCGACAACCCCTAGAAAAAAATGTTCAGGATGCGAAGAAAATTTGCACTCATCATGGGACGTACTTGGACGTTCCAACTTAACAATGATCCAAAACCCAAGGCCAAGTCGACCTGCCATTGACTGCAGCAGAATAAAGGGAAGGTTCTGGAGTGGCCATCTCAGTCTCCTGAACTCAATATCATTGAGCCACAATGGAGAGATCTCAAACCTGTAGCCCAGGAATTTACAGGAACTGGAGGCTTTTTGCCGAGAAGAATGGGCAGTTTTACCATCTAAGAAAACTAAGACCCTCACACATAACTACCACAAAAAGACTTCAATCTATGATTTATGTAAAAGGGGGCAATACACAGTGTCAAGTACTTATATATGTAAACTTTTGATCAGGGTCATTCTGTTGTCATTATGATTTTAAAAGCGTTAATATAGTTGTTAATAAATGGCTTCACCCAACCACTAATCATGAGTGACAGAAAAGTTTTTGTTTTATCATTCATATTCTCTGAAAAATTGGCCAAGAAATCATAAATTCTGCCAAGGTATGTAAACTTATGAGCACAACTGTATTTCTTTCCACTTTTCAACTTCCATGGTGGGACTTGTGTGTCTAGTATCAGGGTTCTTTGTACATATTTCTGCCCTGTTTACTTTTATACTTTAACATGTTTATCTTCATTGTCAACAATGGAAAAGAACACAGATACTTGGACAGACACAAAAATTAACAAATAACCATACATGGCAAAAAAAAAACAAACGCGCGCACACACACACACACACACACACACACACACACACACACACATAACCTCGGTGGTATAATTTATCAATCCAGTGCACCATCCAGGGAAGAGACTGGAGATGCTTTGTGCTGTGTTATCAGGCTGGACAGAGCGCAGCTGGCAGCGAGCTGTTAGTCTGTCTGCAGACAGGTCCATTAGCTCAGTATGGCGGACGGACAGATGGAGGCTCTGCGGGGTAATGGGCAGAGAAAAACGTTCAAGAAAAACTGCCACTTCACTAGAACTGGAGCCTCCAGTCTGAGATGTTAGTCTCACATATACACACAGGCAGTCACACACGGGGTCCCCATCTGTTCACACTTTTCAGGTTTGGTGTGAAACTACCCGGGATCAATTGACAGTAAAACAGTCTGGCTCATTCTCCGACTTCTTATTGTTGATTTTCCTGTTGAGAAAGTTGGATTTTGTGCCTCCATCTGATCAACGGCTTTTATGGCGTCTGTAGTACAAAAAGCATCACTTAAAATGGATAAACAGCTGTTACTGACATGAGCTGTGTTGTATATAAGAAACGAAAAAATCTCATCTAAAATGAGTTAAGAGAGTTGCTCATCCTGATGGAGCTGGAAGACTCTAGAGCTTTAGTGTCTTTTAGCTAGTTGTTCACAAATTTACTCAGTTTGATAAGTTTGACTGTTTTACAATTTCTACCAATTCTAGGCACCTGCTAATGATGTATTATTGCCCCAATTCAGAAATGATACAATAGAAAGACATCAATTTTGGTGACTGATAATGGATTCTTCAGCATCTGGTGTAGTTCATTTTGGAGCTGGAAAAAAAAGAATTTTGTAGACTGTGCACAGGTTTTAATCACAGGTATGACTCAAGTACCCAGAGGACTTCTTTCTGCTACATACTGTTACCCAAGAAGGATAAAAATAGAAAGATAAACCAATTTCACTGTATTGGTTTGATTTTAGTAGTGTACAGTGAGTGCAGTAGTGCAGTTTCACTTCACTTTCATACTTGGCTTATACACTGCTGGAAAAACCATGAGACAACAATGTTTATTGATATCCTTAAGCATTATTTTCTGCATCTTCTGCTTTCTAAGATCTGTTGATTTTATCCCACATAGGAGAAGAAATCAGATGTTGAGTTTTATATTTCAGCCAGCAACTGTTTGCATTTTTTTCATTTATAGAAGACTAAAAATTTCATCAAGATTGTTATTGTTGTTTGGGATACAATCCATGGTTATTACAGGATCAGGTCCTTAACAACCAATCAAGTCACTGTCTAGTGAAGCCCTCTGCAAAACTTTGTCAGCCAGTGTAGCATTGTCATAGAGATTTCGACATACAGTAAATCAATCTGATGCAGTCAGTCCTGATCAGGAAGCCAGGAATTAGCATTTAGAAATAACCTATTTTGGTGCGATAATTGGGGCTGGGCAGTTAATCTCAAACAAGATTGAATCGCATTATGTCCTGCTGTAATGTTCCAATCACAGACAGTGCAATATTTCTTTAACTTGAATTGTGCCAGAATACCATATACAATTTTTTGCAATACATGCTTTATGCTCTATACCAGTGTTACTCAACCAAAGAGCCAAACTACCTTTGTAAGACAAACAATCTGTGTGGTCAAAAGTGGCAAAAACTGCAAGAAGTGGCATCAAAACGAGGCCTAAAGTCGCAATAATGGACAAAAAGCAGCAAAAATTGGTAATAACAAAAAGCAGTCATGAGTAAAAAATAGAAAATAAAAAAAACTGTCATGGGTTGTTGTAATGTTTTAATGAATTTTGTTGTTCATTTTCAAAAAATGTTGGGACCTAAAAATAATCACAACATAATTGGTTATTGCAATACAAGGAAATATAATCACAATGAGATTATTTTAGCAAATCGTCCAGCCCCACTGATAATCTCTTTTTAAATTACAAATTATGATCAGGCATGCATTAAGAGGTGAGACTTTTTTTTGATCACTTAAAAAGTCCTCACGGTCCCTTTAAGCTTTACACCTTAAATAAAGCTCCAGAAGAAACCACATATACATCAAGCCAGAAGACGATGTTTTTACAGCATCAAAAATGATTGTAGTGTGAAGAATTCATTTCTCACACTGTAAAGGGGGTAAGGTTTTTAATGTATAACTCAGTAGTTTAAAAAATATTAAAACCAACATTTTTCCCATTCAAAGTCACAGCTCACCTGGCTGATAAGGGGCCAACTCTGTAGCTGTTTGTGTGTTTCCTGCTTCAATTCCCTTTAAGTGCCATAAGTGCTTTTGATTGGATGAAGCTTGCTCTTTACCTGTTATACCTGTCACAACCTGCCCCTCACATCAAACACTGCCTTGTCTCTGATAAATTGTATCAAAAGAGGTTGTTATCCTGGCTCTCCCCTCAGAGTCCCAGACTCCCACTACACCAAGAGCCTCTCAAGGCCAGTGAGCAGCTCTTAGGTAGCTGTAATGGATTGCTGTGGCTCATGTTGTTGTTTTCACCCTCAGGCCACACAGGCAGTTTGCCTTGGGGCTGCAGTTAACTCAACTCATCCATCAGCCACATTGCCAGACCACATGGGGGACACTCAGGGAGCAACAAAAGAGCAGGAACACTTCACTCTATTGCTGCAAATACAGAGTGCTAAAAGTCTGTTTTCCACTGGAAACAAGCTGTCATACAAGCAAACTCTCTCCATGCTTAAAGAGTGCAGGAGGAAGAGTTTAAGGTATTAGTGATAAAAAACACCCTTCAGTTATCTGAAGGGGCGTAAAAGCAACAGCATGGTGTTATTTCTCCTCGCTAATTGTGCTCACACTTCTCCAACAATTTCCTCTGTCCACCCACAGCCTTTCTCTGTTTTAACTCACTGAGTGTTCAGGAAAACCATGATCCTCCTCCTCCCACTCATGTTGATGGTGGATTAAAGGGAACAGATTGTAGAACAACTTAAGTGGCCTCGTGGTGTATCACTGTACTATAAACAAAGGTTTCTCCCACCTACATGAATGCCAGAAAACTATTTTAAGACTCAACTGTTGTATTGTGTTTGTGTATCTCTCTCCCTCTTTGTTTCTTTTAGTCTTCTTGAAAACCATGTCTGTGTGTTCTTGTATTTCTGTGTTTGGGATTTAGCTGGAGCAGAACCAGTTACCAAAAGATGTCCTCAAGCTCAACACATATGTGGCCTTGCACAACTTCACTCCCCAAGACAGCCATGACCTGGAGATGAGGTTTGTGCACACATACACACACATATTCAAGATAACAATGTTCAAACCTGCTGTTCTTTTGATAAAATCCAAAAACAAGCACAAGTATTAATCAGAAAGAGGAATACTCAGTGAAAACAATTGCCCACAAAGGTGGAGTGGATTGAGATTACTGTGGGAGAAATGAGAGTGTCTGTGTTGAGAGCGGGCTAAAAATACTTTCACATATTTGGAGCACAAAAGCTAAAAGTGTGTTCCTAAGTTCAGATCAACCCTGCAGCTCATTCGACAGTTTGCAGAGCAAGTTTGGTGGAGTCCAGTGGTCCAGCTTCATAACATGGTTACATAAGATGGCAAACATCCAGTAAAGGATTAAGAGATTGATAAAAAGATATAAGTGTTTATCGTGCTTCTGTGCCAGAGAAAACCAGCTAAGTTGGCTTCACAGAAAAACAATAATAAATGTCAGAGGGATCTGCAGTGACGGATCCAGAGCAGGCTGATAGACTGAACCCAGAGGAGAAAACACAGTAAACAAAGAATGAAGATTCACTCTGGAGTTTCATTTTACTGTATGAGCTTGTTTACTTTACTGTGAATTTAATTTAAATCCTCTTGTTTTAGTTAAGCGAGGTGCAGATTTAATCATAAACACATTTCCATCCTGGAGATAGTAAACACAAAGAGGTTACACTGCTCATGATGATGCTGCTTGTGTTAATAATCACTTCAAGTTTCAATTATTCATGTTAGAGACCTCTGGATCTTTGTCTGTGTTTAAGCCTTCTTAATTATAGAAACAAGACAAATTAAAGCTCCAATCTTAATTTATTGGTTGGTTACAATAGCCTGACATGCTAGCACAGCAGCAATGAAAAGAGCTTATTTTTCATTTGACTAATTGATGAGGTTTGTCTATTGACTCCTGTATTGTGAGCTGTAATATGATATTTTGAATGAGGCCAAGCATTAATTCGGTTGCATCTCCAGAAGCACGGGCTGTAAATTTGCATTGTAAGATATATTATCAGCCTAACGTGAATGTATGGTGAATTATGCATCTGCCCTTATATACAGTGATGGAGTCACTAAGCTTAAAGTGCACAATCAAATATGAAATTTACTCAGGGTGCCTAAATTATACTTAGAAGTAAAGTGGTGTTTTCTACCAACAGTTTTTGATTTTTTAGTTTATTTGTATGATTTTTTAGATCTCTGATCTATGTAATCAGCCAAAATATGCAAGAATACATCCTCAAAGGAGATTAATTAGTGCCCTTTTGAAAGTAATAGTCCTCAAAGATTTATTTCGTATTTTGGGATAGCCAGTGAAGAACGTGCAGCGTGTTTAATGTAGGGGTGTTTTCTTTCACTCACCCACCTTTCTTTCTGTATTTATCCAGAGAGAAAAAAATGTAAGTCGTTTTTTAAGGCTGGTTAAAGCTCTCAGGAGTCATAGGCCTCGTTGCCACCAAGCAGCCTGGTATGCATCAGTGTGGTTTGTACGGATCAGATCGGTAAAGCCCGGTCCTGTTTGTGCCTTTCTTAGTAGGTGGTGTGTAAGATGGATCCCGATAGCAGCATTAGCTACGTAATAGTGTGACGGCATAACAGCGTGACACAGTATACTCCACTGAAAAATCTAAGGAAAGAGAAATGCAATGAACAAAGAGCAACAATGGAAGACAGACAGCAATCCAAACAAAAAGAAAGTTACCAGTTGACTGGAGATTTCTTTATTACCTCTGGAAGTGACAAATCTTTTCCATTAATAAATGAACTGCTGTGTTTCTAGCGCCACCTTCTAGGGTCGGAAAGGTATGCCCGGCACTCCAACACAAGGGTACCAAAAAGTGGGGCGGTACAGGTCGGTTATCTGGGGAACCAAACTGAACCTGCTTGGTGGAAACAGGGATAAAGACAAGAGATGTTATGTTGTTCTTGAATGCTTATGTTATTTATAGCAGCCAATGAGTAAAAGTATCTTGAATTACTCAGCGTTCTGAACAAATCACAGGGGTCGTCTTAAATTACTAAACCTTACCGAATAGTGGCTAACGTTTGCCTACAAGTTCACCATTTAATGTAATGGAATGAAAAGTACTTTATTAACCCCAGAAGGGACATGTAAATTTAAATTTAAAGTGAAATGTTGAAATGTAGTTTGTTTGCACTTAGTTTTGCTATCTCCAGGTGATCAAAACATGTCAGTTATAGCCGGTGTAGACCTGTAGCCTTGTAGTCCTCAATCTTGTTA
Source organism: Thalassoma bifasciatum (assembly GCA_008086565.1). Lineage (NCBI taxonomy): Eukaryota > Metazoa > Chordata > Actinopteri > Labriformes > Labridae > Thalassoma > Thalassoma bifasciatum. The sequence goes on along the minus strand of RPOG01000290.1, from coordinate 226,132 downwards.
TCTTCAATACCACTGAGATTTAGGATACAGATAATATCCTATTCCTTAACTATGATTGATCAGGCATCATCTGCTGCGTGCTTCGAAACAGACCCTCAGGAAAGAGAGCATTCATCACCGGTAGTCCTTCAATCTAAGTACCCATTTACTCCTGGTTCTCACAGAAAATCCTCAGAGGGTTTAAGGATAGAAGAGCGCACTTGTTGTTCCCCTCTCTCTCTCTCTCTCTCTCTCTCTTTCTCTCTCTCTGCCTCTCATACACACAAACACACGCACACACACTCATGGGTCCGTCCTCTCTCTTATGTTGAGAAAAATTTCAATCCCCAAGCCTGATTTGAAATTCATTGACTTTTTCTCTTCGACTCCCCGTCCACCAACACAGCGCAGAGTTCACTGAGCTTTGTTTCAGATGTATTCTCCTATGAAAGCTTAGATCAGTATTTTCCTTTTCGGGGTCTTGCTGCAGACAGAAATCAATACATCAAATCCCAACCTACGCAGCCGAATGTGGGGTTGAAACGGGATTTTAATCAAAAAAGTTCATTTTAATTTGTATTTCAAGAGAAAATGGGGTTTGTGATTAGTTTGGGTTTCTGCCATATGAGCTCTGATTACATGATTACCTTCAAGAACACAGTGATTGTAATGATGATGAGTTCAGCCTTTTCAATATACAGAGTTAGAAAATCCACTGACTTTTTTGTTTGTTTTTAATGGACCACTGTGGAACAACATGTATCTACTTTGCTTTCCTCACCTTGGAAATTTTACAACACTGCATGCTGAGTTTTCTCACCTACGATAAACAGTGTCTTCTGAGTCATTGCGAGTGTCATCACGCGAAAGACAGCGAGTGTTGTAACTTAACCACGAGTGGAAGAAAAAGGGAAATTACGTAAACCAACATTTGGCTTGCCAGTGCTGGTCCTTTTGATTTTTATTGGTCAAGTTAGGCCAACGGGCTTTAACACATGGTAGTGATTAAATGATTCATGGGTTTCCTGGATGAAGAAGAATACTTACAGCAAACAGGGTTTAAAGCGCCTGTCCTCATTAAAATCACAGAAAAACTTGCAAACAGCTCAAGACTGCTTGACCACAGCTTTGTTTTATCAGATAGACTTACAATTCATTACTTCAAGGCTTTTCCAAGTTCATAGTCTGTTCATTTCTGGCCCCATTTGTTAATCTTGGTGTGGGGGGTGTTCATGTACAGAGTTCACAGTGATAAAAGTGATACATCTTCATCTCAAAATCTAGTGAATTCTCCCATTATGGGTAATCAATTAAGAGCAAAGATAAATGATGGCTAGTGATATCACTATTTGTCCACTAACCATTGATTTTGTCATCCAGAAGAGCAGTTACCAACAGATTTAAGCAGTTGGCTTTGAAATGTTAACTCTATGAGTTTGCACAATACTTCATCTTGAGCTGCCTTTTAATAAGGAGAAGTATTTAAATGGATTCTTAAGTTTGAGCAGGGGCATTACGCTTTATCATACTTTAAACAGATATCAAGTTAAAAGTTGGACATCCACAATAAACATGGGCACATTTTCAAACCTCTACATATTCAGTCGTCATAGGAATCCCTGACTTTGTCTGAAAACTCCTTGAAACTGTGCTAAAATAAAAGAAAAAAGGCACAAGAGCTACACAAGACTTGCTGAAACAATGACGTCATTGCTTAAGGGCCTCCTATCTGGTCCATGACATGTTGGAGAAGTGGGTCTCAAACACCAAGGTCTACCCATGGCCCTGCCCCAGACTGACCTCTAAAGGGCTGACCAATCAGAGGGGAGAGGGTTAGTGGAGCTGGTAGCCTTAAAGAGACAGTAGCTAAAACAAAGCATTTCAGACAGAAGCTCAAATTCGCATTTTTTTAAAACAGTGAGAAAAATATATTGTTGGTTTTTTTTAGCCCGTTAGTCTTCTAAAGCTTACACAGGGGTGCCACAGAGATCGTATAGCCCCTCCAACCTTTTTAAACTTTATCAGCACAAACATATCCAGCTAGACCTGCCAAATCCAACAGGTTGTAGCTAATATACAAGTGTCTTAACTAGTTCACAGTTTCTACCCCAGCTAGCTTAGCTCAGCAGATAAATGACAATTTCTCAAGAAATCTCTGATTCAGGATTTTCCACTTGAAGTTTTAAGTAAGAAGCTATAAAACTAAACACATGAAGAAATGTGCGTTACTCTCTCACAACTCAATGAAACATTGTTAACACAGAAAACCTATAAAACTACTTATTGTGCAAAGAAAAGTCACAGAAGGAATTGACAAGGGAATCAATAAAGAGTTGGATCCACAAACAGAATTGATACGGGGATTGGTATCAATAAAATGTTATCAATACCCATCAATAACCTTGTGGGGATGACTAGGATGTGGCTGTGGCTCACTCTCTTTGCTATGAAGTGGAGCAATTTGGCAATAAAAAAACTGTCTAAGGATAACCACAATTGCTTAACTTTGATAAGAAGGCTGACACTTTCTACTCACTCTCAGACTGGCTAACTTACAAACCAACCACCAGACTTGTTACTGGCACCTGTTGTACACCTTTATTTATGTCATATGGTTTTCAAAACATGGTACACCTTAGTAAAATAGGGTCATGATAATTTGCTTTGCCGTTCTGTTGCAAAAAGAAAGTGAGTAAAGCTACTTTTTGTGTAATTCTTCCTTTGTTTGACTTTTGCAGTGCAGGAGACAGAATCTTACTGGTGGATGACTCTAATGAAGACTGGTTGAAAGTAGGTTTAACAAATCTATCCTTTTTGGAATGGAATGTATTACAGATACTTGTTTTAGCTTTTCAGAGGAATTTAAAAAAAGCTCCTGAGGACACACAGATTGATAAGTACAGGAAGTCAAGCCGTAAATTATAGGAGCAAAACTAAAGGCTGCCTCAGGACACGGATGCATGACTGATAAATTAGAGACACAAAAAGGCCAAAACAAGGCTGTGAAGAAGCTGCCATCAGACCATGAAGAGACTCATCATTTTAACACTTGTTTTTCTTTTTATGCTGCACATAAATCAAGGCATCTGTTCTGTTTGGTTAAAGTATGCCCACTGTTTGTGAGGACAAACCTTTGCTATATCTTTTTCATATCTCTTTGTGCTGAGATAGAGCTTAATGTGAGTTTAATGTATAAACCAAAACCTGATGTTGCTTTAAGGATTTCATCTCGAGATTTATGAAAGTGCAAAAAATGGATTCTGCAGACGTTCCTGCTGTTTTAATGCTCTGTGTATTTTTCTTTCAGGGAGTAATTGAGGACAGGATCGGTTTCTTCCCAGCAGCCTTCGCTCATCAGGTGCGAGTTGGGGACCAGGTATTCAGATGTAACAGGACGTTCATTGGCTGTAAGGAACAAGGCCAGATCACCCTGAAGGAGGGACAGGTACATGGACACATCACTCAGAACTTAGCCCTCTGCTTATTTTTGTCCTTATTGCTGTATCAACCTGTAGATCTTTTGGGGTTGAGCTTTTGGCTGCAGGTGTGTGAATATTTGAATTAAATGTTAGATTTGAAATAATTTTACTCAGAGCTTCTGTGAGGAGTTTCTGTGGGTTAATGGGTCAGACTAGAGCACCATCATCAAAAAAAGAGTGATTGGTACATTTTTGTTGTCTGTAAGTAGAGAGAACACAAAGCACCATGCCTTACATTAAATGATTTCCGTTACCAAGATTCACTCTGAATCACAGGTTGTATTACAAAAAAGGGCAGGAAAAGATGCATGCACATCACCTGAGACAAGAGGTACTGCTTCACCATGAGGTGCCACAGAAAAAGCAAACTACAAGTTGCGCAGAAGGTTTTTCACAGCCCATTATGTGGACTTTATTCAGAGTTGACTGAGCTCAGGGAACTCTGAAACCTGACCCTTTACCTCATGAAAGAGTCTAATTGTCTCTGGAAGTACATTGTAACAACACACATACTCTGAAAAACTGAAATCAAAACAAATGATTTTCTCTTATTTTTTGTGAAAAAATTTCCTTTCTGTACTTGATTTGAGCCAAATTCACCTAAAAAGTCAGCAAAACTGCCAGTCAAGTTTCTTGAATTAGGATAATTTCTGAATACATGAAACTTTCTTTTGCACCATTTGCAGATTTTTTAACTAGATACAAGAAATTCAGAAATATTTTTTGTCATTCAGTAACATGCGATAAGACATTTTCCAGAATTGGTCTGGTAAATGTGGCTCACATTAAGTCTTAAAAAACAATTTTCACTAAAAATAGGAAATAAACACTTGCTTCAGTTTCAGTTTCAGTTTTTGCAGTTCTAAATGTGCTTTTTGAAAATGAAGTTTATGTGACTTTGTGTAAAAACCCTGATGTCTGCCTGGATTAGGACTTTTTCAGGTCCCTGTAAGGATGAAACTCTGATTCAAATTCACTAAAGCTCATTGAACCCAGAAAAGTCTTTTAGCCAGTGTTTAGAGTTTAAAACATGAACTATGACACATTTTGAGCAAATGTCTTTATACACAAGCCAAATATTTTCTTAAAAATTAGGATCAAATGCAATCATGTGTTTATGCAAAGTGAATTTTTTGTTTCTATTTATAATTTCAATATCATGATGGCACCAACTTTAGTTATCTTTTTAGAAACATGAGATAATATAAAAAGTCCAACCCCTATAAAAACATGCTATTTAAACCTGAAAACACCAGGGGTATTACTAACAACAAAGCTGGTTATCCGAGTGGACGTATCTGTGAGACAAAACACATGAGAGATAAGTTAAAGCCAAACATTAGCAGCGTTAATCCCATGAATATTGTCATCATTAAAGGAAGGGGAAGCAATGACCTTTACAAGAAAATTAGAATGTCCACATTATACCTGCGTATAATTCACAATCACACCCCGGCTATTAGAGCCCATCAGATTCACATTAACCGGCAGCTCTTCAGCCATCTCATTACCATCCTCCGGCTCCCACACCGCCTCTTACTTCCACTGATTCTTCCCCTGCTCACACTTATTCACCAAACAACTCATCTGGAGCCCACTGACAGAGAGACCCTCTCAAGAGTTACCATTAAATTAACATTTTAGCATAATAACTGTTCTTAGATTATACCCTCTTTTTTTTCCCACAATGCTTTCCGGGGGCATGTTGGGACTCAGAGAATACTTGGAGCAAGCATCCCCGATGGAGATGAAACCACAGGAAACAAGAGGAGTGCATGACCCTTTGCTTTTTTTCCAGTCACATTAAAGCCCAAGGGAAGATGTTGCAGAGTGCTTAAAGCAAACATAAAAACACAATGTGATGTGGTCAGTTATGAAGGTCAATGAATGATAGAAGAATTGGGCAGAAAGGAAAAAGTTTGGTTACACTTTTTGAGATCTGAAGGGCAGTTTGTGCCCTCGAATTTCCTTTAATATGTACATGACATGAGGCTGTTAAAATGAAAAATTTGATGGCTAATGTTCTGAACACTGTGTACTACAGCAGTTGATGTTTCACAGAAAACAGATCAAGAAATAGATCCATGAGTCCTTCTTATTTTGGGTTAGAGGTCAGGAGTTCTCATTTGGCCTTTTATGTTTATCTCTCTTGTTTGTTGTTTTGTTTCCACACTCAAGTGCTCTTTCTCTCCTCCCTTCAGATTTGTGTGGGCAGCGAGGGCGAACGTGGCGGCTTCATTAAAGTGGCGAGCGGAAAGAAGAGGGGCTTTGTGCCCTGCGACGTTCTGGAAATCATCTGAGACCAACACTCAAAGGGACAAAAACAGAGAGAGAGAGATAGAGAAAGAGTGAGGAGAGGAAGGAACAGACGCCTGAAGGTCAGATGAGGGGGGAACTAAACGACGAAAAAGGCTCTTAGAAAATATAAAAGGAGTCGTCTCATTGGAGCTTGAACTTTACTGTGGTTTCGTCCACTCCACTTTGCAGCAGATCAGAGTCTCTGTACCTTCCTCATTTCATCTTAAAGAGAGTGAGTGAGAGGCTGAGAGCATCATGGGACCTTTGTTTCACTGGATTTTTATTTTATTTATGTAGCTGATCATATGCGTATTTTCCTCTTTAGTTTATTCTGCAACAGGCTTTTTTTTATTTATCTTTTTTTTAGGGTTGAGGCTGCTGACTGGCTATCCTATTGAAAGAAGGTACCATAAACCCCTCACAGTGATTACTCTTTCAAGCTTTGGTGCATATAAACAACTCACTTTGACTGATTCATAAGATTCTCATAACTCGAAATGATATTTTCAAGCACAATATTTGTCCTGTGTCACAACCAAACCCCAGGAGAAAAACAGCAAAGCACGTCGGCTGCAGAAATGTGGTATGGAGGAATACTTTCTATGGATTTGGCAAAATCAAAAACTTAACAGACTCTCAGTAGTTTCCAGAAATATCATCTTAATCCCCTCAGAGTTCAGAGGGCTCAATTGTTTTTCAGGATTATACAGATTTAGGGGGATTAAATACATTCTTATTATCATCAGATTCAAAAACTATTAAAACCTTTTTAAGTTGAGTTGATAAGCAGATACAACCCTTATTAACTACCAATTTCAACATTGTTTTCTCTAGAATGAGTTTTACTTATCGTTTTTTTTTTATTTCTTTGTTTCAGTTTAAACATCATTAGGACGTTTATGGAGTAAAGATCAGAGCTCATTCAACCTTGATGAACCTTTGCAGGAAGATGCACTCTGGTTACTTTCTATTTCAAATGTGGTTTCTTTTATGTGGTTCTTCACTCACTCAGCGCAGACACTTTTGGCTGAGACTTCAGGTTCAGAAAGTATGCAAGTGCATTCATGGAGCAGTGTTGCATTATAGTAGATATATCTCTCAAAACTCGCTCTGCAGATAACTTGGCTTTTTTGAATGTCAAAGAATACCGTACTGTAGATACTGTACATTCAAGATTAAAGTTTCTTCTTTATCACAGCTGGAGTGGGTTTTTTTTTCTGCTTTGTCCTCTCTTGTAACTAGTAATCTCATCCATCAGAGGATTTGGTAAATTTCTATAAAGACTTTCACTTTCTGCTCATGTAAAAGGCTCATCATGAGTTGACCTCATAAGAGTGCTGAAATTAAATATTCTGCCTCTGGCCGGCCTCAGATGTTTGACTCTGGCACCATCTGTTGGTTCAATACTGTCACAGCAACATCGAGTCACCGACAAACTAGAACCTCCAATGTGATCCAACCATGAACCAGCCCCCCTGAAAGAAAAGCTGAAGACACGTGTAAGAGACTTTCGATCTACTTTTCAACGTTGATTTCTGACCAAGCAGAAGGAACTTGATCATTTCTAGATTGATATTAATGGCTTCAAAAATGCAAAAGAAAATCTATGATATTGAATAATGACCAGGGTTCAACTACCCGTTTTTGTAGCTTGTTTTAGCTGCCTTAGGTTTGAAGTTCAGTGTTTTTGGTTATAAGTGAGTTGGTTGAACTGCTTTTAAATGCAGCTTTGATATTTTGGATAACAAGCCCCACTTTATCTTTTTTACTAAAAGCTTCAACAACCTTGTTTCAGTTTCAAGACAAGACTAAAGCAGGGGTCCGGAAGGTGAACATACTGAAGCCAACAGTAAAAAGGCAGAAAAATATCAGGTGATTTAGAGACAGTGAAGTGAAACTAAATCTATCAAACCTTTCAATACGCAGCATCCCTCAGCTCGAGTATTTTTGGATCCTTAAGTAGTAAAAAGTCATTTATTTCATTAATCAGAGGTCAGAAAATGCATGAAGATGATTTGATGTCACTGTTGTGTTGACAGCTTTTTTTCTAATCGTAAAAAAACCCCAGAATAATAGTGTAAAATAGTCATTTCTATGATATCCTCTAATTTTGAACATCCCTTTAAATTTAACATGGTTTGACTTTGTTGCTGAAAATTTAGGTCAAAGGATTGTTTGTTGTCTTTGTGACCTGTTGACCACAGCAGCACTGGCAGCAACTGTGGTTATCTGAGGCGTCATGTACCTAACACAAGAACTGTGGTGGTGAGAAAGATTCGCAGAAACAGCAGCTCTAAAATAGTTGGTGAAGTTTGCTCGTTAACAAGTGGTTGAGCATGTTAAAAAAAAAAAAAAGACAGCAAAAATGCTATTGAGCAACATCCCTTCCGGTGACTGAAAAAGTCCTCACATTTATTCTGTTGTCTCAAAAACAAGGTAAGACAATAGGATGTCTAACAAGAGGCTCTGGACTTAAACTCACAGTTCGCACCTTTTATTCTCTCTCCATTTTAAGTTCACAATATTAAATTATAACAACTTGCAGGAATATTTGATGTAACTTAAGAAACTAACCATGCAGAGGAGGTGAGACAACAAGGCACACACACACAACCAACCAACATCTGTCAGTCTGATTTATTAATAATAATCATAAACATTTACACAGCTTTATTTGTGAGGCCAAAGAAGGAGGTGCTTTATTTTTTTCTTATTTTGCACCAGATATTCCAGAAAGTGACTCATCATGAAAACAAAGAAGTAAAGAGGCTCCCAAGCTACAAGAAAAGTTTTTCACGCATTTCTGCATAGTACAGAACAATTTTTACCTGACCGATATCAATTATTATATCTATATAATAATAATGATACTTTTTTACATGTTTCATTCAAAAGATAAAATTGCAAAGCAGCTGGACGACTTCTATAGTCAAGATGACGGGGATCTCAACAGAGTTGTGAAGAAACAGATCGATGCGGCATTTGCTAAAGGTGGAGACAGAAACTGTGTGCAAGGAAGTGAAACTGAGAAAAAAACACCTTCACCACCTCTAAGTGTTTTTTTTTTTGTGTATCAATGATGCATCAAATAGATAACTCTAATTATGTCAAATTTTACATTATCAATTGATTTAATCATATTTTTTTAATATAACTGTCCTTAACTGTTCCATTAAGATTTTTCAGCAGTTAATGGTTATTTCCACACAGTTTTTATCCTTATATAATATAGAACACGGCAGATACTGGGATACGATTGCAGCATCTTCTTGAAATCAAAGAAAATAATATGTGATACTTTTGGACCACTCATATAAAAGCAGATGTTTTGATTTATACTCATTGTGAAATGTTCAAGTGCAGTGTTAATAATGATATTTGTATTATTACAGTTTTTCTGGTGAGTCTTGATGGAACGTTCATTTTTTACCACGGCCTATGATGAAAAGTACACTATTCCTTCTGTGCAATACAGGGGTGGAACGCTGATGTTTTGGGGATGTGTGAGGTATAAAGGCTCAGGAAATTTGGTCAAAATTGATTGAAGGATGAATGCAGCATATTATTAGAAAATTCTGGGGGAAAATTTGCACTCATCAGCCCAGAAGCTGCACTTAGGACGTATTTGGACGTTTCAACATGACAATGATCCAAAACACAAGGCCAATTTGACCTTTCATGGGCCACAGCAGAATAAAGTGAAGGTTCAGGAGAGGCCATCTCAGTCTCTTGAGCTCAATATCATTGAGCCACTCTGGGGAGATCTCAAACCTGCAGTTCATGCAAGACAGACCAAGAGTTTACAGGAACTGGGGGCTTTTTGCCAGTAAAAATGGGCAGTTTTAGCATCAGAGAAAATTTAGACCCTCATCCACAACGACCACAAAAGACTTCAAGCTGTCATGGACATTAAAGGGAGTAATACACAGTGTTAATAACGAGTATGTAAACTTTTAATCAGGGTTATTATGGAAGTTTCTGTTGTTATTGTGATTCAAAAAGAGTAAACACAGTTGTTTATTGACAAATAGTTTCATCCAACAACTAACCATGAGTGAAATAAAAGTTTCTGTGTTGAAAAATGGCCAAGAAATCATAGATTTCGCCAGGGTATGTAAACTTATGTACAAAACTGTTTGTCTTTTGGCGTTGTGTTGATGTCTTTCTTCCATTATTATTTCTCTTTTCTTCTCCTCTTTTACAACAACACACAACTATCTGCATTACAATACTATTCAGATAATGACCATGAGGGAATGCTACCACAGTGTGTCAAAGTGCTACTTTTAAACAGACAGAGATGGTTGTAAGTAATCAAGAAAAGCTGGGAGGCCTGTTGGAATTGGTAGCACCAACTTTCAAGGTCAATCTCCATTACTGCAGAACAGCTGTTGATCTTTTTATGTGCCCAGTAAAAGACCTTTTTTACTCTTCTGGAAGCACATTATTTTTCAGTTTCAAAGGTGAAAAGAAATGAGTCAAAGTGAAACCGTTCACTGTTTGTCACTACACCTCTTCTGTGAGGTGTCTTCACACAGAACTACCACAAACCGAGCTCTGTCAGTAGCCTACTTCACACAGAACTGAGTCAGAAAAAGGTAGCCAATAGATCCTCCACTGTTTTTTTATTTTATCTATCATCATGCAAAATTTGGATTAAAATCCATCTTAAAATTAAATTATTGTTATGTAACACAGTCCATACATAGCTCTTTTATCATTTCCACACCAAAAATATTGTGCTTGTATCCAAAAAATGTCACATGACCTTGTGTTAATCTGGTCTATTTGTGTATTCTTACATGGTGCTCTAAACTGGGTCATATAAGAAGATTTGACAAGTAAGTGAAACAGCATTAAAAAGAAAAAAAAACACAGGATATCAGACTTTTATGGTGCACTTTTAGGATAATTTCCTGTTTTTATTTTGCCTGCCTTTGCTTGTTTGACAAAAGAAGGTGTTAATTCTGTTCTGCTACATGTTAAGCAAAAAAATAAAAAAGAAGAAGAAGAAAATTCTGTTTGACAAGTTAGATGCTGAGGCATGTGTTATAGAAGAAAAGCAGAAGTTAAAAACTAGCATAAAAAGACACAAAAGTCAAACTGGGATCAGTCCTGATGCAACAGTGAGAACAAAGATGAGTACTATCATTAGCATCACTCTTCTCCTGCTCATCACAGGTAAGAGATTAGCACCATTTACTGAATTCCTGAAAAATTGAACATTAAAAAAACATAATGTTTCTAAGGTGCTGTGACTTCATGGGGACCAACGGAGGAGGGTTTCAAAGAATCAGCGGGCGTTAGAGCAGGTCACTCACCAAAAGAGGTGAGAGACCGTGACACATACAGCTCTGGAAAAAAATAATAGGAGAACACTACAAATTTTCCAGACATCAGCATCTCTACATATTTGAAAATTTTACTCAAACAAATACCTGTAAATAGCAAAATCAGAGAAACTGAAAAACTTGCAGTGGTCTCTTAATTTTTTCCAGAGCTGTATATGACCTCATGAATTAAAGATTTCAGTCAGCTTTTCTGACTACCTCACTGAGCTGATACTGTCTTTTAAAATACTGTCAATGTTTAAGGTTAATCCTGTCTATATGAACCATTTTATTATGTTGAATGTACCAGGTTGGAGCGTTCCCTGGTCAATGTCGTGCCTGTAAGTACATCGTGGCCAAAGTGAAGAAGAAGCTTGGCCATGATAACTCGAAGGTATGTTTTAGTCAGGCTCATCTTAATGAAAGTATCCAACTGTATTTGAGTTCAGGATGATTCATGGCTACATGTATCATTTGTTCCTGCTTAGTAACTCAACCACACATAGGATTTTCTTTTTAAAAACTTAAGAAAGGATGGAGCTGCAGATAAGAAAAAAATAAACAGGGGTCAAGGACTTACTGGCAAGGGAAAAGGATATGTGGCATTCATAGTTTGCGCAGAACTGTTGCTGTGGTTGTACAGCAGATGCAAAAATGTTACTATCTTTGCCTCCTGGCTCCTATTTCTTTTTCCAGCTGCGTTCATCTGTCTGACTTCAAGTGGGAATTTTACTCAGGATCCAGCCTGGAAAGAGTCATCAGATAAAGTTAATGATAAAAAATCATTTTTGTGGGGTTCACACATGCACCCCACCCATATTTTCAAAGGTTGCAGCATACGTGTGAAAGAAGCTCGAGTTTAAAGGCAAATATTGCCAAAAAGTGTGACTGATCGTACCATTACAAGGTATTTTACAAGGCTAAACTTTTTTATTTCAATATTCTGACCTGTACTGAAAACCACTAAAAAAATCTAAAGATATTATTCAGAGACTGTCTGTGAGAAGACTTGGGAACTTCCTTGGCTTTGAATAAAAACTCAATCAAAAAAGATCCAACTGTATATTTTGCCATATGAATGTGTCTTCTACAAATCTTTGTAGCAAAATCTGACTCTTTCCACTGACTTTTTTTTTTTTTTTTTTGAGAAAAAGCACATACTGTGAGCGCGTCATGTCAAATGTTCTGTTTGTCATTTCTTGTAGGAAAAAATCGAGCAGCTGCTGAACAAGATCTGCAATCCCATCAAAATTAGTCTCATAAAGTCTGCCTGCGAGAAACTCATCAATAAGTACAAGGAGAAGCTGATTGATGCCTTAGCTGCAAAAGGGTGTCCAAAATCAGTGTGTGTTAAGCTTGGACTGTGCAAATAATACTGATGTAACTGATGTGAAATATATCAGCTCTTCCGATGCTCGGACTGGTTGTCTACTTGTGATTAAAGCTTTCTGGAGCCTTTGTGCTTTTATGTGCTCTGTTATTTTTGTAAAAGATTTAAGAGACAATCGAAACAAATCTCAAATGCTGTGCTTTGTCGTTTAAAGGATTTGAAACACCTACAAAAAATAAACATGCTGAATTTCATTCCCAGAAAGGACAATTTAAGTAATTGCTAAATGGCAACCAACAGTAAGTTTGAGGCTAGCTAAGGAAACCAGAAACCACAGCAGAAATAAACACATTTCAGCCTTGTACAAAGAAAAAAAAAATCCAAAGTGAAAAGCTAGTTTATCAAATAGCAAGCACATACTGTACAAGGAGGTGATTTTTTTTTTCTAACGCAGCAGTAGAGATAAAAGATTCCCTATAGAAGTGGTGTATAGGCTGAAAGACCAATTCATTTCCAACAATTTCAGAAACAGATGGTGACGTCATAGAGACTACATCCATTTATTGTGGTCATGGTAGCAGCATAGACATATATAATGTCTATGGCAGTGGTTCCCAACTTTTTTCAATTCAGGGCCCACTTTTAAGTCTCAAAAATTTTTCGCGGCCCACCTCTGACCATATAATTATGGGGGGTGTATAGTGCCTTGTTAGCACTTGATTTGTAACAAAGACCCAAAATGTAAGAAAAAAATGTAATAAAACCCGAAATGTGATAACTGGCCAATGATGTAACAGATGCTGAGCCCAGAAGGTAATAGTCATTTGCCCATGACATAACAACTTGTTAAATGTTGGGTCAGTGATCATAGTCTTGGGATATACAACATTTGTTTAATCAAATTTCAGGGTTTTGTTAAATTTGGGGTCATGTTACATGTTGGGCTTTAACTTGCCCTCTTCAAGGACTTTTCTTATATACAAACGTTCAAACATGTTGAATATCCTTACAAATGTAACCAAGTTTTAATACTTAAACATTATTCTGTACATTTGTATCTCTATATAATTACCCTTCATTAAAAGTCAGACTATTTTGAAAATGATTTGGCGGACCACTTGCAATATCTCCGGGGCCCACCAGGGGGCCAAGGACCACAGGTTGGGAATCACTGGTCTATGGGTAACAGCGTGTACTTTACACTAAGAAACGGCGCAGAATATTTTAGTATTGCTGACCAGCTTCAGACCAGCACCAAAGTTTAAGTGCCTTCCAAAATAACATTACTGACATGTCTTTCCTTTGGTCACTGATTTCCATAACTTAGTAGGATTAATTACAATCTGAAACTTTTTTTTTACTATTAGCCATAAGCCAAAAGGCTGCTAGCTACAGCGTCACAGTTAGCATGATTGAGGTTTTTCAGTCTCAGTCAGTATAAAAATGGATTTCACAGACAAAGAGAAGCTTTCTATTAAAACCAATTAATAAGTTGTGATGATATGTTTGTGACCGACCCTTTCACACTTGTAGCTGCAGCTGCGGTTTGAAGGCGTGATGCAGTGAGGGTGGGTTGTGTGAAGACTGTTTGCCGTGAGAGCATAAACCACCAGAGTTTCACTCTGTCTGGGCTTTGTTGTGGTTTGGGGTTTTTTTCTCGGGGGCGGGGGGCATGAGATTGACTTTTCCATGAAGCCCCCATCCTCTGTCGAGTATAAGAAGTGTTACCATCAGAGATGAACTCACACACACACACACACAGTAACGATGGAAGTGTCTTCAGTCCTCCTTGTGTGCGTTCTGGTTACCTGTTCAGGTAAGCGTCTTTTGTTTTGTATAATAACGACTTTATTATGTACAAAATGATATTTTAACATAAGTCTTTTGTCTGTTCACAGTCTGGACGGTCAACAGTGAGACTTTAAAGGTTGAAATTAATAATGGGGAACCAGCGGAAGTGAACGGTCGGGTGGGTATCATGGCTGCTTTGAAAGGTTGAGGGATTTATCTCCAGGTTTAGGATAGTCATCTTTAAATAAAAGTGTTAACAACTTTTTTTTAGTTAAAAAGAAAGCATTTTGAGCACATTTTAAAGTGGTTATAAAAAACTGCAATTAATTTCAGCACAGTAACAAAAAGCATGTTTTTACATGACTTTTACTGCAGGGATATATGAGTAATGAGGTATCACTGTCCACAGGGTGCGCCAAAATTAATGCAAACAAATATAAGGGCTTTTTGAAAAATTACTTTTTCCTTTGACAGCATTTGACTGTAGTAAAGGCACATCTTATAATATTATGTAATACATTAAACAAATACAACTTTTTTTCAAGAATCAAATGAAATGCAAATGTGTTGTTACCTTGTGCTGTTAAATTTTAGATTGTTGATGACACTGACATTAATAAATGAAAAATAAACACATTTAAAGGCTATAATGTGTGCTTATAAGTAACAACCATTTTCTTGTTATTATGATGCCTCCTGTGTTTCCTGTTGAATGACAAATTTGTTCTAGTTTTAATCCTTTGCTTATTACTAAATGTGTCTTCTTGATCTGCAGCTTCCAGGTGTTTGCTGGGCGTGTAAATGGGCCTTAAACAAGGTGAAGAAAGCTATCGGGTCCAATGCCACAGCAGAGGTAACATAAAATGTCTTGATTGAGGATTTATTTTATTTGTTGCATCATGGAAGGACTTATGGAGAGCGTTCTTTTTACTTTTACAGGCTGTGAAGTCTAAATTGCTGTCATGCTGCAATGAAATCGGCTTGCTGAAACCTCTGTGCCGCAAATTTGTGAAGAAACACCTGGGTGAGCTCATTGAGGAGCTCACCACCACTGATGATGTGAGGACCATCTGTGTCAACACCAAAGCCTGCAAGTGAGTACGAGCAGCTGGACTGTTATACAACACCAATATGATAACACCTGAAATAATTTTCTTCCATATGAATTATTCATAGTGAAGCAACTGTTCAGACAAACAGAGTCTTTCCTTTCAACAAACTTTAAAGCACTAGGATGAGATCACTGATGAGATAAATCTTGCCTTTGCATAGACAATGCTGCTTCTGTTTTTAAACTGTTATTCTTCTTTGCAGTATTTCAGATGAAGTCGTGCTTTACAGTTACTTTTTTTGATGAGGTTTTTCAGTGTTTCATTTTTATGTGCTCATTGTAGGCCAAAGGAGCTGCTGGAGCTGCACATCTATCAAACAGAGGAGGATTCATCAGCTGGACTTGAGGAGTATCCCTAACAGTCTATACATGCATGATCTTCTAACAAGGCTTTTGTATCAGATAGAGACGCTGTTCTACCTTCCTTTTTGTCATTGCATTACTATATGTTGCACTTTTGTCTTTTACGTTTCTGTTTTGATTTCCTTTCCCTGTATCACTGCATTCTGAAATAAACTATGCATTACAAATATTTTTGAGAGTATTTCTTTTGAGGTTATACATACTGACAGCTTAACATCACAAGCTGAAAGGGTAAAAGGAACAGTGGTTGTAAAAATGCTTATTCAGCTTGTACTCAACTTAAAAAAAAAGTAAAGAGGGCAAGTTAGAGGTTTTATGCCCACTGTCACAGCTGCATTGTGCTCATATAGAAACTCAGTTTAGTCATAAATCAAGTTTTGCAGGTCTGTTTTAATCCTGTGCTGGTTTTTTTGGTACTTTATTGCACTGCAGATGTGTGAAAGTCACAAAGAGACAAGCGCTCGTGTCAAAGCTGTGGTCGTTTGAAGCCATTTCTAAAAACCCCAAACAGCTTCCACTGGTCAAACACTGGTCCAGACTCCTCTGCTGTCAAAATCAAGAAGATAGCAGAGATCGACCAAATAAACCTGTTGGTTGACAACTTTTTATCTGACGCATCTTTCTCAGACACCATTAGATCGTCATTTAATGCATATATATTTAGAAAATTTAACCAGGATGGATTCTCAAGGGCTTCTTTCATGTTTCAACAGTTGCTGAAAATGAGTTATCGTCAGACATGTTCAGCTAAAGGTCTCCATTTTTCAGGGTCACTCTTTTAACTGTAACACCATGAACTCACAGAAAATCATTCACACTATTAGGCTCAAAGATAATCCTACGACAGAGTATTGGGGCCACAGTGAGGGTAAAAAATGGGGGGAGGAATTTTTTCCCCTCCTCCTCCTCAAGTTAGTAAAGTCGAAATGTCGAGAATAAAGTTGAAACAATGTCGACATTTCAACTTTATTCTCAACATTCCAACTTTATTTTTGCCATTTCGACTTTATTCTCGACATTTACTGACTTGATGAGGAGGAGGGGGGGGAAAAAATTCCTCCCCCCATTTTTTTTCCCTCACTGTGGCCCCAATACTCCGTCGTATAATCCTTTAGGACTTATCAACCCAAGTCAATCAGTTGTGTGTGATGTACTTGTGGATGGGGGTAAATAAAAAAAACTGTGCATGCTCAGAATTGTTCAGCTTGCAGTCTTCTCTTGCCCAAATCCTGTGCCCTAATGCCCCACAGACAGGGCAGTTTTTAGAATGAATTTATTTACCCCATAACTATAACTCCATTCTAGTTCCTGTGGTTAAAATGTGCATAGTTCCAGGGAAAATCTCCTAGCTCCGGTAAATAGTCCCAATGGTTTAAACCCAGCTATAGCTGACAAACTAAAGTCTGCAAGAGCAAAATGACTTTTCACAAATGAAAGTTTATAAAGTTGAGCTTCACAGAGAACCTTGATTAGGAACCTTGGATTTAAGTTTTTGGCTGTTATCAATATATGTACTAGAAATTGGAAAAATTTCCATGAGGAGCTTAGTTAACCTAACTAGATCTAAAATTACACGTTTTTGTTTATCTGTTTGTTTTTTGGGGGTGTTACTGAAAAAAAAAACAAATACAGAATGGGCAACAGAAAGACACATCTTCGTCACTTTAATTTTCTGTTAAATCATATCATACAATAAGAGGGGGATGAAAAAAATGTTCATCCCAATACAAACACGCTGCTAACAAACTGTATATATTTTATATACTGAAAACATAAATAAGCAGTACAAAACATACAAAATTATCTATTTACACGTTGTCTGTGGATACTTTATTTTTTTTTCATCAAATAATGTCATTCTTTTCCTGCAATCTGTCCAAAGCCTGAAAAGATCACCATCTTTGCTAAAAACGTCCTGTTTCAAGAACACACAGATAACATTATGATACAATGGGGTTCATCAAAGATACTGCCATTGTTTCTGACGCCAGTTTCATTTCCATGTTTTCATGAGGAAGCTGTTGCAGAGATCAAAAACTTGCTGTTCCGATCAACAAAGTGTCTACGATGACCCCCACTATTGTCCCAGCCCTGCTTTAAACCCTGTCGGTCCAGTTTGTTCAGTCCCTGAGAGCAGAGACGCAGATCCTGGATCAACTCTGACAAACCATCCAGACCTTCGCTGTCCCAGGGACCGAACACCTGACAGCCTGTGAGCGAAGCAACAAGAAGAAAATATGGCATTGATTATACCCACAAAGTCTTTTCTTTGTGTTTTAAAAATTCACACTCATGAAGAGGAAAGAAAACTTTACTGCGCATAGAGGGCAGTCAGGCAAGCAGATGGATATGAAAAAATGTCCAAAAGACTTTTCAGACACAGGATTAAAAACCATAATGACCACCACAAATGACCCGACACACACAAATATACCTTGAAGGTTTAGAAGGGTCAAAGATCGATGAGCCTCCCTGAGAGCGGTCAGGATGCTGTTCAGTCCTAAAGAGGATACAGACGGGTTTCCTGACAGGTTCAGACTCATGAGAGACAGACACGTTGGGAGACACCTGGAGGAGGAAAGGAAAGAAACTTTTAAATTTCAGATATGCAAACCCAAAGACATTAATCACTAAAAACAAGGCAGTGAAAACAGAAACTCTTCGAGGACATCATAACCACATTAATACAGAGCTGACTCATACCTGGCTAAGGCAGCAGCACTGCTGTCTGTCAAACCATTTGATGCAAGACTCAGGTGGGTCAGCGAACACTCATTCTGGGAAGAAGAACAGATGTTTATTATAAACTCTACTGCAGGAGTCGTTCTGCTTAAACCTATCAGGTACTTAACACAAACAACATTTCTGAATCTCACCGGCTGAATCATGTGAGTACCTGCGAGAGGACTTTGGTGAGGTGATCCAGCACGGGGACATCAGTGGGACCTCTGCGGACTGCAGACAGGTCCAGGTGTGTTAGACAGTGGAGAGGCAGGGTCTTTAATACCAGCTCAAAGCCAATGGAGCCAAGAGCATTGTGGGATAGACACACTGACTTTAGGTGGCCTGTTCCTGAAATGAAAGAGGACAATTATTTAGGAATTTCCTTGTTTTACACACATTTGCTTTTCAATATAAAATCAATTCTGTACTTGCTTATGCTCTCTAGCTTCAATTCAACCTCTGTAGCCAATCAGAAAGAAGCAATGTTAATATCACATTATACAAAGCTGAGTGATAAGATTTTACTGATGGCTCAATGGTGATAATAACATTGCTTCATTGTTACTTTAATACCAATCAAAGAAACGCAATGAAGTCCATCGGATTAATTCCTTCTTGTCCGACTATTATGTACTTGTTAGTTACCTGTTAGGGCGCTTGCTAACAGCAGTCGATGCTGCTGCAGAAGGCGAGCTGTGAAGCCACAGGCCTGCAGAGACAGTTTGGCTAACAGGGGACAGCAGGACAGCAGACAGGACAGAGACTCAGACACACTGTCACCCAGTGGGTTCATACTGAGATCAAGGTCCTCCAGACACTGCAGGATAGAAAAAAACAACACAGGCAAAAAATGTGTTTTTAACAGGCATTTACACATTTGAGCTGTCATTCGCAGAAGTGAAAAGGGGGGTGGCATTTTCTCACAATATAGTTTGTCAAACATCAATGAGAACAAAGGAAGGAAGAATGGTTTGAGCCCCCAAAGCAGAACTGTTTTTAAGACCTAATAAGGCTGTAAAACTTTAACTTCTTCACCCTTAACGTGTCCAAAATAATTTGACAGCCTTTAACCTGAATTCAAATGTCAGTAAGTTACCAGCTAGAAAAAAAAAAAACCTTTATACGCTTTTGCATCTCCGTCACGTGCATGATCTTTATCTTGTTTGCTGACAAATGTATCACTAAGAATAGTGCTGAGATTGTATCAAACACTTAAATATGTTACTGTGAAATTTAGTTCATGATATAAGAAAAGCTTCACACATAAGTTCTCTTCCTGTACCGTAACATGGTGTTGGTCTGAGAAACAAAATTACTGCATGAATAAAGAAACAAATCTGCATAACTAAGAGAGGAGGAGACTGTGATACATAATACCCTTTTTCTTAGTCCCTGCAACACTAGAAAGACCATTTGAGAAGATATAAGTGTAAAACCTACATCGAATATTGGGGCAAATTAAGTGGTAAAATTATAAAAACTGAGGTGCAGTATTTCTGTACTTAAATCATAAAAGGAGAATAAAGTTGTAGCTTCAGGAGAAAAGTGTGGCACCTTCAAGGTAGCCCATTAGACTGCCCTTATTTGAAAAAGACAATTTCTTTTAAATGTGTCAGAGTCATGGTACTTCTGAGGATGTGGTGGGGGGGTTACTTAAGTGTTAAGATATAGTCAGCTGGCGAGTAATGGTCTGAGAAACTTCCTGCAGTCTTCCTCAGAAGAGACTGGGGGAGGTTTTCTTGTCTGTCAGCAAAATTGGTCACCCGGTAAGTTACAAGAAGTGTCTCATAATAAAGTTACAGAGTCAGACCATATAAAGTTCTTAGGACTTGGGGGTTAATAAGACAAAGCTTTAGTAGATGCGTGTTGTTCATTTAAGCTCACATAACATATATGAAAACAAAAAAACATTTTCTCTGTGAAATAACTTTTTAAAATTTTATATATTGCCAGTGTTTGTTTGTTTGTTTTTTTTAATCACAACTATTCTTAACTTCTCTCGCTTAATCTATTTGACCCTATAAGCCAGGCACGCCCAGAGTCAGGCCTGAGATCCATTTTCATATGGCTCTCAGTTTTTTAATCTTACTTCATATCATGTGTACATTTACATCTTCCTGTCTAGTGCACAAACAAAACCAAAGTTTATGCTGATGTCTGTAAATAAATGTATTTATCATGATGTACTAGTGCTTTATGAATAAAGAGAGTTCAAAAACACAAAAGAGGACACAAGACCAGATTATAGTTATGAGATGGTGCAGACAAGAAAAAAAACCCAATGGATTAAAATTATTCAGAGTGTAGGATAAGAAATGTTTGTGGCTTAAAATGTTGTTTTCAGTCCAAGAAAAGAGTGAGTGAAATTTAGATCCTGATCCCATCATAAGATAATCCTAACATTTCCTGATATCAGCCCCCAAATGGTGAACATTTTCCTTGAGAAGAAGAGTTTGGTGATGTTTACGAAGGACGTAACACTGCAGAAAAGTGAACACTTTTCATCAGGTATTAAGAGATGATTGAGGGACAGGTAAGGTTTGATTTCATTGATCTATAATGACATTGCAAGTATGTCTGATGACACTTTGATGACTGAATTCTTCAAGAATACTCTAAAAGAAATAGTTATCAAAAAGAAAATTAATATGTTACTTCCAAAGTAAGTTGATATATTTTGTCAGAAAGTACAGATGGCCCTTGGTAGTTTTCACAAAGTAAAATTTGGACTTCTGAATAACATTTAGACACCACTGACATATGCCATCAAAAAAAAAGTAAAAAGCAATTATTGCTGCCATTTTTTAACGCTAACATCTCTGCTTACAGTGTTATTGTTTAGTATCGTCACATGACAGTTTACCAGAATGGGACACTAATAAGCACAATACCAGATAATGGCAGTTTAAGGATAGGCCCTGAAAATACAAAATACAGAGTTTTAGGCAGTTTGATAACTCTCGTTTGGGGTAACTTCCATTTGTAATATAAAACATTTTTAGCACTGTTTGGATCAAAACAGCAAAATAATCTAGCTGCAGGCTAGATTATATAAAGAATGAGGGGTGAAAGCAACTACACTTATTCAACTGAGCTTATTACCGGGAATGCAGGGTGTCTGTGTCCCTTTAAAGCGTTCACCGCCTTCTCCAGCCCCTCCCCCGTGATGTGACTGGCAGAAATGTCCAGCAGCCGAAGCCGAGGCATGGTCATGACTGTGGCCACCAGCTCAGGTAGGAGGCTGTCATGTAGGCGGTTGCCAGAAATGCGTAGCTCAGTGAGGCTAGCCTGCAGCTTCAGCGCACGAAGGAGTGGGTTCAGGGAAGAGGGGGCCAAACTGAGGCCACACACCGAGACAGAGGAGGAACCATCCTGCACTTCGCACAACCGGGTGACGCGCTTGTTCTCATCTGCAGGGACACAAAAAGAAATCACCATCAAGGTTTAGAGGTTAGGTTTTTTTAATATGAGGATTTTTGAGTGTCAAGTTTATCTGTGCTCACCAACTGCCAGGCTCTGACAGGCTTTCTTATAGCGCTCAGGGAGAGGAGGAAGATCCCAGGAACAAACTTCAGCCAGAACCTGCAGCACAAAAAACAACTTTATGATCTGCAGCTTACAACAGCAGTGCAACTTTCTTAGGAACTGTCTTCACCTCTTCATTGGTGTGTAGGACAGCCAGGAGCAGATCCTGTGGGGAGAGCAGAGCGCCTTCTTTCTGCAGCGAGAGGCGAGGCAGGAGGCCACACTTCTGGTAGTAACGCTGAGCAGCCTGATCGCACAGCCAGGAAACAGTGCAGGAGTCTGCCTCACTGCAGCACAACAACAGCACAACAACAGCATCCAATATATCAGTCAAAATCAGTCAAAACATTTATTCATCACTTTCTGTAAATTTGTTTCATGTTTCCTAACAGATCTGTCAGTTCTTTTCAGTTCTTCTACACTTTGAAATGAAACATCATGAAATTTGTGACACCAACCTTTGAGGAACTGGGATGAGGAAAACATCTTCCTGAACTCTCACCCTCATTCTGATTGGTAGAGGAAGTGATGGGGGCAGAGATGCAGACAGACATGGTGCTTGATGCTGAAATTAATTAAAAAAGTTAGAGAAAGTTAATGCACCTCCAAGGTATTGCTCTATTGTTGTAGTGTTGGGGATGCCATTTCTGATACAGACTTTTGAGCCTTTTCTTTAGCTGAGGCAATGTTGGAAAAGTCAAATAAACCTAACTTTGCACTAGTTTGAATGAGACAAGGAGGTGGACCTTTTCGCCTCATTGCAAACAGCTACAAAGCTCCTGCATGTCATTCAAGTCAGACAGACCCTTAAATGGGCTAAAGTAGTGAGTTTAGTATCTTTGGAAACAAAAACTCAAAAGTTTTGTTAGTAGATGTTATCAGACGTAATCAAAAATCATTTGGAACATAAGTCTCTGTAAATGCTGATTCAGAAACTCATTTTTACTTGATATTCTACTAGATATGTGAAATATGATGTTGACACAGAGAATGTTTGGTTTGTTGACAAAGCTAATTGTTTTAAACTGCAGCAAAGCATTAAATTACATGACACCCTTGATCATCTCTTTCTCATTAAACCTCACATTCATCACAACTGGAAGTTAATCAAGAAACAAGAAAGATTCCTGACAAATGATGTTCCAGTTATGGCCAAGTGATGCACTGACAATTCATCTTCCTCTGCATGTGGTCCTGAATAAATAATGCTCTTTCTCTCTCTGAACAAAGGGCAATGGACATTGTAAAAATTGACTTCCTGTCTGATGATGCATTGTTTTGTGCATTTTTCACCTTTAACTCATCAGAGTAAAATGATGAAAACATGTTTCCCCTCACCTGGAAGCGTGTCTGCGGAGGCGGAGGTGTCTCAGCTCTTACGTCTTCTTCATCAGTAACCGTGGGGCTGTGTGACCTGCTGACCTCACGCCTACCCAACCTGACCATCCCTGGCATATGAGTCATTTTCACCTGATGAGGCTTCACTGAACCATTCTTTTTCAGAGAGAGACCTCTGCTGGAGGACAGGGGAACCATAGAGCCTGAAAAATAAAAGAATATGTTGAAGGGAGAGTGATAAAAAAAAATCAGTGCGTTTCTGTAAATTAGAGCTGATTAATACCTCTGCCAGACTTCTCAGAGTTTGACTGCCTGCCCTGTCCTCTTGCGGCTGATGGCATGTTTACATCATCTCCCCCCGTCTCATTTTGTTCTCGAATCCTCCTCTTCTTTTTGGGTTGGAATTCTTCCAAATCATCCTCCAGCCAGTCATCAGCCAGATACTCCTCCTCGGGAACCAGGGCTGATTTGTTGCTGGATGAGACAGCTGGTGTGCTGGAGAACAGAGGCTGTGTCAGACCCTGGAGACGGGACGCGGCACTACCCAACCCTTTCATGGCACTTTGGTACTCTGGTCGTGCAAAGACGCATGGTGCGGGAGCCTCCTGGACATTTTCTCGACCTGAGTTTGGGATGGCGTTGGTTTCCTTGTTTGGGGGAACTTTCTTTGGACTCGTGGCTGCTGGGAAGCTTTGTCTGGGGCGAACAGGGCGGAGAGGACTGACTGGGTCGTCAGTGTCTGTGTCGTCTGAGGAGCTGCTGCTATCCTAGGGGAATCACAGATACAAATGGTGGCATATAAGTGTAAAAATAAAGTGTAGAAAGTTGGCATGATTTAGAAGAAGTAATGCAGTTTGAAGAATAATTTTAGTCACATAAATCCACTTCTCGATTTACCCCATACAGGACACTGGCCTCTGTCCCTCTGGCTCTGTGTCTCTGTGTTGAGCCGTTGCTCCGCCATCTTTTGGGGCTGGATGGTGCAGCTTTAGACTCAGATTTTCTATTAGTCGGGGGCCAGTCTTGGCTCAGAGAGCAGCCCACTCCAGAAGATGACAGTGGCTCTGAGTTCTCAGCATCAAACAGCTGGCTGTCCTGCAGGCTGTCGAAAGGCTTGGCTGGAGCTGCAGCAGAGACTGTGGCACACAGAGATAAAACTGTGTGAACGGATATTTGAAAGTAGAGCATGGGGGCTAAATGGTTCTGATGATCAAAAAGCCCTCACCTCCCCCTGAGAGCGCTTTTCTCAGCACTCTCTCTGTGGCCACACACTCCTGCTTGGTTTCCTGGTCCAAGTCCCCGCTGTACGTCCTCTTCCACTGACGGAGGGTGTCCAAGGGTGCTTCGCCCTGAGGTGTAAGGTTGGAGCGTGAGATGAAAGCTTGAACTACATTCAGATAGGGCTTGCTTTTCAGGACAAGAGGAGTCATTACAACTATTTCCCATCTTTATGAAATCTTTCTTTTTGGACAAAAACACAAGACTTATTATGAATAAATACATAAACAGAACATTTCCATCAGAGTATCTTTTACCTTAGGGTCAGCTGATTCACATTCAAATAGAGAAGAACTTCGACACACACATTTGCAGACTTTCACATGGTTTCTTGTATTATCATGTTCAGTTAGAACAAAGAAGAAACTAGCTCCTGTTAGCCCCCTGTAGGTTCACACCTTAGAGTTGCGTAAGGTGACAGAAGCCCCTCGCTCCACCAGCAGCCTTGCAACTTGAAGGTTACCACAAGCAAGAGCATCATGAAGAGGGGTCATCCCTTCACAGAGGGGACCACCAGGGTCGTTGACATTAGCTCCTCGCTCCAGCAATAAAGCCACAATGTCTGCACAAGAAAAAACAGACAAGATTAGCACCCTTAAGTTTAACTGATACAGAAAAACTGAGACACAACATGTCATAAATCAATTACCGTAGTGACCGTGGTTACAGGCCTCGTGAAGGGGGGTCCAGCCACAGTAGTCTCTGGGGTTTACTGGGTGACCCTGAGGCATAGAAAACAGTCACTTTATAGTACACTTATACTAGCAGTCATTGATTCTAGTTTACAGTTATAGCTTTTTAAGAAATCGAGTTTCCAGTGTTTTTCCTCACCTGCTCAACAAGGTACTGAACTTGCCTCAGGTTTCCATCTATACAAGCTCTGTGCAGTGATGTCTCACCCTTCTCATTCCTTTTGTTCCACTAAAGAGGAAGATGAATTAAAAAATAAGGAGCTGTCACATTTTCTGGGTAAAACACTGGGGAGTTTCTATTTCAATGACAGATTCCCATCTTACCCTCCCTGCCTTCCTCCTTCCTGACATCATCTTGTCATAACCCTCCAAGTCATCATCTGAAAACCACATTAAAATCCAGATAAGAGCTACAAAAAAATCCAGACATTCAACAACTCATTTGTTTTCTGATTTGAAAATATCTGGCTACCTGAGTCTGAGAGAACAACATCACTGTCATCCAAAGCCTCGCTGATTTCCATTTCCTCCTCTTCATCCTCCTCATTATCTGTATTATCAGGACTCAAGCCCTCTGTAGAGCACAACTCCTGCAGCCGTGCCTCTGTGTCCTCAGCCTCAGGTGAGCCGCTTCGTTGCTGAGATGCCAACCAGAGCTTCAGCACACGTTTCTGTAAAATGAGAATTCATTTGTTGCTCAATTGTCCCCGAAAGTCTTTTGAAATCCATTTTCTTTTCCAAACTATTCTCATTTATGATCACCTGTAGTTTGGTCTGCCCAGACGTCTCAGCACAGTCAAGAGCAGATCTGTAGCTGCTGTTTATGTCCTCGAGGGCACAGCTGCCCTCTTCCTGAGCTGCTGCAATGTTTAGCCAAGTGCTACACTCCTGTTACAAGCATAAACAAGTAATTCAAGTATAAACATAAATGGGAAAAGCCTCAAACAAAACACATTTTTACACCTCACAAGTGTGATTTATATATTTGACATGAGGACTCTAAAAATACACTTATTTTATTAAGTTGCTGAGCCATGTCATCAACCCATGGGACATTTTATTCTTACAGCTATGCAGTGTAGATACAGTATTTATATACAGTATATTCACACCATATTTATACAACATACATTTCTTTACCTCTGAAAACATCACAGACATGATGCTGGTGAAAAGTTACCTCAGTAGAGCTGCCCTGCCTCAAAGCCAGCTCCTGCCTGTAATGCTCCACAGCCTTACTGTGCTGTCTCAGGTCTGTGTAGGTTGCAGCCAAGGACACATGAATGACAGCCAGCTCTCGAGCAGGCTTTCCTGATGACTCGGCACTTTTTAGCTACACCAAACATAAAAACAGAGCTCTAGAAAATAAGTTTTACAATTAAAATTGATGCGAAGGTTAAATTTACATGTGTTGAATGACAAATAAAACTCAATGAATCCTTGAATCCTTGAAATGGTATTCCAATGTAACTTTTTACCTGAGCTTGATAGGCATCCAGGGCTTTGCCGTAACAGCCAACCTTACAGTAAAGGTCCCCAAGTTGTTCTGCCAACCCCACAACCTGGTGGGGGCTGAGTTTATTTCCCTGATCCTCCACAAACTCTTCCTCTAATTTACAGCCTTGATCAGCTTTGAGGAAAAATAATAACACGATCAAATTAGCAATAATTGTGCGTCAAATAATATGGCTCAACTGAACTCAGATTACCTGGATTCTAAAAAGAAAAAATATATACTTTACCATATTTGAAAGCTTTCTTTACAGCCTGTCTGTCCAGTGGTTGCTGGGAACCAAGCACAAGAGCTTTTTTCAAAGATCGTCTGGCTGCAACGAAATCCCCAAGAGACAGCTGCACCTGTATCATAAAAGCCATGAAGATGTATTTACTGTTTAATGTATTAACAAAGTACCAGAAAATCACTGTCCGAGCTAACAAAAGTTTCGTAATACCTTTCCAATACAGTGAAAACACTCGCTCTCACTGAACTTCTCTTTGATCTTCCTTGCACACTCCTTAGCCTGTTCTAGACAGCGCACAGCGTTGGACTTTTGACCATTACGGAAATAGATGTTGCCAAGGTTGAAGTTTGCACGGTACAGATCCTCCAACAGCTGACCCTTCCTGTTCACAAAGACAGTGGAAAGAAACACAACCAAGAATATTAGGGGAAACTTCTTGCTAGTCTGTACAAAGTTACAGTGTAATGTCTTTCTACACTCTATCACAGATCACTACATAAACGTATAATGAATGTTCCCTTACTCTGCAATGAAGACACTGCGCCGGATAAACTCGCTGCATCGTTTTGGCTCCCCAAGATGATCACACACCAGGCCAAGATTGAGGAAGAGACGAGCCTTCATCTCGCTCATTTCTCGCCCTGATACACTCCCTGGATGTGAAAATTTAACATGTGATAGAGAACAAGTATTTAACAATATACACATTAGAATGAGATCAGAGAATGCACAGAAGTACTAAGTAGAACAATGTTTACCTTCTAAACGGTCAGTTACGATTGCCAGGCTTTTCCTGAAGGCATCCTCTGCTAGCTCTAAACTTTTCCTTGATTGGTCTGATTCATAACGGAAGAGGTAAGTTCGACCAATGGTGGCCAACGCCCTCTGCTCCTCAGCATGATCTCTGACTGAGCGGGCCAGGTCCAAGTGACAGCGCTGATGCTAAAGAACAAGACATACGTATGTAATCAGTCATTTGCAGTTATGGAAAAATATATTAAAGCAGGCAATTCTACTTACTTTCAAAGCAGCCTCGATGTTTCCCATCTCAGCGAAGCACTCTCCTATCTTACGGTTGGCCACAGCTCGTCCAATCACATCATTTAACACCTCAGAGAGAGACAACTCCTGCTGGTGCTCTCTGATGGCAGCCTCATAATCACCTGAGACAAAAAGAGAGGGACCAGACAGAGAAAGTCAGCAAAGCAAGGAATCATAAAAAGACTGTAGGCCAGTATTTGACTCCTTGTTAGAGGAAAAAACCAAAGAAACATAAATATTCATGATTCTACACCAGACCTGGGCAAATTACAGCACATCTGACCCTTTGGGCATCCCTGTTTGGTCACGCAAGGTAAATCATAAATCAAAACAACAACAAAAAAAAATGTGGCCATGTATGCAATACAACTGTGATGGTTTTTATTTTGAAAAGTGTGACATTTGCATTACTTCAGTGTGGACGTACTTGTGTATGTGAGCCCTGTGTGAACAGCAACAGTGATGAAGTTCAACAAATTTAAAAATCCTCTGTTCCTGATGATCACCTCTCTACTCTCAACTGTCCATAGCCATCTCAGAAATTCATCTAGATTTTTGCTTGTACAAGCCCAAGACAAACCTGATTTTTATCACTGAGGAGGTACAAATACGTGACGGACATTCTAGCTGTTGTTTTCTTGTATAAAGTTTTTCAGTGTTTGTGGAGCTAAAATATAAAATAGAACACCAATGCTATGATTTTTGTTTTGGTTGTTACTGTTTACTTCCATAGGCAAGTTTTTCTATTTGACTTACACCACAGTTTCACATATTTACAGAAAATCCTCATTCTTATGGTTACCATCAAATCAAAATAAACGGGTAACTAAATCTTACATTCAGTAAAAGTTAATATCGAAGACAATTAAGTTCAAGTTATTGTTGGTGCACCCCTTGACATAATTCAGGTTTCTAATGTGCCACTTTGTGAAAATTAATTGAGTTCCACTATTTGTAAACAATAGATGGCGTTGTAGAATGTCTTTTACATTGACACTGATTCTTTTTGCAGAAGATCACAAGCTTAAACAATTTTTTTATTTACACAACCTGTAAATATGATGATCTGAACACACAACAGCCAATTATCCTTTTCAAAAACGTATCTGTGCCCATATTAAATGCTCATGTCCTCATGTGAACTTTAAAAGTGCATTACTGCAACTACATGTGCAGTATGGTGATCAGCTTGATTAACTCTTAGATTGTTTGCAGTAAAAACACTCACCATTTCTGGACAGTAGTTCTCCCAGCTGGTTGCAGATGCTGGCTTCCTCTCTGATGTTGTTGCTGTTCTGCGCTTTGGCCTTTGCTTTCTGCAGCTCTGCACACACATAACCGCAACACAATCCACATGAATAAAGTTGAGAAATACTTCCCCTAACACTCAGCATGAAACTACATTAATACTTACGTTTGATTTCCCGTGCAGAGCTCATCTTTGTTCAGCTTCTTCTTCCTCTGTTAGTTCAGTTACAGTTGTTACACTTCAGCTTCGACAAAACCATGAATCTTTCTCGAAAAACACAACTTAACTTCATCTGCACTGATCCTATCGCTATAATCTACGCGTCCTATCGTTTTCGCTGACTTATCAAACATTGATATGACAAACATTTCAGTACAACCACCCGCTTCCGCCAAATGTGTCCAGTAAACTTCACAAAGCCCCGCCACTGCCGCGTCAACCAATCACAGCACGGTTACGAGCATGGGCTAATTTCACCCTGTTATTAGACTACCAGGAAAAAAAAAACTCTCTCTGTACATCAAGTGGAGCTCGTCAAATTACTCTCACATATATTGAAGCTTTCAATCAGCATACGAATTATGAATCTCTTTTCCCCTTTCTTTGACAGATAACAACGACAGGCTGAGTCACCAGTGTGCCTGAAAGACCATAAATCGGGAGTAAATTACGCTGTGAATCTGAGAGCTTTGATTGGATATCTGTACGGAATGACGCAGTCTGCATCGAAACAAGTGAAGAGAAAAAAGATACGTATTTCGTCTAAACTTTGACAACAAGTTTTCTTTTTAGATCTTAAATCATACACGCAGTCAGTCGAAAGACAGAGCATCGTAGTGTGTTGTTATCCAGATAGTCCATATAAAAACAACAGAAATGCTTTCTGTGTGTTTGTACTGTAGCCCATATGGCCCAAATGAGGAGGAAAGTGCCAAAAGTAAGATTGCAATAAATGTCAGAAACAGTTTCAAGGACAAATTTCCATTTCTAAAATGATTGGCGCATTGATTTTTTTTTGTTTTGACAATAGCAAGGCAAGAGATTCTGAAGGCAACATTTCAAGGTAGGACAATACATTTTAAAGGGACTGTGAGGAGTTTCTAAGCAATCATGGAGAAGTCTGACATCTAGATATATTCCTGATCATAATCATAGGTTGTAAAAATCATGGATGCCAGGACACTCGTCTGGAATTGAAATCGCCACTAAAACTGCTTCCCCTGGTGATTGGAGATCCGATCTCCATTTATCCCTCAAAACAAATACATAAGTTTTTTCATCACAACAGTTCACACAAGTCCTCCAGCCGAAGGAGTCGCTGCAATCGATTCACAGTCACTTCAGTGATTTGAGGGCATACTTATTGTTCACTGTCTCATATCACTTTTACATGCTTCCTAAGGGTATGGAGAAATATTACTGAATTTATTCAGAACCAGTTTGCACTTCAAGGGAGTATAATTATATATATATATTCTTTTATTTATTTAAAAATGAAAAACCTCACAGTACACCATTTTAGACATTTTTGAAATGTTTTAGGGATATGAAACAACCTTGGTTTGCCTTTTCTTCTAAAACAATGGTCCATAGTTGTTTTTTCTGAAGGGGGATATGAGCAGAAACACTGGGGCTTGTTTCCTTGGCATTAACAGAATTTGACGAGTTCTT
This sequence comes from Thalassoma bifasciatum, assembly GCA_008086565.1. Taxonomy (NCBI): domain Eukaryota; kingdom Metazoa; phylum Chordata; class Actinopteri; order Labriformes; family Labridae; genus Thalassoma; species Thalassoma bifasciatum. The sequence continues at coordinate 195,191 of RPOG01000290.1, read as the reverse complement.
ATCATGGCTGCCACTTAAATACCTCTGGGTCATATCACTATGTTGGACCCGTCTGGCAAAGAAAGGAAAGAGGAAGATGATTTAAACACACTTTACATGTATCTTTTTCAATTTAAAGGATAAAATTGTGTGAAAATGTAGCGTTTTAATCAAAAAAGACAAAAAACAGCATTAGTGATCTTTGTTGTGTTTCTCTTAATTCAACAATTAATTACTCTTTCGAGAAACTTACATCTTCATAGGCTCATTTTATGAGTCATCATGAATGTCAAACCATTAAAATCATGGGTAGTTGAGCATAAATATGAATAATCGACAGGTTTTAATTCCCCTCAGTCATCAGGACCTCTCAAAACAAATGTGAACCCCAATTGACGCTTGACGTTACTCACACCAATTTTCAGATTGAGGTTCATGGAGCTAACCCAAATTCATGATCTTATAATCCAACTGTTCAGTCTGCTGGAAAAAAAAGAAAGGGTGGCACATGGCCTGGATGACAATGACGTCAACGCTTCGAGGCTTTCCTGATTGGCTTGCTCGGATGGACAGCACGCATTGACAGACAAATTGTGGTGCAGCCTCTGGTGCGTTGCTAAATACAGACAGAAAAAGAATAAACACATTGCAGACACATTGTTTATCCCCTCAAATCATATGTGTGTGACCAGACGGTATCTGCTTTTTGCACATTTGTTATCTATAATCTGATATCAAAAAAGACAAAATCCATGCTAAAATACCTCAATTCAAAGTCAAAAAGGGTTGCTTAACACATTTTACACTTATAACAATAAAGTCTCATGTAAGTGACCACATCTGTTGGCTCTACTTCTATTGGATTTGCAGAAACTTCAATGTGTGAAATCATTTTTAGAGCACGAGAATATTCCCTTTAGCGCTTTGAGTTCATTGAGAAATTAAACTGGGGGAATGCAGCCTACAGCAAAGAAATCTATTTACAGCATGCACAAGAGAAATCCTGCAAACACCAAGGAGTAACAATGCAGATGTGTCAGTTTTGTGCAGTGTGAAAATTTTTCTGACTGAAGCTACAGGGGGAGTTTCATTTCAGAGCTCTCAGCAGCAGCCTGTGTGAGTCTGCCTCTCTAAACCGTTGACCTTACAAATGAGGCACGCTGCATCATTGTGCGAATTGGTGTTTCTGGGCGGTGCAAAGTGGAGTGGAGCATATCAGAGTGCAGGATATCTTAGCTGAGCAGAGCACAGAGAGGCAGGCACATCCGCCGCTGCTGCTGCAGGGATCAAATCTGTACCATCTGACGCTCAAGGATTTATGGGTTTAGTCAAAATTGCTTTTCCCACTGTGGAGATTAAGCACCGTAGGATGTTTTCTACTCAGGCCGTAGAATAGTGTAGCTGCTGTTGCTGTTTTTCTTCTCTCTTATCGGCTCCGGAGCTGGAGAGGGGAATGTCTCAGGATGGCAGAGTGATCCAAACCCTGCAGGGGAGACGATTCTGACTGACAGGAGAGGTTCGTCCTCTGGGGAATGTAAACCATGCAGGTGGATACTCTACTTGTCTTCTTCTGCTTTTGGCTCACGGGTGCAGCTGGGAAGATGGTCCAATCGAGGGGTCACAAGCTGGAGCCCTACAAACAGAGCAGGTAATGCCAAAGGAGTCACTAATCTACCTAAAAGAGACACTAAAATGCATGTTTTTATTATTTCAACAAGATGCATGAAGTATTAAGCAAGTGTCAAATTCATCCTTTGTGTTTCAATCTCTTCTGTGCTCATTAACTTCAAAGAGATGCATTTTGAAATGTTTACATGATGTTGCCCTGTGTTTCCTGTGTCACCTGTGCCACTCCCTCCCCCTCTGAAAAAAAAGACTTTTTCAGACAGCAGATTGGAGAGAAAAAGAGAGAGAGAGAGGGAGAGAGGGAGACCTAAATCCCCACATCTATTTATGTACAACTAGTGAAAGCTGTGTTCTCTTGCCCCACAACTGCTCCAGGCCAGTTAATGACTGTTTGCCCCATCGCCAGTAGTTGTAGTCAATGTCATTTTCAGGTGATTATTTAGGCTAATTGCTGCCTCATTGGTGCGTCCACTGGATTAAATGTTTTTTGGAAGGACTGAACCAGATTCGCAAAGAGTTGCTGCGTCCTAAATTTTCTCTGAAATAGTGATTGAACAGGGTGTGATTTTCTGGGTGGATTGAAAAGAATTTGTCTTGTCTTATACATTCAAGACATTTAATCAAATAAATCTACCTAGCATTGATTTGAGGTGGTCTGATACTAAATACTGACATAATTTTAAAGAGGAAGAAGTTTTGTATTACCTGAGTGAATTTACCAAAAGGAATGATAGACAATAAATGAGCACAAAAAAGGACCTTGGCAAGATATAACAAAAGTATATTTTCTGTTTCCAAAATTACTGCCAAACTATAAAAATAAATGTTTAAATGGATAAATAAATAGAAATTTAGAAGTGTACACCAAAATTTTGTTTCAGTAGAGCAGATAATAAAAGATCAAACATATAGTGTATTTGGGCGCCAGAACTGTTTTTTTTTCTGTTTGCTGTTTTTTTGTAATTTTTCTCCAAAAATTCAAACTGAACATAAAAAAACTTAGAGATTGCTATTCCATTGACAAATTGATTTATCAGGCCCAGCATAACATGAGTTTTGCATACTCTAAATGGTAAATAAATGTAAGCACATATAATCCTTAACCCTGTAAGACCCAAATTTAGAAGAAAAGTTTGCAAGTTGTGAGAGTTTGTGGCTTCATTGCTGCATCTATACACACGTTTACCATCCAACAGCACTGCAAGATGCACTGACTATATGCATGTGTAGTCAAAATTGCCACGTATTATTTCACAGAGACCTTAATATCTGAGATCTGATGTGGCAATATTATAATGCTGGGTCTTACAGGGTTAAGGTTCAATATTAATGTGATCAGTTTCATTGACTCAGTCCCAGTGAAGCCACATTTTAATCTAAATGAAGAAAGAACAATTGATGAGATTTCACAGAGGGAGCAATTCTGATTTGTTTAACATGAATCTAACTACTCCTTTTGTCTTTGTCAAAAGCAATTTGATGAGAGAAATATTCATTTTAGACCAATGAAAGGATTATTTTCTTAATGAATTTCTCAATACTTTCTCCAATGAGAGAACAAAGAGCAAAATAATTTCTTCTAGCCTGCTCTAAATTCATGTACATAAAGCATATTTTAGAGCAACAAAAGTTGTTCATAGAGCCATGCTGTCAAATGTAAAGAACTAAAAATATCACTACATAAAAATAAAGGTTTCAGACCTGAAATTTTTGGCACTTTTACCTGTGGAATCACCGAAAATACCAATCATTTATTGCAAACAGAAATTGAAATGTTTTTTCAGCTTTCCTGTGTACAAAGTTAGTGCCTTTAGATTTAATACCAAAGCTCAGTGAGCAAAAACACAATACACCAATCAGCACATCACGTATCACTCTGAAAACTATTTTCTTAAATTTACACTTGGCAAAAATAATGATATCCTATGAATAAGCTGTAATGTCAGCACATTTCCTCGTGAAATTATCAGCATTGAGTACAAATACACCCTGAGGCTTTTTAGTCAGAAACTGTCTTTGCATTAATCTCTGGTGAAGATGATACGACTTTCTGAAGCAGACGTGGTACAGAGCTGTACACCACACCAGGCTATCAGCACTGAATGATTTGCATCCACTTAATACATTCTACAAACCATGTCAAATCATAATCCCTCTGCTTTTAGACGCAACATCACCATTCTTGTCATCATTGTCTTTGTTTACAGATCAGACGACTCACATCAGTCCAGTCACTGTTAAAATTCTGCTCCATCTCAGTGAAAATAAATGTGTCTGGTCCTACTTTACCTACAGTTTTTCTTGCTTGGAAACTATCATATTTCATGACAAGGCAGCAGAGATCTTATTGAAAGGCTATCCGTCTTAAATCTAAACAATCCTCCATGAAATTGTTACCACTTTAAGTGATCCTCTCAGCCCCAAGGTTATTAGGATGATCATTATGTATAAGAGGAGCACAGTCGTAATCATGTGTGGAAAATCTTCAAAAGAAAGAGAGCACAAGTGGCTCAAAGCTGCTCTGTAATCTCCAAACACCAGCATCCCCTTATTATCAAATCTGTGCTTCACTGTTCTTCCACCCAAACTAGTTAAAAGTCCGCTCACATCACTCTGCTCGAGGTCCACACACAGCCTGAGAATACAAATCAAATGTAAATCTCTCATTCCTCTTTTTGTACCGGGGAAAATCTCAGTGTACTCATGCAGCAGTCAAACTCTTCTTCTCCCCGTTTTTCATCACTCTGCTCCTCCTCCTCCCCAAAGTGTGAAATTGCAGAAGCGGCTGGAGGCTGCTGGTGTGGGTTGTGGGAGTTTTTCCATCAGCCTACTTTACTCAGATTTTCTCTCATTCGCTGCCTTGAGGAGGATGAACGAGGAAAAGGGGATTTGTGTAGGACAGCACAGTCCCACACAAAGAAACATCAGAGGGGAAAACCCTAATGAGGTTTGAGGGCTGTTTTTTGTTCTAGCTGGGGGATTTTTGGTTTATAAAAACATATTTGAAGATTCAAATAAATTGTTTTGGTTTTTTTAAGATCTGTTTTTTTTCCTTAATTTTGCTCTACCCTAAGAGTAAAAGTTGCAAACTAACCTAGATTTAAAACCACTTATAGTTGTACCAGTGTAGCATATTGCTTTTACGGCCATTTGACAATAATAATTATTATAATAAAAGTGATTGTAATGCTAGTATTTTTTATTTCAATGACGCCTTTTGTGACAATCAAGGACATGTAACGATACACAATACAAATGTCATGTTTGACACACTGGTGAGGCAGCATCCTTAAGTCACTCTGGTAATCTCTACTTACAGATTCTACATAAAAATGTGACATAGGTTTGACAATGCTCTGGTTTATGGTTGTCATACAAAAGGTGGCATCTGTCGCTGCTTCTCCAGGCTTTGAATACATGGGGGGAAACAGTGTGTGTGTGGGAAGCAGAAGAGGTGGAGCTCAGTCAGACACAATACAATCTTCGAAACCACTGGCAGTCTTCTCATGACAAGTACAGTTGTATGCAAGTGCAGCCATAACTCCCTTTTGGATATTGTATCTTAATTCCAACTTAATTCTCATTTGTTTGTTTCAAGTTTGAGTTTAAACGAAGGCAGGTTGAAGATAAACAGGTTTTACCTCTTTTACTGCCCAGTGCATGTCATACTTGAAGCCTTGAAAGATGGCCATCCTTCCAGAGATGATAGCTGACAGTCTATGACATTGGGAACAGTTGTAACTGTGACTGCAGCAGGAAGGAAGGTATGGTGACTCTGTAGAAAGAGCAGGCAAATAAGTTAAGGAAGAAGGTCACCAAACTTTCAGTTATTCTGACCTACAACTTTTCAGCTGCTAAGTGTTTTACATGGCATTCTCCAAATGTCACAGTTGTAGGTCTTTCAGGTCATAAATATTCAAAAATAACCCATCACACTTGAACCATGTTGTGTGTTGGACAAGCTCCAAAAACTCAAAATACCATATTTGTAGTATTGTATGACTTCAGCAGACCCATGGAGGTCCATTCATCAGGCCCACTCACACTCATCAAAAATTAATGAATCAAATGAAATAAGCAAGAAACAAATAAATAACTAATGAAGTCATTATAATACATAGTTTATCATGATTATGACCAATTATTGCATCATTATCACTTACAGTAAGTGCCAATTTGACATAAAAATCACTCAAAAAGTTCTCACCATGAACCCAATCCAAAATATTCCCCTAATAGTGACCTCTGCTGACCAAGCAAAAAACCATCCAGTTACAAACACCATTCAAAGAAAGGAAACTGTAAACCACACAGATACATGACATAAATGAAATCGAGGTCAAAAGTGAAATAGGCCAGGGTAACCATGGCTAAAATTAACTTTACTTCAATTTGTTCCCTCACTTTGTACTTTCTTTCTAATACACTGTTGGTTTAAGCTACAGACTGTACAATAAATCAATGTAGTCTCCATGACGTCACCCATCTGTTTCTTAGATGGAGTTTTGCAAGAAACAGCTGGTGAGACCATATTGGTCTAAACTGCTGAGTAAGAAAAATACCCCCCCACACACACACACACACTCACACACACACACACACAGCGAGTCATCGACAAAATTAGCGATTCAGGTAGGAGATAATATTTTTGCCAGGCTGTGAACATGTCCATTTCTGCTGTGAAAATGTCTTTGTTTTGCTTGGTGTGTATGTGACTTCTTGTACTTCCAGAGCCAGCCACTGAACGAGCAGCAGATTGTAGCTCTTCCATATTGTCTCATATTTTCAGAATGGAGTTTGCCGCTTGGTTAAAGGCCAAAGATGGAAACTAACGGTTGTATAGAGGGGAAAAAACTAAAGCTAGCTAAAAAGTCTGCCTAAAATATACACTGTGCTAATTTTAACGTAACCAACCTCCCTAGGGATTATCCTCTATTGTCTTTGGCACAATTGAAAGCTTTCCCATAAAGTGCAAGTTATACTTGGGAAATAGGCATGCACAATATTGTATTGTTGCTCAATATCCAATATGCCATTATTTTACAACTCATTTAGCCAATACCGTTGTTTTTTGTCCGCACACCAAATTGCAGAAATCACTAACTTTCCTCTGTGTTGGAATGAGCGTACAGTAATATGATGCATACTGTTTTCACATGTGTTCTATATTATTCATTTTCTGTTTAAAACTTTTAAAAAATTAGCGACTGAGTGCTCTCCTTAAGTCAATCATAACAATCACCACAACCAGGGCAAATTTGGCCAATTTCACAATTGATAGAGTGAGAAAATATAACCTCTGTTCATAGGGAACATGTTTCAATGCACACGTCTTCTTCACGCCAAGGTCAAGTATTTTATCAAGTAAGCAGCAACATATCACATTGGCATGTATCGGTTCTCAGTCTATAACTGATAGTTCATTTTTAAGCCAATATTTGCCAATATCAATATATGCTGATATCTGTTGTATATTCCTATTATAAAGCATATTCAAAAGTAATAGATAATGATTTTTTTAGATTCTTGAAAAGAAAAAAACAAGAATGATTTTTTTTCTAATATATATATATATATATTGTGTAATGTTTCTGTCATATTCCTCAATGCTGCCAGGTTAGGAAACACATTCCTAGAGTTTAGATCAGTAGTGAAATCACTGTTGAAACAGTGAATTCAAACACATACACAAATATGTATGCCTCAGTATTCCTAATGGTATGGCTCATTTACTTTGAATAGCATCAGTCTGTCTGGAGCAGTTTACAGAAATCTATCCCTTTAACCCTGACCCCCACAGTGGTAGATGCATACAGGTCTTTGGCATCATAGGGCCACACAGAGCAGAGCAGTATGCAGACAGTCATCAGTCTGCTGTGTGTTGTAGGCAGGCAGAGAGGGGGATTGGAGAGGCCTTTCTGCCAAGAGGATTAGGAACCAGCTGCTGGATGGATGCAGACGAGTAGCACACATTGAACCCTGCAGAACGCTGCAGCAACATAAAAAACCCCTCTGACTGTTTCATTTCGCTCTTGTCATGTTTTTTTGTGTTTTATGCTGTCCTCTCACCTCTCCCCTCCCTTTTTTTGCTTCCTCTGTGGTGTTTTCTTAATGCATGTCTGTGGTCGTCGCAGGGATTTGGCCCTGTCTGTCACAGCATGCTCTTCTAATAATCCATTTTAGAGCTATTGGAATTCTTTCTTTTCTTCTTTTTTTTTTTTATCTCTAACACTCTCTGCTTTTGGCCTGAAAACAGCCTTAGTATTGTGCAGCTCTCTTGAAATGTGAGTAAATTACAGAGCTGGCTTTCTCTTAAGAGGATGTGATGAGGAAATACTCTTTTGCCTTTTGTGTGATTCAAACATCAAATCTGTGTGATGTAAGGGGATATGTTACATCTACTTGTATAGTGAGCAAATCAGAAAAAAATTGTCCTACTCTTAACACATGCACGATAGAATAGGGCTTAAACATGACGTCATCTATCTTGCATCAACCTCCATGAGTCAAAGCAAGCATCAAACCGTCCATGACATGTGATGAACACTCCAGCAGCCATTTCTTTCACACTTCACTGTCACAACAACAAAAAAGCATTAAACTTCTCCTCTCGGAAGCAGAAACTGGGGAATGACGATCATTCTTCTTTGAAAAAGATTACTAGATAATCAAAGTAATTGCAGACTAGTCTTCTGTGGAACATGCTGCTCTACATGTGAAATGTCTAAAAATAGAGACCTTGTCTTGACAACAAGACCACAGTGACAGGTAAAATACTATGATTTAATCTCAATGTCTTCAGTCCCTTGATTCAATATTAGGCTGCTGTTATATGTGACAGATGTTCCGATTGATTTGTTTATTACTCTGGTTTGCAGGTTACGAAGGGAAACCAAAATGGATGGGGGTGGAGGTCACAAACCAGGGGGGTGAGTTAAAAAAACTTTTTTTTTTTGCATTTAATTAGAGCAAAATTTTCTTTTGCTTATACTAATTTAGATTCAAGAAGTTTTACAACATGTGTATTTCTCTTACAGCCCAATTTTCAAACGCAGTCCAGACATGACAAAATCTCCCATGACAAAATCTGAGCAGCTCCTGAGAATAGACGACCATGATTTCACCATGAGGCCAGCATTCGGAGGTCAGACAGTTTTTTTTTCTTTCAGTGACATATTTGACTCTTTAAATTGAACTTTCCTTGGCACATGATTACAGCTCAGTAACTGCATGCTCACCCATTCATTCATTCATTTAGTGCAGCTGGATGAGATCCGTGCAGTGGACATCCCTTCAAGCCTGTGCACATTAAGCTCTCTGAGATATAAATGACACCAAACATGCAAGCTGTGCACAAGTTTCCAATTGCCGCTCAGTTCTTTACATTACAAGAGTGTTAATACACGTCTTTGGATCAGTGTATGTTACAGGGATTTCATGTCAGCTTTTTATGGCTGTAGGATTATGCTGAGATAAAGTCACACAGACATTTGTTTTCACAAGATAGTAATGGAATATATACTCTTAATCTTTCGGCCTTCCATGGCAAATGACCACAAACACGAGAGCTGTATTAAACAAAAAAAAGTAGCGGTCATGAGGGAATTCTTTTTCAGAGAACTGCGTGCTGTTTTATTACAGCACAGCTGCTTGTAATCACATGACAATCTGCTGCTGAAAAAAAAATACAAGTGACCCTTGCAGCATCCTTCCACTGCATCTGATTTCCACCATCAAGTGCTTCTCAGCCAGGGGATAGATGGATTTCATCCAATACCGCTTCAACTTTGATCTACTATTGTGACCCAGTTGCGTTGGTTTACTATGGGAGGATGATGATGCTGAGTAAAAAGCGGAAATAGGTCAAAAGTAGAATCCCAGCTAGACTGACAAAGTCGTGGCGCCAGCATTTGCATCATGTTTGTGTGATTCATCATTCTTTTCGGAAACACAATTACCAAAAAAAGAAAGGTTCCAAAAAATCCCCGTAAAGGTCATGTTGACTGTCACAGCCAAAATCCCTCCTAAGCAGCACGCTTAACAAGCTGTCCTGATGAAAAATAACACTTCTGTGTCTGTAATGCTTTTTTGACACACATCCATTTTCTCTCAGGTCCTCCCATTCCTGTGGGAGTCGATGTTCAGGTTGAAAGTCTGGACACGATCTCTGAGGTGGATATGGTGAGTATAATGAAGCAAGCTAGTGTGGTTCATTTTGTTTTGTTGTTTCTGGTCATAAGATCAATTGCTAGTTGATTATTTAAACTACTGTAAAATTATCGAGTGCATGTCTTGCTACTTTCCACTTCGTGCATAACATTTCAGAAAACAGTATTGTATCTCTACCTCTCTATGTTTATTTGAAAAATATCAAACTTTTGTCTCCTAAAGATTACTGGAAATCATGGATCAACAGAAGAACATGATTAATGCTTAGTTAAACTATCATCACTTATTTTATTTATTTTTTGCCTTTCAAGAGCGTGTCCTTTTTGAGCACTTTGTTACCCAATAATCCAAGAGTTTGATATGGAAGCAAATGTAATTAAAATATAAAAAAACATAAACCATAAATATTTTTCATGACACCCTCTGGAGGGCTTGAACCCTTGCTTTGAATAACTGCACCAGTTAATCAAGCTCATGATTAAGTATTATTGGTCACACGTTATTTGAAGGGGTATACATAAGACTGACATAACACTGTCATAAACATGACATGACATCTGTCAATAAGTTGAAGAAGGCTTCATGCATTTTAATGAATGTTGTCATTGAGTGTCATTTGGGGAATCATGTCACCTTTGATGCAAAGTCAACACTGTCTGAGGATGTATTTGATATAACAACTTGATATTTACAAAGACAACATAATCTGCCACTGTTTTGCCAACAAAGTCAAGTTATTATATCAAATGACACTTCATAACAACATTCATAAACATGCATGAAGCCTCCTTCAACTTAATGACAGACGTCATGTCATGTTTATGACAGTGTTACGTCTTATGTATACCCCTTCAAATATTGTTACCATATTGTTTTCTCCTGAGGTGGAAACGTGCTGCCAAAACAAATCCTACATCGCTGTAATAATCTGAACAGTTATATCATGTCTGTCTTTACTGTGCTACTGTGACTGTTTGTGCTTGATGTTGTGTTGGGAATAATTTTGTGTTTTCGACACTCAAATGTTCTCCTTTGTCTATGTGCCAAAAGGACTTTACCATGACATTGTACTTACGTCACTACTGGAAGGACGAGCGGCTGTCGTTTCCAAGCACCAACAACCAGAGCATGACCTTCGACAGTCGTCTGGTGAAAAAGATTTGGGTGCCTGACATGTTCTTTGTCCACTCAAAACGCTCTTTTATTCATGACACCACAACTGATAACGTGATGCTGCGGGTGTATCCGGATGGCAATGTCCTCTACAGTCTCAGGTAAACACGTCAGCCTTGGATTGTCAGGTCTGATCTCAAACAGGAGAGAGAAACTCAAGGATCTCACATGAAGCTGAAAAGAAATGCCTCAAAATGTTGTTCATTGTTCATTATTCACTGAGAGGGTAGAGAGTTTAATTTTCTGCCGAGAAAGTGTCATGTATGAAAGCTCCAGCAAAAGAACTGGATATATAAACTCAACATAAACAGACAAAAAGGTATCACCTAAAGATACGAGCTGAGATTCATAACATTAGAAACTGAATTTGAACATATTTATCAGGGGTGGGTAAAAAATCTTTTGATCAGAATATTACCCAGCCCAATTCACTGTTGGTTTGACAAATCCTCTGAATTGATCCCCGCCCAGAACATTGTGAGCTGCTGTACGTTTTATGCATTGTATGGACGGAGGCTGCAATCAACCGAACAACAACAAAATGGCGAGCAGCATCAGCAGAGAAAAGCCAGCTCCATCAACTTTATGGGCATGGAAATGTGTATTTACACGTTGCCAGCAGGAACTCTAATTATTTGTGTAATTCTACTTCTTACTGAATCGACATTGAGGCTGTTAAATCAACATCAAATCGAATGAATATCGAATCGGATCGTACCTTAATGAATCAAAATCCAATCGATTCATGAGGTTCCTTACAATACCTAGCCCTAATGTTTGTAATACTGAATTAAAAAAGCATGATCTGAAATTAAAGTCAATAGTTTGGAATTTAGTTTCTTGTCATGAAACATGAAAATGACTATCAAAAGAGAAAAGAATTTAACAAGTGTTAGAAGTAAGCGTGAAAATAATTTGTGTGAATCTAGGTTCTTAGTACTTTTCCTCACAGATGTAGATGACGTAATAGTCGTGCCACTCTGAACTCAAATTGAATTGTGAGACTGATTCTGAATTTTGTAAATTTTGTATTTTTGGATATAAGGATCAGAGTTGAGTTTCCAAGTAGGTAAAATACAATTCCCAAACAAGTAAATTCAAATTCAAAGCATTTCAATTGATTTTCACATCATGCTTTCAAATTCAGAGTCTAGTGGCACAAATCTCAGCCCATAAAAAGAGAGGACACAACCATATTGACCATAACTATGTGTTTATTTTGGTCAGGAAACACAGCAGCCTACAGTTGTTTATTAAAACAAAACCCCTCTCTTGCTGCTTTTGAAGACAACTTTATCTAAAGCATCCTACACATTCCTCACCACTTCTTCACTGCTCCTCTCCTGCAGAGTCACTGTCACTGCCATGTGCAACATGGACCTCAGCCGCTTCCCTCTGGACACCCAAACCTGCTCATTGGAGATTGAGAGCTGTGAGTTGATTTACCACCAACATCAACAATAATCCAGCATTGTATTTCCTGTTCATCTACCCTGTGGCTGCTCCAAATCAAATCACTTGAAAGCCTCCGGCCACAAACTATCACATCCTCTCACCATAAACAAGAACAAGTTTGTGCATGCGAGTGATTTGACCCACATGCACTTTTATCCTCTGTCCTCCTCTGGCTAAAATATCAAGTTTGTTGAGCCAATATCTCAAATATATCATGCCATAAATGTCAAAGCACATTTATGCTGAGCTTCCTACATATTTCCACTCAAAGACAAACTCAGGGTGGTATTGCACACAGGGCTTTAAATTTAAAGTAAAATCTTCTTTGCACATTTTGAGTTCACAGCCACATCCTGCATCCTCCATCTGTCCTGATTCGGCCTCCAAATAGATGCACTTCTCTTTGTTTTTCTTTTCCCTGTAGATGCGTACACAGATGACGACCTGATGTTGTACTGGAAGAAAGGCAATGAATCCCTCAACACAGATGACAGAATATCTCTGTCCCAGTTCCTCATCCAGAAATTTCACACCACCACCAAGCTGGCTTTCTACAGCAGCACAGGTACTGTAATCCACAACACACAGGAGGCACTTTTAATACAGGCAGCAAACTGAACTGATTATGCAAATTGAGCTGACTGGTGCATCATGCATGGAATGACTACAGCACAATTGGATTTCAACTTCAATGCATCTCATTTTACTTTGTAAGCCTTTTCCTCCTCAAGTATGAAGTGTTGCTCACATGTTATCATGTATTCTCTGAAACTGACACCACGAAGAATGTATGAATATTTAATACTTACTGTGACACGAAAGGAGTTCAGCAGCGTGTAAGAAGCTGAACAACCAGTGTGAAAGCCTTTTTCAGAACCGCAAGTCACCTCTGGCTCAGGCTCAGAAGTGCAACATGAAGCTCTGTGGATGTTGTTGCATGTCTCCCCCTGCCCACCGTAGTGAGGAACCCCTGCCTGGAGTGTTTGCAAGCTTTATAAACAGCTTACATTTATGAGTAACACTGATGTTTTCACTTTCAGGCTGGTACAATCGTTTGTACATCCACTTCACCCTGCGGCGCCACATCTTTTTCTTCCTGCTGCAGACCTACTTTCCTGCCACTCTGATGGTCATGCTGTCCTGGGTGTCCTTCTGGATAGACCGCAGAGCTGTCCCTGCCAGGGTGCCATTAGGTAGGGTAGATGAAACCAAACCAAAGGATTATTCTGGGACATGGGGAAAATGAGGCATGGGGAAAGATTGTAGAAGACAGGTTCAGTCAGTCTAAGGAATAAGAAAGATGTTCTGAAAGATGAACACTCTTTATGTAAAAATAAAACATAAGTTACAGAGTGTGAGCTTAAGCTACGAGCTCGTTTTGTTATCAGGCTAATTAATTCCTCCTGTATCTGGTTGTTTTTCTGAGCTGAGCCGCTTGGCGTAACAGTAGCAACAGGGCTTTGAACAGATTTTTTCCCAATCGATTCATTCCAAACAGAAACAGTATTTTAAAGTCTTCATTCCCAAACCGGTTAGACCCCGAATTTTTTTTTTTTTCCTAATGAAGTTGATAGACGTGACATTAACATTTTCTAATGGGCCGTTATTTCTCTCAGCAAACACTACAATTCACCAGGCCTGTGCATTATCAGGGGTTGACATTGAAACACAGAGAGAGTCGCTAATAGAGTCTCTGTGTGACTAAACTCTTTCTGTGTTTCACTCCAGGCATCACCACAGTGCTGACCATGTCTACAATCATCACCGGGGTCAACGCCTCCATGCCCCGCGTCTCCTACATCAAAGCAGTAGACATTTACCTCTGGGTCAGTTTTGTATTTGTCTTCCTGTCTGTGATAGAGTACGCGGCGGTCAACTATCTCTCCACGGTGCAGGAGAGGAAAGAGAGGAAACTGAGGGAGAGAGTAAGTAATGTTTCAAAAGTTTTTTACTTCTCTTTTTTGTTAGTATTAACAATATGTCACATGACTACACCTTACTTTACTGAACAACATTTATTTTGATTTTGAATGTTTTAAAGAAAATGAATGAAGTCTAACTGAGATTTAATTTCCATTTACGTCAGGGGCTATGATGAATTTTTGATCCATTGATTACCCTCCTTTTCCTTTTTTCGATGCTAACACAAGGAAGCAAATTTTACTCTGCTGTTTTCGCTAAAAGAAGGGTACTGTGATTTTTTTTTAGAAAAGGTTTTATACGGTCCCTCTGGTCCTACATAGTGGTGTTACATGATTCACAACAGAAAAACTACCTATTTTTCTTACCCTGGTGCTTTAGAAAACCCTTATTTTGGCCACTGCCTGAAAAACTTAATTAAAGCAGGGCCTTGTGTGATATATAAACACTCTTAATCAAAAATCAATCAAAATTTACATTTTGCTCTGAAAGATCTTAGGGGTTTTAGACAGGGTTTCAAAATGCAAAGAAGAAAAGAGAGTGGAGACAAAAAAAATTGTGTAAGCAATTTATTGTAAACAACAATTATAATGAAGTAGTCTGTTCATCAACAGATCATAAGTTTAATACCACAGCCTTTAAGAGCTAATATCTGCACAAATATTTAGATTCAATGGCATTTCCCGTCAGGTAGTCACACTACCATAACCAGCTGATGGCAAAGGCAAAAAAGCTTTCTCTTGTTGAACATGGTCAGATTATTGACCTGCATAAGAAAGGCCTCTCATTCTGCCTCATTTCTTCCTCAAAGGGTTACAAAACAAAACAGTCAAGTGGTAGACCTAAAAAAATGTCACCTGCGCTTTCAGCTGTAGGGTCTGATTGGCTGTTCATCAACACATAGGAAGATCCAGTAACAGGCACAATTCTGGCTGTTACTGGTGCTGATTGCAGCTCAATAACCATCAAACGGCATCCGAGAGAGAAGAACTTTAAGAATAAAACACCTCTTCAAAGGCCTCATCTCTTTCAAGGCCACAAACCTTCCCCTTAGCAAGAACATGAGACATTGAAAGATGGAAGAAAGCTTTATTCCTTTATTACTGATGAGAAAACACTGAACCTTGATGGTCCTGATGGCTCCTACTGCCATTATACAGAGAGCCCACTTGAGATGTTTTCTACGCGCCATCATGATCTGCTTTTGCTTCAATGGAACAATGGAGCTTCAGTTTCTGCAGGGGCGTCAAACAGCAGCCGGCTATGTGGAGATGTTGCAGGTGACATCCTTCATGACTGAGGGCCCTCTTCTGTGTGCGACTGCCAGGGTTTTTTTTACAAGACAACGCTGCGGTTCACAGTGACTGCCTGACAAAAGACTTCTTCCCGAGAAATAACCTCACTCTTTTGGCCAATCCTGTGAGAGGATGGATGTCAAGGGAAGTTTATAAAATTGGAAATCGGTTCCAGACAGTGGATGCCCCATTTGAAACTTTTATTCCTGTTTTAGGGGGGTTTCAGGGTTTTTTGAGCTGTCGTTTTAAACTTTTGATCCACTGCTGAACAGACTTTTTCACTCTAATAGTTTTCAATAAATTGATTCCTGATTTTTTTTGTCTTACTCCCACTTCTTTTTTGCATTTTAAAACTCTACTGACAGCCTTGTTCAGATTCACCAGTTAGTGTAATTTCTTCAACTGGTCTTAAGCTTTTGATCATGTATGTAGGAGATAAATAATAAAATATAGAAAAGCAGAGCAACCCCTCTTCAGATGCAGGAAAAATAGCTTCACTTTGCAAAAAAACATAATCCTCCTTGTTTTTTGTCTTCCTTTCTCTCACACTCAGAGATAGAAAACTGTGGAGGATATCACATTTACTAAACTGCTACAAATTGATTGCTTATTGTTTTTCTGACAGGGTGATATGTTAAAAAAGCAAGAACTGGCATCAGTCTGCAACTGTGGGTACAAAATAGTCATTACTTGTGTACTGATGCTAAAATTTAATTGATTGTTTTATTTTTGCTAATTTCATTCTTGAATATTTAAAATTCTAATTCACTCTAATTAATCTCCCTGATGGCTAATTGATTTCATTTCTGTTAAATGGCCCTTGTTAGTATTCAAATGAAAGTTTTAATTCCCTGATAGTTACAAACACAAAAACTTTCTCATCAAAATTCAAAATAAAGCAGACACATCAGGACTTTCTTTCCTCTAAGCCCAAACAGGACATGGTTTTACATGACCTGATTTTGTATTTAAACATTTTACACATCAAAATATCTTAAAACCAATGGAGACACAAATCAATTATTCATGTTCCTTTCCAATCAGGAGGGGAATATTCTCAGAACTGGCTGTGTTTGAGCTCTTGGGGCTATGGTAAATTATTTCTGGGACTACAGCTTGTGTACTATACTGCTATTCTTCAGCTGCCAAATGCTGCAGCATATGGAGCCAAATTGCCCACGTACCCGAGGATCATTTTCAGCACAAACATCCTTCGATAAATCTTTCATGGCAAAGTTATTAAGAAGTACTGAGTGTGCAGAAAATATGCTAAACATTTGACAAAACATTCATTTTCTCCCTTAGTTTGTCTTACAGCATTCACTATGAGCAGATTCTGAAGTGTCAAAAAAAATCCATTTTGTGTTTCTTCCCTGTAGCTGCCGTGCACTTGTGGCATTGGCAACCCAGACGAGATGATGATAGACCCCCAGATCACTGGCTACGGGACACTGGATATGAACACGACAGGGAATTATGGGATGCCAGAGAACGGTGGGCGCCAGGAGCCGAGAATGTTGGCTCAAGTGGCGCTCAGTGACCCGCAGCTCACGGGCCAGGTGAAGCCCTCAAGAGGTTATGTGAACATTTGGATAGACACCCACGCTATAGACAAGTACTCGAGGGTTTTGTTTCCTGGAGCTTACATCCTCTTTAACATCATCTACTGGTCGATCTACTTGTAACGCAGGAGATCAGAGAGAAATGTCTCTGATGAAACTTTTAAAAGCTCGGCATGATTGTGAAACAGCAGTAAAATAACATTGAGAATGAAGAATACTTTTCAGATGGACTGCTCATAAACTGCATGTGGACCACGAACAGATTGGGTACCATTGCCTTCTTGACCCAGCCACTTAAAACTGGAGAGTTTCGAAATGAGCCATGAACAGAATCGTCGACCTTTGGGATTCTCTGCTGGAGTTACAGCCCCAAAGATGCACGTTTGGATGTCGTCAGCTATGAAGAACTTGCACAAACAGATGCACAAAGACAAATCTTTGTATTTTTGCAGTTTCAGTATCATTTCAGGTTTTGTTGCAGTGACTATTTGTCCACATTTTCATGAACCGAGATTGGATTTCTTACATTACATGTTTCTGGACTGAAACCTTTCTTGACAATCAGAAAATATTTTATTGAGTTGTTCAGATTATTTGTTTCCATGTGAAATTTGAGATATGGTTAATATAATTGTCATGTCAGTAGTACAGACAGCTGATCAGCCTAAACTTGGTAAAAAAAAAAAAAGGAATCAGCTAGCCTGGGCTTGTCCTGAGGTCAAAGAGAACAACAACCAGCATCTACATGAGTTAACCTTAGGCGGTGTATGCTGGCTGTTTCCCTTAGTCTCTTGTATTTGTGCTACGCTAGGCTAATCACCCCATTGCTGCAGCTTCTTATTAACTGACTTTACAAAATTGTTTTCAACTTTCTTCTGTAACCCTTGCTGAGAAATCAAATAAGAGTGATTTCTTAAAGACCTGGTACTATTTCTTGAAAAACTTGATAATCACACTGTTTTTATTCTTGAAGTATGGTTTCGCTTTTGCAGCACGTTCTACAATTCAGTGTTTCACTTTTACTGTGGTCCTTGTAGCATTGAACTCAATGTGCTGTCAAATTATTGTGATTTGAGAAGTTTAATTTATTTGAAGCTAGTTCATGCTGCCTATTGAAATATTGATGACTATAAAAAATACGTTGAGAAAACATGAAGAAGGAATGACAGTTTTACTTTTCTAAATGTCCTCACTTTTTTTCTTTTTTTTAAATACAACTGAAGCTCATCTCCTGTTTGGTGTCGTGAGGCTTTGAGGTTATGACCTGTTAGTTGCTAGTTTTATTGTCTTTTTCAACTTAAAAACTTTATACTTTGTGAGGGAAAGCTATGTTAAAAAGATATATTGTTGGTCTTTGAAAATTAAAATAACGACCAAACAAAAAGATATTAAAGCTCTTGAAAATGTTTCATACTGTATATATACATATATTTTTGTGTTTTCTGGAAAATATGGCAGTAATTTTTACAGAGGTGCTGAGCAAAAACAAATACACTGTACATCTTACTTCTTTTTTATGCAGTAAATCTTGCTTATGAATTGACGTGTGGATTACAATCACGAATACATGCACTAAAAACAGTCAGTTGAGGCATTTGGCTGAATTTTTATGATAAATCCCTGCAGTCTTGGTCTCAAATTGTAATCCTATTTCCCTGCTCTCTTGTACAGTATATTTAAACAGTGCTGGAGGGCAGCTTTCACACTTATTACACATTGGCTTGCCACTAGTATGCTTTCTCTAGTATTTCTGGTGTAGAGCTGAAAGCTTACAAGCATTTATATCAAACCATTTAAACATCATCTGTAATACCATTTGAATGCAGTATAAAGTGTAATATATATGTTATGTATGTAGGCATGTATTTGGGTACAGTCACATATTTTTGAAGGCCAAAACCAAAATGTCAATCATATAAGAAAAGCTGGTACTTCAATTCATTGATATCGAAGTAACATCCCAGATATCCTACAAGCTTAAAGACAGGAGAGAGTTGAGCTTTTGATTATGATTTTCACCTGCATCTCCAGTTTCTTCAGTATTTAAAATTATGATGCCAAGATGATGAAAACACAAACATGGCAGGTGAAAAGGCCTCAGGCTGGAGCTTCATTATGGCCTAGTGGCAAGGTCTTGCACCCCATTAGGTTAGCAGCTGTAATGAAACCAGCTCCCTCTTTTATGCATGTCACCCCACAATCTCATCTCTGAATAAAGACACAAAAGCTCAAGAATATAATTTGAGATATCAAAAATAGGTTCTTGAGCTGTCCACTAAAAGCGCCATTGATATCAACACTGATCTGGCTTTCAGCGCAGGAAGAGAAGCATGCCAATCTACAAATGTGCCACTTTTTCATTTCTTCCCTGTGGTCCGTTCTTTCACATATCGAACAAACCTGGCAATTAAAACCAGTAGAAAAGCCAAATAAAGCAGTTTCACTACAAACAGCGTCTCTCTAATGCACTATTTTGGCAGACATGAATTCAGGAGGGGCTGCCTGCTGAGCTGCTGAAAGCTTGTCTGTTGTTCTTTTTAAAAACTCTTTCACTCAACAAGTATCGGATGATGGCACAGGATCAAAACCATGGGGATAAGTAATTGTTGTGCATGGAAAGTGGAGATACATCTAATAATCATTGCAATGAAGATATAACCATCACACTTCTTTCTTGTTAACTGAATTAGAGATGGACTGATACGTTTTTTTAGGGCTGATCCCAACACCGATTATTAGTGGTCAAGGAGGCAGATAACTGACATTTGGAGTGATATTCATTTGTAGTAAAAGTGAAAATACTGGTATCACAACTTGGAAAAATACAAACTCCGACACTTAATTTTGTTTAAATGCCTGAAAAAGCACATTTGTTAAAGGGACTGTGAGGACTTTCTAAGTGATCTTGAAAAAGTCTCATCTCTGAAAAAAAAATCGACAACTTCAAATGAGATTATCAGTGCTACAATAGGTAATTGACTGTTACATATGCTGTGGCTCTGGCTGTAACCAATCAGATGGTGCTATGGGCGGGACAATACTGGAAACAGTGAGGCACAGCTGCATGAGAGCCAAAATACTTTGTTTTAAATCGATCTCTCACTGTTAAAAAAAAAGAGGCTGGTGCACATATCTGCACCGATAACTGACCCTAGCCAATCATCAGTCAATTCCTGGACTGAATTTCTTCTTAAACCGACTGATCAAGTAACAATACTTTGCCATCCCTTGAATCAAAGTTGCTATCATAGACAAAACCTGATTTAGCCATAGCTATTAAGACGATTAACAAGACTATTTAGATAACATGAAACATGAATTAAAATGTTTGGCCAATGATTCTTGTTGGAAAGACATAATTTCTAACGTTTGCATTCTGTTTGATCATCATTAAAATAGTATTTACTGTTTTTGTCAAAACACAACCTAAATAATAGCCATTCTTTCATAAAATATGCCCGTGTTATTTGACTCTTTTTTTTCCTGATGCACTGATCAACGTGGGAGTAGCCAGTGTATACCAAAAGGCTGACAGACACAAAGTAAGCCAATATGAAAAAAACTTAGGACAAATTCAAAGTCATTGTACTTTTGAAGCTGTCACTGCAGTTTTGCTTTCTCCCATCATCTCTTCTCTCTCAGTTTGGCCAGCCTGAAGTCCTCTCTCACTTGCCTCAGTAGATCAGGACAGCAAACAACATCCACAGCTGTCATAGCCAGAGCTTTAGCTGTCCTTAGGGTGAACAACTGGGCCTTCTCAGCTCCTGACACAGACGGGAACAGAGAAGAATAAAGAAACTGAACAGGCAAACTAAGTGACCTGGAAAAACCTGACAGATAACACTGTCTGATAACTGTTCAATTTCATTTCTTCCAAACAGACCCATGCTGAGATACCTGCTGCTTCTGTGTATTCCTTAGTGTGATTTAGCGCGTCAGTGCAGATGTAGAAGAAAGGATGGATCCCAGGAACAACGAATGATACGTTGCCAAAGTCTGTAGAACCTGCCAGATAATTATGAAATCAATGTGATCACAGGTTTTTTTTTATTCAGTGAACAACTTTAAGGACACTCAAGATCACAGTGCTATTCTTTTAATGCTTTTACATTTCTTTTGATAAAGAGTGAGACATAACTTTTTCTTAAAAATATTTTTTCATTCACCCACCAGAGAATTTGGCAGGCTGCTCCAGAAACTCAATCCCCAAGCTTCTTCCATTATTTTCATAAAGGTTTGCAAGTGTAGTATTAGGCAGGATGTTATAGTATTCAGGGCAGGGGAAGGTTATTTCTACCTATAGATGAATGGAGACAACAAAAAGTAAGGTCAAATCACTGTAAAGTACAAACAGCTACATGCATGTGCTGCAATGTGAGCTAAAGCTGCCTGAAGCAAGTGCAGATGTAGGAGAAAATTAGCCTTGAGAAAACTGTGAATTATATAACTGTTGCATTCAGAGCATATTTACAGGAATATGTTTAAAAGGGCAACATTATATAATAGCCAGCCCCCTCATCAACGTACAGCTTTCACCACATCTGTGCTCTGCAGTGGATCTACACATCAGTGATATAAAATCCATCTAATCAACAGGAAGAGAATATGATTCAACATTTTTATAGTTGCTTACTTCACAACCAGTGGCAACGGCAGCTGCCCTGAAGCAAGCCACAGCTTTCTCCTTTAAAACACAAAGGTCCTTCATCAGCGGGGTGCGCAAATAAAACTGTAGCTCTGTGAAATCAGGAATGATGTTCGGCTTAACTCCTCCATGACTGATGATGCCTGCGGTGTGGAAAATATGCACTGTAGATCAAGAGGCCTTTTATTTCTTTTTTTGCCAATTCTGATTCCGATAAAAATTCTATGAAATTTTCCATTTTGAACCCACATTAAAAATATGCACTTCTTTGAATCAATGAAACCGGCAATAAGTTTATATTTGATATCACAGTAAAATTACATCACACAGAGGCAGATAAGTGCACTTGTTTAATACAATTGTGGTCATAAGTTGAGCAACCACTGACCATGAGTGAAAGAAAAGTTATTGCTTTACATTCAAAATCTCTGAAAAAAGGCCAAGAAATGACCAATTCTGCCAGGGTATGTAAACTTATGAGCACAACTGTATGTGTTGCCCAACTTTTACTGGATGCATCAATAAACAAACTGCCACATCTCTGCATTTCTTATCCTCAGGTCTTGGGTAGTTTTTAATTTGATTTTGCACAGTCCACTGACATGAAAATAAACATGGCAAAAAATTCCTGTTCCTGAAGCTAATTCAAATTTATATGGACTGTTTGGTGCATAACAAATGACTGCTTCAGGGGTGGTTTTAAGTAGGGCTGCAATTAAAAATAATTATCACACACACACACACACACATCTTATTCCTTTGTCAATGGGAGTAATAATATTTGCACCATCTAACATAATCACCATCAGTTTTTGTTTGTTTGTTTTTAACTAGGGAAATAGGGCTTTCAATCAATTTTCAGATTGTGATTACTTGCTGAATTTTAATGGTTTCAATTCATTCCAATCAATATAATTTTCTATTACCTGTTTGAAATTCTAATTTATTTGTATTCAAGATAATATCCATATTAATGATTGAATGCAATTACTTCAAGTGTCTGGATTTCAATCTTATTTACCATTTAAATAAATAATGCACAGCTACACTGGTGGTCTGAAAGCAAAGGCTAAAACCATTTTCCATCAATGTTCCTCATCACAGCAGCAGAAATTTGTGATTCATGATAGAAGAGACTGCAGCTGCAAGGTGGGCATATGAGACTGATCTGATTTAAGACTAGTTTTAGCAGCTCTAGTTGAATTTATAACTAAATAATCAGCTAAATGAAAAGTTTTTGCTTTAAGTTCAAGTTGGAAGATATTTCAGAGCTTTGGATCACATCGTTTGAATCTTCCATGCTTGATTAAAAGATAATTATTTTAAATTCTCATTTCCAGCTGTTCCTCACCATGAAGCCTCCACTCTGGTTTGAGCTGCTGTCTAAGCACAGAGATGTTGTTATAGGCCAGCACAGCAGCATCCAGCGCGTTCACTCCCTCCCATGGGTACGCCGACGCATGTGATGCCTTCCCATGGTATCTCACCAACACCCTGAATAACAAACAGCGGGTTAAAAGTTATTTACATTAAGATAAAGAAAATCTATAGATATTATGAAGTAAACAGGAAATCACTCAGTTAGTGCGACACAGGGCAGGAAAGAAGCATCCTGCTGGGCTGGGTGAGCCATGAAGACAAGGTCGATGTCAGAGAAGGCCCCTGCTTTTATCAGGTCGATCTTTCCTCCAATATCCTCCTCAGCAGGAGTCCCCAGAACAGTTACCTGAAAGACAGAAATTGAGACAGTAATTTGAGATAGTTATCTGCTGCTTTTTATTGTCCAGCCAAGTCACTTTTCAAGTGTTTTGGCTGAATGGTAAAAGTCCCCCCCTTCCCCTTTGTTGTTCGATGTTTTTTCTTTTTTATTTAACTTTGTTGGTGTGTTGGGGTCAAAATTTCTCTGGCTCTCTAACAACTTCTGTTTCATGGTTGAGGGGCCTGAACTCCATGTTTTTCTTGAGTTACTAGAGGAGATACCTGCAGAATGAACTGGTGATCAGATTTATAAGACTGACCATAAGATCATTTTTCTTTGTTTTGGTGGAGAGTAAGGTAAATTGAGACATTTTTTTTACTTCTGCTGTCCTCTAGGTAGAAGACAACAATTTACCTTCATTTCCTGTCAGTGGAAAAGCTACATATGCACCCATGAAAAAGGCAATAAAATTATGATTTCTTAAAAATGAAGTTGTCTTGTGGCTCAACTTGCCGTGGCGTAGGGGTAAGTTGATCCAAGTTAGTGGGTAAATTGAGCCACCTGGGGGTAAACTGACCAACTTACTTTTTTGCAACAAAGCATTAAAACACCAAATCACATTATTATTTCCTGACTGAAAAATTGGTTATTTACTTTGAACAGATGCATTAGTTACAGTGGTTGTGTGTTACTCTTGATTAATTTAAACAGGCGGCTTTTCTATTAAAAAAAGTATTGTTATTGACTGGCCCTATATTTACTTTGTATCTGATTGATACCTTATTTAGCAGTATTGCTCATCTTATCCCACTCTCCCCTAAACCTAAAGGCAGTGGGGAACTGGACAGATATGTTTCAATATCAAATTCCCATTGTTGTTTTTTACTTGTAACTTTGTGAAAATAAATAAAAATTGAAAATAATATAACATACATATATTTTTGTACCATGAAGAATCAAGTTCCAAAGTTTCAACTATTGCCACTGTAAATCTTGAGTGTTCAAACTTACATAAAAGTATCTAACATTTATTTAAAATCTTTAACATTGGAAGTTTAAGTGTTTGGTGTTCATCATACATGGTGGTCCCTACAAAAATCAGTGCCCCACCATGACCACGTCCCAATCAAACAGACTCTCCCTCTGCCTCCTCTGGATACCTTGACAGGTAACGGGAGCTCGGCCTGGTTCTCCAGAGCAGCTTTCAGCCCCACAGCGGCAGCAGCTCCCACCTCCGCGATCAGGTTGTGCCCACAGGCGTGACCGATGTCTGGCAACGCGTCGTACTCGCAGAGGAAACCCACGTTGAGCCCCGGGTCGCCCTCCTCTCCACCCACCGGGCCCCAGCTGGCACGGAAAGCGGTTTGTAGTTTGTAGTGGCTTTCTACCGTCCATGCCTGGTCCCGGGTAAAGAAGCGGACTAACCTGTCGTGCGCATGCGTCTCTTCTCCTGCCAGTTCAGGTCGGCTCCAAATGTCCCGACTTAAACTGTTCAACTCGTTTTTCTGACTATCTATGAACAACTGGAGGTCGTTTTTCATCTGCTGTTGTTTCTCCATGTTCCTCTACGTCAGTGACTGTTTCCACCGTGGATGAAAACAAAGATTCGTGTGCAACATCAGGAGTTAGTGGATTGACCCCTGGTTGCATTCACGTACTGTTTGGACAACCGAAAAAAAAGTTCTAGATCCGGTTAATTAGGATATTGTAAGTAAATACTGGGATTTAGGCTTGCTTTTTTGCTAATTGAAAATATGAATTCATATATCACACTTTACACTTACACGAATTAAATGCTAACGCGCAAAGCCCGTGGGCAGCTGTATAACTTACAACTCCGAGCATGAAAAGGGAACGTGAACGCAGGGCAACTCTCGCGAGCACCAGATAAACTTTTAATAAAGCGGACAAAAATTGGTTTAAATAAGAAAACAACACGCCAGTGAAAATACAGATTGTTTCTCAATCCCAATGCAGGGACTGCAGCAACTCAGCTTCCGGTTTGTGGTCCTGTTTGTCATCAAACTGTCTGACTGCGTCACCTTGCGCCTGGGATACTCTGATTTTACAACTGAACCAAACAAAAGCCAATTTCTGCCAGAAACAAAACGAAAAGTTGAAAGAATATGAATACGTATAATTATTTTTTCTAAAACATAATATTTAGTTGCTAAGTCGTCACTATGATATTGTATGCCATAATAATAAGATACTGATTCATGCTTTAATGAGCCACTAAGTCATAATGCCTAGTTAAAATAATGGCACAGCATCTCATGATTAAGTTTCTTTCTTTCTTTCTTTCTTTCTTTCTTTCTTTCTTTCTTTCTTTCTCTTTATTTTGATCATGAACAAATAATTCAACATAAAACAAAATAAACACAGAAACAAAAGTATACAGAAAAAAATAACAACAACAAAGGAGCCATATAGGTCAATTGCATGTTTAAAAAGGAGTGAGAGGAAATAAGGACATATCAAGTCCCACCCCTTTACCGTACACAGATGACCTTTAATTAATCTGCAGCCGAGTAATAATTATAATAAAAAAAAGATAAATCACAACATAAAAATGCATCAAATTTTAGCAATATAGTGAAAAAATAGTAATTACAGAATCTATAATGAATATATGAATACAGTGATCACTTCAGAAAACCCACTTAGGACCTCCAACAACAAAATCTTTAACAAAAATTCTAAATAATTATTTAGCCCCACCTATTATTATTATCATTATTATTGTTTCCAAGCTCAGCCATTTAAAAGGGAAGAAAATGCTTTAGCTGCCTTTGGTTCAAGCTGCTACGAAAGGGACTTTGCAACTTTGCCTTCAGTTCTTCATACTTGCAAAGGAACCCTGCTGTAGTTTCACACAGACAGGTAACAAAGAAATGTTTTTTAAGTTAGTCCAGCTGGATCGCCACCCAGTGGCCAGAATTAAACACGGTGTATGTCTGTTTTCCTCTCTACCTACATTAAGGAGATTAAGAACATATCTTTCATCAGTGTGAGATTCATTGACTAAATGTTTTTCATATCTGTAATTTTGGATTGGTAATTTCCCCTCATGAAATCACAAAGTTAAATAAACACAATCCTGAATGATCCGTGTCAGTATGTTAGTCACATCTGTTAAATTGACCTGCTCAGCAGAAATACATTCCCTTAGGTTGGTTAAAAAACTGCTGTCAGACCTGTATGTTGTGATTTGTTGAATGTCAAAAATCCTGCACACTCATCCATCTTTCAGCACACTAGAGGGACCCAAAGTGACACACATAAAAGTGCCTGCTTTGTGCAGCAGACAAAAATCTGTATTCTGCAGAGTTTCATGTTTTATCTTGGTGTATGCTGATGGAATAGTATCTTTGGAAGAAAACACTGACAATGATACAGAGAGGATTTTAATGTTTATTTTATTACTTATTGCCTGTAGCCATGCCCACATGACTGCATGCACACAGTAATCAAACACTGCTTCCCATTGTGCTGGGATATGGCCCCATAAAACAAGGTCAATTAGCGCTCAATGAATAAATATAAAGCTTCACAGCTGCCACAAATCCTGTGAGTGTGTTGGTACATTTTAGTGTATCTGTGTGTGGGAGAGGGAGAGGGAAGGAGGGCAGGTGTGTGTGTGTGTTTTCCGTCTGTTTTGAGTTGCTGGTCATGGAGGGGGTGGTTGTCAGTCACAGAAGGAGATATGTTGAACACATTCAGAGAGCCGACACCATGACTGCCTCCTGACATGGCCTGACAGTCAGCCTACTTTACGCCCCACCGGTGACGCCGCTGACACTCT
This sequence comes from Thalassoma bifasciatum, assembly GCA_008086565.1. Taxonomy (NCBI): domain Eukaryota; kingdom Metazoa; phylum Chordata; class Actinopteri; order Labriformes; family Labridae; genus Thalassoma; species Thalassoma bifasciatum. The sequence continues at coordinate 167,863 of RPOG01000290.1, read as the reverse complement.
CTATTGTGTTTCAATTAAGTGACATCGAAGGGAGGCGGCCATGTGTCAGTCCTTTGTCTTATTTGGGATTTAGCCCTGTGAGCATGTGTCAAATTTCACATGATTACACAGGTTTTTGGCTTCAAATCTTGCTCCCACAAACAAATGTATTACATTTTGATACATGGGTGCTGCAAGTGTTTCAAAGAGGAAGAAGATAAATGCAAAATTGTTGATGCATCATACTGAAACAAAAACGGGATGCTGATTTAAACCACATCAGCTCTAGAGAAAACAACTACTCTGCTCAAATGCTCCCACAAGTTGTTGCATTAAGATCTCTTTCTATTCACACACTGCACTTATTTAGAAGCTCTCAGTATTTCAAGTTGTGTAGATTCTTCAGTAAAGCCATCAATTATCACACCAAGCCAGATTGATGCATGAGTTGTGTTAATGTATGAAAGCATCACAGCAGCAGAACGCCCCAAAGGAAGGCGGGACTGACAGCAACAGTGAATTGATGCCCTCCTGATGACAGCATGTCTCTGAAATGGGAGATGAAACAAACAACACTCTTTGATTGGGAGTGGGTTTGTGTATCTGTTGTCACAGCAGGGCTGTGGGCCAAATTTTAATGTGTGTGGGATTTGGCCCCAAATTCAATCCATGAAGACTATCATCCAACAATTGAAAAAATATAATCATACAAATACAGTACTTTGGAAATATGTTTTCAGCAAAAATGCTTAAATGCTTTTCTAATAAGTCACGACAGTAAAAATGATAATAATAATAATTAAATCAACTTTATGAAACATTCGGATGTAGAAACTAAAGGGGAACAACTATGACTTTGTATCAGCAATGGCCAATTAAGTTTTGTAAAAATACTTTGATTGCCCATTAGATCTCTTCTCCTGGGGCCCAAGGCACTTTGTGTTGTCTTTTTGAAGGTAGGGTCTGCAGGAATTTCCTAAAAAGTAAAACATAATCCTGCCCAGAGCGCAAGTTGATTTACATGTTGATTGTAGCAAGTAGGAGAAGCTATCCCGAGTGGCTACGACAGCAGCTGTAGCTCAGAGAAAGAATGATACATTGTTTGCAGGATACCTCATTTACCTGCAGGAAGTCAGGTATACTTCTTTTGAGTCTCTCACACATTTAGACGTGATGCTGCAGGTGCACACTGGGCTTAAATGCATTCATGCAACTATGGTCGGAGGAAGTGGGCGAGCCGAGCGCTGTTGCTGGCACTGAGCTACAGAGGACCAGCCCAGTTTGGATGCTGGACAAGAATAAGCAAAAATTCCTGCAGACCCTACCTTTAATATGAACAAGTTAGTGATTGTATGCCATAGATGACTTAAAACATTTGAGTGTAGGCCAATAGGGTCTGCTTTTAAAAAGTCATAAAATTCTTTTTTTTTTTTTTGCCCCATTTGCCATTAGAGAAAGTTCGTTTTTTTCCGTTTTGGCTTCACTTCAGGGAATCTGGAATGCATTGCCATCTTTTCAAGTGTAAGCTACTGACATTAAGTGTTGGCTAATTATTCCTTCTAGAAACAATAGTTGAAATACTCCCTAATGTGTCAACCACATCACATCAGCGACATGATATGTCAGTACCCTAAACAAATGAATGTCATTACATACATGGTGTGTATGTAATGACACACAAATCTTCCACCTTTACATTGTACCTGTATGTTTTGCCATTTGCTGACTGACCCTCAAAATTTATGCTGCAGTCTCTCGTTTGGGTCCTATTACACAGGTTGAAAACCACTGTTATGGCCAAATTGCTGACAGCCTGCTTTAATCTTTTTATAAGGTGCCCAATTTCCAATTTCCATTCATTTTGGAGAGAAATGATTGGCAGGTTCCTGGAACAATTTTCTTTTCTAATCACATTTTTGACTTAACAGCTCCCAATTCTGACATCAATTATTTCTTCCTCTTGCAAAAATGGATTTTGGTATTCGTCCATGAGCTTTGCCAGCTTTTTTCCTTTTTTAAGACAAACATGAGCCCTGACAAGTTGTTGATGAGCCTGATTTTAAACATGAGGTTCCAGCTGACTGAAGGGAAGTGACAAGGTGTCAGTCGTGCTTGCTCTGTCCTGTCAGCATCACTAACAGACAAAACGCACCCGTAGAGAAGTCCCCCAGCCATACGACCAGAACTGTTCGATAATGCACAGCAAGCTGCTTGGCGGTTGGAGAATATCACCCTGCGGGGCCTCAGACATGTGAGTGTGCATCTGTGTGTGGGGGTGCATGTGCAACTTGACAGTCCCGTTTCTGTCATTAATGTCACATCAATGCACACAGTGTGCCTCTGCGTTCTCTGAGCTGGAATACATTAACACCTCACTTTATCAAGCCATCCTGCTTCTCCAGAAAGGCGGAGAGGGGGTGGGATTTTACTGATCAACATTTGGTCTTGTTTTTGTGGTGGTTTCTGATGAAAGTTGGCCTCACACTGGTCTTTCATTTATGTGAACAGATGAGAAATGACATTTTGTAGTCCTTAAAGGTAACAAAAACGTGGTTGTAACCCACATTTTTTAAAAAAGTTTGAGTCTATTTTGATTCTTTTTGTCAAAATTGCACTGGTTATTACTGCCAAACTCATTTCCTGTTTGTGATAGCTTTTAGCGGTTTTGAACGCTCTTGTAAGGGAAGAAAAAAAAATTCCTGGCACACAGATAGTGACACATTTTCCTCTCGGGTTTCAAGTGATTCGCTTGTAATGGATAGAAGAGGAACGTGATAGTCTGTGTGTTCAGGGAAAGCCGTAAATGATGTGCAAGAAAAGTAGGCAGCACAGAATAGAACAGCTGACTGAGAAAAAGATGTTTTATAGAGCAATTCAGGCATCACAGAAATAGCCACAAAGGACAAATGTCTTCAAAATAAAAGTCTGTGTTGGTGTCTGAACAATCACACACATGCTTCCTGTCTGCAGGTTGAGTTACCTTTTTTCTTGTGTGTCCACATAGCTGACCCGGCTGCATTAGGGGCAGCCTCGCCGTAGCAGTGCCCTTTCTTTGTTTGACAGCACTGAAAAGGCTGCTGTCTGTCCCAATAACATCAGCCATTGTGGGCAGAGTGCTGAACAGTGAGAGTACAAGTATCGTCCCTCGAATCACAGAGGAGCCACAAGCAGCAGGGCATGTGCAAAGTGGAGCTGGAGTGATGATTGAGCTGTTATCTTACTGAAGTGTTGTACTGGAGGGTGTTAGTGGGACTTGATATTGTTGCAACAACAAATAATAGTGCAAAAAAAAAAAAATTAGGCCTACAGCTAAAATGCTGAACTCATTTGGTGAAAACTGAGCCGATGAATATATATGAAAACATTTTTTGTATCTTTAATCCTTAAGTTAAGAGATGCTGTACTTAAAATGGAAACGTCTTGTTGATAATCCCCCTGTAAAAACAAGAGACAGCTGACACCTTGATTGCACACAAAAAAAAGACCAAAGCTTTCTCTGATTTCCATATTTGTCACATTCAAAAAGTTGATACTCTCCCAGCTTTGCTCCAGCTTAATTTGCAGTCTGAAAACTTACTTCATAAATTCCTGAAAGGCAGGATTAATTTCAGTTTTTTTGCTCCAGAGGAAGGATGAAACACCTCCTCTCTCCCTACCCTTCAGAGGATCCCCCCTGCTCTGCTAATTGCTACGAGCAGAGAGCGTTTAAATAAAACATAGACTGTGGTGATGCCAGGCAACCGAGGGGCCAAAAGACTACAGGGAGAACAGAGGGCTTGAGGAGGGATCAGTGTTTCTCTTTTGATGAAAAGGTTTGGGGCAACAGAGAGGTCATATCATTGGAGCAGGATAGAAACTGCTGTGTCAGAACGGATGAAAAAGACTGTTCAAACTCTGTAAGTTCAACAGTGTTTGAAAAAAGTGAACACAGCAAGTGCTGCTGTAAATTTAGGTTCAGGTGTGAGTGTATGGGTGTAAAGTGCGTAGTGTTCATATATCACACTGTAAAACTTTTTAGTGTAAAGTCATAGTAACTGACTGGTGAAACTGCTGCATGTACTTTGCCATAATTTTTTAGTTTCTGTCTGTAAAAAAATAAATTCACCAAGTATAAGTAATTGAATTCAAATGTAAAATTTGCTGGAAGCAGTTTTACCAATGCTCCTTTGTATATTTTTAGGATTTGTTCTGTTGATATACAGGAACTTAATGTTGAAATGCACAGTAATTTACTGTAGACACAAATGTTTATGAGATTTTATCAGTAGTTTTTAAGCCAATAAACTACATGGGGCTTTGTATCAGACCTAAAGACACAGCATACTCCCTGTGATGTTCTTTTTGGCTATCACACTATCATAATGCTGTGTCTTTAAACCTTGTAATCATTTTTAACCCACCATTGGACAGCAGGGTCTCATATTAACTGTGTTCTCTCCTCACTCATGGTTAAAATAACTGTAAGGATACAAATAAAAAAGGCATTCTGAATATAACCTTTTAGCGCACCTTACCCCCTCCCAGTTGTTTAGCAGAGCTACAGATCTCAAGCTTTACCCAGAATGCCTTTGTTAACTGCAACATAACATTTATTGCAACGGTGAGTGAGGAGGGAATGTGGCTCCAGAGCAGACCTCTGACAGTGATGTCAGCTGTAAACAGTAAATTACTGTAAGTAGGAGTATTTGACTTAGGACCATTGGCAAGGGTTAAAATTCCCAGAATGCATTCCTTATTACAGTGTTATACTTTTATACCAAAAGACAGTACATTACTGTTTAGATTCTGACGTACATTTACATCTCAATGTCCTGTATATCTTTTAGCTGAAACTTAAAGGGTCCTCCAAATCCCCAAAGCTTAAACAGCTACAGTTATCATTACATTTCACATTTCCTATAAACATAACTATGGACTAGACAGCCTGAAACATGTCATGAGCTGACATGTTTTCTTAGAATTAAATAATGTTTTCATGAATGAACTCATGTTACCTTTGCATGCATGAATAAACAGCCTAAGAGGGGATTTCTTTCAAGTGCTTTATTTGGCTCACAGGCTGGTAATTGTCTAGCTTTGCAATGTGACATGATTACATGCTAGCGGCTTAATGAGGCTATTCTGAGGCCATATCTGTTAAGGTCACTGAGTAAGGTGTAATGAAGTTAATGTTGAGACTTAATATTAAGACTTGTGTGACTTCTTTAGGTCAGGTTTGGTCAAGTTTTCGGTCAGGGATGTTTTGTTGCATTTACCATGATTGATTAGGTAGCGTGGTCATGACTTGTCAATCACAAGCAGCGCTGGTATCAAACTTGTTACTCCTAATCTGCCAATAAATAGTGCAGCTTCTTGGTTATTTAGCAAACTTGTCTGAAGGATGAAACATTTGACTTCATGATGCTGAAATGAAAAAGTGAGAAATCAAAGAAGTTAAGAATTCATCCACAGGGTGACATTGATATAGTGACCATAAATACTTTGCAGCAATCCTCCCTGTCAAATAATAAGAAACCACAAGTTTCATAGTCAAAGGAATGTAAAACTGATTCATCATCAGAGCAATTAAGATTGATCTTCCAGACACTAACCTCTGAAATAAGTTTAAAAGCAGTCTACTTGTACCAAAGTGTTAGATAGAGTGATGTCAAGGCCACAGAGTGAACAGAATAAAAATGTGTCTTTAGAGCATTTATTGTGTATCTAGATACCATAATTCAAAGAGTACAAATATTACCCCCTTGAAAATGAATGCCCTCCCTCTCTTCATTTGTTTGTCTGAGCACTCTCTGCCTGTCTTTCAATCTCTTCACATTCTCCAGCCAGCAGACTTGTCAGGGAGAAAGCTTGAGTGTTAATTGGACGCTCTCCCACGGGAACTCGTAGGCGTCTTCCTTGTCCTCTGTGTTTATCAGCTAATGTGATTGCCACGGCTCTCTCAGATTCATGGCTCCTCCTGAATAATGATCATACCTAATATTCTTTCCAGACTCTTTTGACCTGTTGTGCGTGAATAATACTTAAGCATGTAGGAAATTAATCCCAGATGACACAACTGGATTAAATGTTTTTGTGTTGGAAGCGTTTTCCTCGCATGCGTCAACAGAGGCTTAATGGCTGCTCTGTTGCTCAGACCAGTGAGAGATCCTCGGAGAATGAGTTATGACTACTATCAAGTAATCATTCAGGCTTTACTTTCAATGAATGGATGATAAATGCACTGTTTAAAAAGCCTTATTTTCTTTATTGCTAACATTTAAAAAAGAAATTATTGCTCAAAAACAGGCCAGCATTGACAATTTAGTTGTTGTTTTTTTTTCAAGTAATTCTTGGCTAAACCATTAAAAGACTAAGCCAATTTAGGAAGCAATTTCATAAAGGAAACATCAACAAATCAACTTACTTTTTCTCTATAAAACCTCTTCTAAAAGTTAATTATGTCCTCATATGACTCCAGTTTTGAGTCATTCGTGGGTATTAAAGGGACTGTGAGGACTTTCCTAGTAAACTTGAAGAATCTTGTCTCTAAATATGCCTGATTGTAATCTACGACTTAAAATGAGATTATCAGCTCTAAATTAGCCTCTGAATGCTATATCTCAGCTTCCAAAACAGGGCGGACTGGAACAGACTGATTTTTCGGCAAGCCGAAGTCTCTATGACAACTAACTACAGCACTGAAACCTTTTTTCTTTAAAGCAACTTGAAAACAAAAATAGCAAAAATACAAATTTCAACTCCTTTTGTGTCATATCCATATGGTACCAGCGGCTTGTTAGCTTAGCTCAAAAGAAATTCTAGATTAGAGGGAATAACTTGTCTTCTAGGTTGGTCAATATGAGAAAATATACAACAAAGGCACCGTCATCTTATAGTTAGCTTAGTTTAGCAAAGTTATTGAGAACAGGGGCATGGCTAGCTTAACCTGCTACAACATCCTGCCTGTTTATCATGACTCAAACTAACCTCGGCTGAAATTTTTAATAAAGACTAAAAACTGCTGAATTTGGCCCATCTTGAATCTTTAACCAAGAGTTAACTTATTAAACTTTAAATTTGAAAACTTGTATTTCTTCATCAAAACGTGTCATTCAAATTCTCTATTTGAAGGCATTTGGAGATTTTAGGATCCCAAATGCTCAGAATTTATTGCAACAAAAACAGCAGAACGAGGCTTAATAGAATTTCACAACAGTGAATAAAAGCTACAATTGTACATTTTTCCTGAAAGCAAATATACCAATTTTGCGAGTATGCTAACTTGTGTCAGCTTGAGCCTAATAAGTTGTTTCAAACTTGAATGCTAATCTACATGCCAATGGATGTAACTTTAAGTATCAATTTAACTGTTAGGCTTGTTTGGACTATCATCCAATTTAAATCGTTTTAACATCTGGAGAACTCCTGTTTTTATCCAGATTTCTGAAATGAGTGAGTGCACTGAATTGTTAGGTGAATGAAACTCCACTAAGAATTGATTTTGCTTATTAATCAGGACAGACTTCTTCTCTTATCCTGCTGCCTGGAGGCCATGTTTCAGATATCTCTGCAGGCATAAATTACATCATAAAACAGAAGTAAGATATCATGGGCTCATGAAATTGATTTTCCCCAATTACACTCTGTTGAAGATACTGTCAAGAAAACTTGCATATTAATTTTGGATGTTTTCTAATGTCATGTTTGATAGAGATTGAGACACCATAGACTGTCTGATGTTGCAACTTGGAAATTGAGTTCATTGTTATTCCACAGGCTGTGGATTATTCACAGCCATATCGATAGAATTAATCAGAAACACAAATATTAGTATGCACCCCACACCACTGGAATTGATCGTAGAGCACTATCATGCTCATCAAGAGGCCACACCCACGTGTCACTCTGAATAATCTGAACACAAAGATTTCGACAGCACAACTCCTGCTTGTGATCAAAGGTGTTCGGATCATTTTTCAGTGTCATAAGATAATTTAGAATTACACTGTTTAAAACGCAACAAAGTGTGTCAAAGCTTATAAACAGATGAATCAAATAGTGATTTAAATATAACTTACTGTAGCTGTGATTTACACAAAGAGCCATCTGATTACTATCATAGACTCAGGCTTGAGTACTCAGAGAGTCATCAAACAGGATGTGAAGACAGGGTTATTCACCACAGGGGGCCATTCACAGCCTGATTAAAATTGGGAGGCAGCAGTGTTGGATATGAAGTCCTGTGAAAATGTTTCCTGCATTTGGTTAATCACTAATTATACCTTAAAGAAAAACAGTGAATTGATAACAAATGCACACGCTTACACGCATAAACACACAAAGACGGGAATAAAATGTGTTAGATACGTTTAGTGATGGGTCTTTCAATCACGCTGGTGTCTGTTATTATTCTAGGTAGATTCATCCTTCAATTGAATTAAGTGGTTGCATTTTTCTGCTCTTTGTGTCTTAATCTATTCGGTGACGTGACCGCCATTTTAATTTAGAAACTTAACCTGATGTTGACCTGTATGCAACAAGACTAAAATATGATCGCTCCAGTTATTCACGGCTTTGACATTTAACTTTAACTGACTCAACTACTGTCCTGCTGTGGAGTGGATCCACTTTAAACATAAGTGTGATTCTCCAGCTTTATACACTCTTGTTGGGACAATTGCACTGTAATTTTTTAATTATACATTTGACCCTCATATTGGCCGCAGATTCACTCTGCAGCATTTGTTCAGACTGTTAATTAAGTAAAAGGTGTAAAATTTTATCCAAATGCTTTTGGGTTTTTTACCTTTAAGTGAAGATGCTTCTTTTGTTTTATTGAACCACTGATTGCAAAAAGAATACAAGGACCAACTAAATAAACACTCAAGATGAACCCCTCCACACAGAGACTCACTCACTCACACACAAATACACATGATAGTCACAAAGAGAATCCATGCCCCTAAAATGAAAGATGAATACTTTAGGGCAGCTTATCCCCAAAGATGAATCCATAAGTCTGGACCAATCGTTCTCCTAAAAAGATAAAGCAGGACATGACTAACCTTTCATGACTTGTTTTTTTATCTGCTTTTGCATTTCTGATATTACCCGTGCTTTTGTATTTTAAGGAGGTTCTATTGCTTTGCTTGTTTGCTTTTATCTTCAAGGTAAAACAGCTTACTAAACAATGGCAAGAGAAATAGAACAAAATGGTGATGCTTTCAAATACTTTTCAACCACTACTTCCAGCCTCCTGCCACTGTGTTCCCAGCTCATCTGTGTTTATCTCTTTTCATTACCACGAAGGCTATTGTTCAGGACTGAGAGATAGGTGTCCTCCTTTTCGAGGTCATTCGGTTGGCATGCCTGGAGCTTTTTTATTTGTCAAATAGAAAAACATGCCGGGAATGAATAAAATGCCATTTCGATACAGAGGCATGCAAAGTCATAAAAACACACAAATAAAAGAGGTAGAACATGGCAAGGACAGGAAGCTTTTAGAGCTTGATAAAATTATCAATTCTCTGGTTTTATATGAAAAATGAAAAACATTTTTTAGCCTTGGATGCTTGCTGTGGATAGTATTAACATTTGCTTCTAAATGACACCTCAAAGATAATATAAAAAATATTTTCTAATATGTTTATACCTTACATCAATACCTTACATGAATTCCCATGTCTCATGATCATATAGCAAAACCTGTTGACTTTAATAATGTTAAAGCTTGTGTGCGCCCAGGCCCCCACAGCTCATATATCACAGAAATAATTTAGTCACCTTCTCTGGCACCACAGAAATCCTGACACTAATTCTATCACACATGGACTCTCACACACACGGGGGGTAAAAAAAAAAAAAAAAAAAAAAAAAAAAAAAAAAAAAAAAAAAAAAAAAAAAATCACACATGGCAGAAAAAGAACCCTGAACATTCAGTGAATCTGCTCCTAAAACTAATCAGAAATTAAAACAGATGAAATGCTGATTTCATCTTTGGAACAGGTGTTGTTGGGTGACGCGTCATTTATCAATCAAACTTCAACAATGATCCCTTGACTCTGCCGGTCATGACCTTTGACCTCATCTATGAACATGTATACAGGACAGACTAATGGGGGTTGAACCTGCGTGAACCCAAAACTGAATTAGACCGCTGAGCCAAAACCGACACAACGCGTCTCACAACATCCTTCCATTTCTGAAAAAGGATTACAGGCAGAAAATAGCTTAAAAAGACCCACAAAACTGCAATGATTTAATTGTTCGAACAAGCATTGTTTCCTCCGAGCAACAGAGCTACATTCTCCAACAAAGCTTAACACATAAATCATCTCCATTGTTGTCCTGAGTGATCTGGGTTCATTCCATTTAGCATGACTTTTGCAATTTTGACTGAATCACATTCTGTCGCCTTAAATAACTACAAGTATACCAGATTGAACTGAGTAACTGGACATGTCACTCCTGTTAACATGGTGTGTGTGCGTTCAGTGTTTCTTGTCTCCTTTTTTGGACTTTTGGAGGCGATGCAAAAAAGCTGCAAACACAACCTGGTCTAACTGAATCATGCTGTAGTCATGGTGAAACATTAGCCTGGTTATTTATTCTAATTCACATCACGCTGAATGTTTTTGTGAAGGTCAAGTTTGCTTTGTTATGACATTTGATAACAAACTATGAAAAATGCACAACTTTAAAACTTTCATCAAAGTCGCCACCATCATAACACTCAAGTTAACTGAGCTGTGAGCACTTCAAAAATGATCCTGAAAAAGTCTCACTTCTAGGTATATGCCTGATCGTAATGTACAACTTAAAAGGAGGTGATCAGCATCAACATAGGTTATTTTTAAATGCTATTTCTCAGCTTTCCAACTGGGTCGTACAGAACCAGATTGATTTACAGCACAAAGAAGTCTTTATGACAATACCACCACGCCGACCAGCAAAGTTCAGCAGTAAGAAGAGAGATCCGTGTATTTACCTGCTGAAAACAGGTGGGTTCATTTTGTTATAATGGTGGACACGCGTGAAACTCCAAAGCAAATAGAAAAGAAGGAGAGAAAAGCAGGAGAAAGCTAAACTGGAGAGTGATAGAGCACAAACAGGCAAAGCTGTTTGTGATAATGTTTATTCCAACCCACATGCAGCAATAATAGTGATCTGTTCAAATTTGAGAGTATATTAATAAAATGAAATTGCAACTTACTTTAGCTCTTCATGGTAGAAGTCAGCAAGATATAACAAGGATTCACTCAGAGTGAGGGTGGGTCTCAGAGCACTGGGCTGTGAGTATAGCAAAATATAGCAAACTGCTAAACTATGGTACAAACTGAGTTCACAAAGTTTGCTTGTTGTCCCATTTCAAGCAATTGTGCTTCTTAACTGTGCATTAGCCCTTTTCTTTGTGTTCAGTAAAAAGTTTTCTTGAATAAAGAAAAGCAGAGTCAAAAGAAGATCTGATGTCCTTTCATTCTTCAAAACACGTTTTCACAAGTCATGTGATCACGACAGTAGAGAGTAAGTGTTCATTGGAAACAGAGTCATAATCTCATAGAAACATTTGATTTTATAGATAGTCCTCTCATCCCTTTTAATCTTTCATGATCAGTTACCATAAGCACTGATGCATCAGAGATTGTAGTCGTACAAGCAGGATTTAGGCACCAAACAACATTAAAACATTGGGTGTATTTTCAGAAGAAATCAATCTGTGGTGACAAATTTCACTTCACAAAAACAACAACCACCATAACAGGCAGAACAACGCCTGGACTCAACACATTTGAAGATTTATAGAGGCAAAAAATAATAATGTGAATAAGACAAGGCCCATTGTATTGTGGTCACATGATTCAAGTCAGAAATGAAGTAAATTTACCTTTTTAATGGAAGTCCTGTGTTGTGCTCATTAACTCTGCAGCCCTTGCCCAATTGCCAGTTGTCAATGTTTTTGTCACAGACAGTAGTAAAATGTTCTAGTCCCCCTTCACAGTCATTCCACACAGAATGTAGAGTAACTCTTTTAAGGCCAATTTGGGCAAAGGACAATGCACTGTTAGGTTTAATGATGCAAATAACACCAGTGGTATCATTTTGAAATCAGGTGCTAGGTAGAATGAATAATAATGCACTTAAATGCTAATCACTGCTGCAGACTTTTCACAGATGTTATAGTGGGTGAGATTTCTATACTAGCAGCCTTTTAAAGCAGTAAGTCAGCATGACCTTGCTTCATCACCTTTTAAGAAATTATATATTGTGATACAGGTAAAACCTAATATAAAAATAATGATATAACATTTAAGAAAAGAGCCACCATCTGCGCTTAAAAAGTATGTTCAGTATTAAATAATTTGAGATAATAGATTTGAACCTGCAAATGAAATAATAATAGTTTCCATTGTAGCACTGGTTGTTATAGCTGGGAAATCTCAAGGCTGTGAAGGAAGCGCTAAGAGGATGTAAGGATGTCAGAGAAACTGGCACACAACATTAATAACCAAAGACAATAAAGAGATCCAGCCTGGAGAAAAGACCTTGACTCTGTGGTTCACCCTAAGAACCACAGAGCCTGAACACATTCACCAGGTCACTGTTACTCACATAAAACATCAATAGATGCAACGCTGGATGATTTTTTTTTTTTTTTTTGCTTTATCAGAGACTCTGCAGAGTCACACTCTCTTTCTCTCCCTCACTTCCACACATTCAGAAACACACTGGTGTACAGCAGCTGACCTTGTGCATTCGTGTTGCAGCAGTCTCTATGGTGATGCACCTGAAAAGCTAACAAAGACACTGCGAAGCTTTTACAATCCTATCAGCTTTGAAGTTTGAAATGAGACTGGGCATTTTTCTTGTCAAAAAAAAAAGCTTTCTGCAGGAAAACTGTTATTACTTGGGAGAAAAATAAATAAAACACAAATGCAGGCAGAGAAGCAGAAGAAGGAACCAAGGGATAGAAAATTGAAAATTTCAAGCAGCATGAAAAGTTTTCAATCTTTCAAATTACATCTAAGTATGCGACAAAGGTCTCTGCGTCTCAGCAAAAGCGTAGAATGGCAAAAAGGTGAAAAACCGAAAGTTTAAAAATGATCTCCAAAAACTTCTCCCGGAGAAGTTTCTCGACTTTATATTACAGACATGCAAACATTGGTGCTGTAATGTTGCTGTCTCACTGAGTAATACCCGTCGATGATTCAAAGTTTAGCCCACATAAGCCTGAAGTCAATTGGGCCACAAGCTGTGAAGTGATGAGAAGTTATAGGTATAAAGTGTAGGAATCATCTCTGTTCGCCAAGTTCAGCTTGATGGCTGATGGCTGTCTGCCATCAGGGCTGTTTGTGCTCCGCAGCCATCAATCTATTTTCCAGCCCAGATGGCTGTGATCACTGTAGGAGGGGGAGACATGAGCGCTACCTGACGAGGATTAGAATCAAAATCTGCCGTCATGTGCACTCACTCCTCTAAATCTGTACTTTGAGTTTTGAATGATGATCACAGATATTGTATTTTGACTAGTCAAACTTTGAATGTTGACTATAATGTAAACAAACTGCAATTTGCGAGTGAATATGTTTGTACTGTTTAAAGACTCCTGTCTTCATTTTAAAGAAAAATTAAACCAGTACACCTTAATGTGGAAAATCATGCAGCTATCTTAGAGAAATACATTTAGACTAAAGTTCTAACTAAATAAGGATGCTTAAATTTGTTCCTGAAACAAAGACAACTTACAAAATACAGCCTCCTCCATGTATACAATATACTCACATCATTAATTATACTTAAAGGTAGAGTATGCAGAATTTCCTTAATGAAATGAAAAATTAGTTTTTACAGTAATAACCTTGCTCAATTGTCCTCTCTAGGCCTCTGTACATGTGTGTCACTGTCTGTGTTTGCCTCACCCCCTTGTAGCCCCCCTCCCTCACCAGTTTTGTTGATCTTTTTTTACTCCGGACACTTCTGGGCGGAGAGCAGGAGTTGTTCTGGGTGATGACCAGCCAATCACAGAGCACACAAGTGACTTTATGTGTTGATGGTAGCGAGTGGGAGGAGCTATCCCAAGTGGCTAAGATAGAGGCTGTAACAAAGAGGAAGAATGATTCAATATTTTCTGCGTATCTCATTTACCTGCAGGAAGTCAGGTGTACGGCTCTTGGGTTTCTATAACACGATGTTGTAGGTGCTCACAGGGCTACTTCTTACAGTCTATGGTGTGTTTTTGAAGCTGCGACTGTTAGCCATGCTATTAGCTATGGTCAGAGGCAATGAGCAGGCGCAGCACCTGACGCTGAACCACGGGGGAGGAGCCCAGTTTGGATGCTGTTGGTAAACAGAGAAACAAAACCTGATCAGAATTTCTGCATACCCTGACTTTGATGCACTCACAGATGACAGATTTTACCACCCTTGAAGTATTTGTGCATTACTGCCCCAATTAATCCCTGGTGTTTTTTTTCTGCTTCATATGTATTGCACCTAAACCAGTGTCTGACCTCATAGATGCTTAGTTTTTCCATCCGTTGGACTTAATTCAACCTACCTCAGCTCACAGTATTCAGCAGAAGACTGTGCTTAAACAAAATATTCATCCATCACCACATCAAGTTTTTCCTGAAACTGAGGCCAAAAGTCTAAATTAATTTTCCAGACACACTTTTCAGCATGAGTGTGTTCAGAGAGTTCAGGGAGTTCAGAGAAAGATGACAAATATCAAAAGAAAAGGAGAAAAACTTACTCTGTAACTTATTCTGTGTATTAGTCATTTTTGTTTTGTTTTCTTAATGACGAATTTTGATGAGGATGACAAGTTCACACATAACTCACAACAGTTTATGCTAATGCTTTACGTGCTCTTTGATGCCCGTCATCCAGTAAGAAAGATGAAGGAAACTGAGTGAGGCAGGGAAACTCTTTATTTCTCTCTATGAACCTATTTGAGCTGAGGGATGGTGCATTTGCTTGAATTTGTTTATTTCACAGCCATAAAAATAAATGCCTGCTATATCAGAGCAAAGGAACACTTTGCACCCTATTCTAACGGTATTACAAATGTTCATGTTCCCCATCAGAATACGGAGAGCCAATGTCAGAAACTATTTATGTGATGACAAGAATTTTCCTGTAAAAGCTCTGAAATTGGTTGGGTAAACAAACATAATGCAGTGAGCAGGACAAGAAAAGTTCTTCTACAAATGATCTTGTTATTATTAACTCCAGACTCAAATATCTGATAGTCACCACTAGTATCAGATTTGGTGAAACACTTTTTTATGGATATTGTGCATACAAGACATTTACTTCTACGTGTCTTTCCTTTAGGGTCCACAGTGACTCCAAAAATGCTACAACAGTGTAGTCTCTTCCAATAAGTTCAATGCTTTTTTCATTTTCAAACCTCACCTCTTCATCTGAGAGCTCTCATCAATGTTTGATAAGAAACGCTTTCTCAGTCACTCTGAGCTGAGCATCAGCATTTCAACATATTGATGTTCAACTTTATTATTATTGGGGACTTCATAAGTGATAGACAGAAACAGAAGTGTGTGTGCATGGGTGTGTGTATGTGTGTGGGTTTTTGTGAGACTGTGTTCGTGACGGTGGACTGTGTGATTGTGTGGGGTTGGGGCAGTTGGATGGGAGGGCATGTGGGATTGTTTTTAATTGTATGTAAAGCACTTTTTGCTACATTTATTGTGTGAAAGTGCTTTATAAATAAAGTTTTGATTTGATGGTGTCATAGTGGGAGGAGACGAAGGTCCCTTGAAGGTCCAAATATAATGAATAGGGCTGGGCACTGAGTTCAACTTTGCTCCAATGGAGCAATGGAGGTGTCAAGGTGAGGGTTATGCCTTAGCATTTCAACATTAAGCATTTGCTGGAAGAAAGTGCTTAATGTTGAAATGGCAGCTGCTGAGACAGGTCCGCCCTGACAATGGCAGAGACCAAAGACTAACAAAAAAAGAAAAAAAGAAAGAAGAAGAAAGATAGAAAGTTGAACACCTTGTTATTTATCATGTTGCAAAAAAAAAAAAAAAAAAACTCCATTCAAAGGCTATTGTTACCACATTCCTGTTATTTGTCAAAACAGACAAGTCATTTCACCTTAACATTTGGTTACAGCTTGTTCCCAAAGTTCAAGTTTATCTTTTTAAATTAAAAACATCAAGAAAGTGCACAGGTGGAGAAATGGGATTGTAGCTCAAATGGCTAAAATCCTATTCATATTCACTACCCTCCCTCTTAACAGAAGAGTCCATGAGATTACAGGTGACTGCTGGTCTCATGGCAGTCAGCTCCACTTGGTGTTTTCATCAGTTTCTGCTGAGTGAATCGCAAACCAATTAATGCTGAATCAGCCAATGGCACTACAAGGAGATTCTCTGTCTCACTCTATCACTGAGGGTTACAACTGTATGTACAGTATCATCTGAACAGGGTCAACACAGAGGGGGAAAACTTCAACTAAGCTGTAATCTGAAGCTCTGCTGTCTGAGTTACTCCTCTGTGCCTGCAGTGTTCATTTGCATAGTGTTTGCACAAGTGAGTGTTCACTGAACCACCTGCTAAGTCTTTGTGATTACCACTGTGTTCTGCTGCGATAAAAAAGGTCTTTATATGACTAAATGGTGCATGAGGGGATTCTACCCACTGACCATTATGCCGCTTGAATTTGATCTATTCCTGCTCTAGAAAAATACTGTTCCTGCACTTCACGGGTATGCATTAAAACCTGTCAAGTTGCTTCATTAAAAAAAAGAAACTACTGCAATGATCAGATTATTTGAAAAATAAATTGTCTCTTTTTTGCTGCTTTTTGTGTTCTTGAAAGACAAAGTTGATCTCTTTTCCTGATCACAGATATTCAGTCACAGAAGGCAGTCAGTCACAACTTTTTCATCCTTCTTGCTGTGAACATGATGGATGAGAGAGCGATAACATGGCAAAGAACTCTGGCGCTTACATTTACTCATTGTTTATTTGATTGCTCGCTGACTTAGTTTCCTGTTTGTGCTACAAAAAAGGGAAAATGCATCAACAAACACCTTGTGTCGAGGAGCCAAGTTGAGATCATTTCGAAAAGTGATTAATGAGGCTGCAGACAGCTGTAGATACACGCAACTCCTCTGTGCATCAGATGGAAAAACATGCAGAAAAGAAGCGCAGATATTTAGTAAACATATTTTATCTTTGCTGAGCTGAGCCGGGTTTCATTCTGCAGAGCCACCTTGGCTGCAGCATGAAGTGTCTCCAGCTGGAGATGAGCAGAATATCAAAGTGGCAGATTAGGAAACGGTTAAGAGCCGTCAGTGTTCAGCCACAACCTCCTCCCCACTCTCTATTTATGCATCTTTTCTTACTCACCCTCCCTCCCTCCCTTCTTCCCTTCTCTTCCTTTCCTCTCTTCCCACTCTCTCTCTCATCATCCAACCTTTTGACGCAAAACCATCAGACAGACAGGATGCTTTAAAGTCTTGTCTTGCCGTGTGCTTAAACAACCACATATTCAGGCAATGACTCTTTTTCTCGGCTTTTTCAAAATAGAAGCTAAGAATGCTCTTGTGTACAAAATACCAGAGCTCTCGTTAAAAAAAAAAGTACCTTTTTCAACATTTTCAAGTGCATTTCTACTTTTTAAGAGTGGACTGAGAGTGATGATTTCATATTGTAGGCAGACACTCACAGAACAACCAATCGTAAATGGAGAGGGATCAATATTGAATGAGATGCATTATGGCGCTTTCATGAAGAATCCTGCAAAAATCAATCACTGGAAATCACTTGCAATATTCCCCAACAAAGACAGAGGGGTGTGAAACAAAAGCTACTACCTCATATAACTGCACAGCCTACATGGAGGTAGAGGATTTGGAGAAAATTGAACCACTACAAGTCGCTGTTACAGTCGCACAGAGGCCTTTTGTCATCTCAGATGGCTTTGTCTTGGAAATCCCTCAATTTCTCTCCGATGCTTAGTGAGAATGACACTGAAATATTGATGATAATTATTATGATGGATGTGGATTTCAGTACTCAGTCCAGAGCTTTGAGAGATAATAGATGCTCTTTTCATTCCAAAAGAACAGGAAAAACTTTATCCTGATCGGAGGGAAAACACTGAAAAATATGAATCAAAGCTGCTTTACATACAGCCTAATTAATTATAGATTAACTCAATTACCATCATCAATAATAAGATGTTTGTGTTTGCAATCTCCATAAAAAGCCATTGGACATACAGCCCCACCACAAGTGATCATAGCTGATGAATCTACATTAAGTGCATCATAACAAGTGTTGAGTAATTACTTGGATGACTCCTCAGCCTCTTCTGTTCTGCCAAATCTGGAGGCTCTTGCATCACGTGTTTATCCTTTCATTGTTTTTTTTTTCTCCATGATGTTGCATTGCCAAATGTCATGTATTTTCCACAACAAGACACATGTAATTTGGGAGAAAGCTCTGCTGGGAGTGCATAGTGGAATTAATTGCGCAGCTGCACAGGACAAGAAAAGGAACTCTAAATGGTGTGAGCATGTGACCCCAACTGCAGTAAATAAAAAGATAAATAGTGGAGAATATTTAGAATGGACGTTGGGAGGGACCACAACAACAGAAATGAAATGAAGTTGATCTCAATACTTTATTTATACTTTATTTATCAAGTGAACAACAAAAGCTTTCACAGTTTACTTTGCCATTTAAGAAGCAACACTAAAAAGCAGACAATAAGGAACATTGAAGACAAATGTTTTGATAAAAAATAATGTTGAATGACCATTTAATAACTATTTTAACATCGTTCAGAGTGGTGAATTACGAGCTCTGATAATATGTTACACACATATTAATGTTGAAGCTACCACTCGGTGTAATGTGTGGTCTGTTATCCTTGCTCAATGATCTCACCTTATGAATTTCACATCAGTGTTTTCAGTTTTTAGTTGGAGTCAAAAATACAACATTCCTGTCTGAAATGGTGACGTTAGGGGGAGAAAACACATCTGAAGCTCACTACAACTGCATTTCTTACAACCTGGCATTGCAGGATTACCATGAAGCTAAAAAATGTAACAACAATCAAACTTTGTGAGTTTGTGAGTTTGTACCGTAGCTTAGTAGTCAGCTACACTCAGCATTGTTCAGTCCGGTGCCCTGTATTGGCACCATGTAACGTTAGCGAATCCTCGTTATACTCTGGCAGTGCAGCGCAAACGTCACCTGGCTCTTTATTTTATTGAAAGACTCAGGTTTGAACAGACCACTGCAGTATAACTGCTGCGTGTGGGTTAGAATGGACTTTGTCATAAACGGCTTGGCCTTAGCATATAGTCAGTGTTTTATCCTTCAGTCCGTGTTTTAGCCTCTAGCCCGTGCTCTATCACCTTACCTCTTAGATTTCTTCTGCTCTTCTGTCCCTTTTCTGTCAGACAGTCCAGCTCCAGTGTCCACTATCATTAACAAATATATATATAAAAAAAAAAAATCAGCAAAGAAAAAACTCAGATCTTTCTTCTCACTTCTAAATTTTGTCAGCTGGCTTGGCACTGTCAAGAGACTTTGGTATGCCATAAATCAGACCAACCCATCCAGCCCCAATTGGGAATAAACCTAAAAAAAATAATGCTGATAACCTCATTTTAAATTGGGGATCATGATCAATATATCTAGATATGAGACTTTTTCAATACCACTTAGAAAGTCCTCACAGTCCCTTTAATATTTTACTATATAATGTTGTAATTTTGAACACTGTGTAAAGATTAAGTGCAAGTGGTCACACCCTGCCTAGTAGTGATTTTAATGTCTTGCAAATAAAGGTTTTAGCAATTGCACTTTTTTTTTTTTTTCAGGCTCCAACACCTCAGACCACGTGACCAGCAGGCATACAAAAATGAGCCTTGAAGCCGCGCGCGCTTCCATAAACAGTCACTCCCCACCGGCTGCTGCTTGTGTCTGTACTGTATCTGACATTGACAGCATCTGTGGAGTCAGCAGGAGAAATCCTCCGGCTATTTTACATTGCAACTAAACAATACAACGGCTTCTCTTTTTTGTGTTTTCTTTTTCTTTTTCATTCTTTGGAGTTTCTCCACTGTTAATTAAAAAAAGACAATCCTAACAAACCGTTACACCCAGTTCAGAGGGTTTTATTGTTATTATTGCGTCATGGATCGGAGCAGAAACACCCATATACTTACGAAAGCAAGGTAAGTTTTGATTTCATTGCTTTATCACTTTTTTCTACAATCGTTTCTAATTTTTGCCTCTCAAGTTTCTTCCTGCATCCTTAATTAATAATTCGGAGCTCTGTCCACTGCTCTATTCTTTAGTACAGAATAGTCAACGCGCCTAAATATGGCTTTTTGATATGTGTTTCTGTTTAAACTGTTTATTTCTTTGTCAGCACTGTCACTCCTGTTTCTCAAACCCCTGCTTGTAAAATCAGTCATTAATAATTAACTTGCATCATATTGTAAATGCATCCTTGAGCAGATTAGTGCATCTTTTCTATTGTCCCTCCCTTGATGCCTGATTAATCCAGTGATTATTAGGAGTAAAAACAGCTTAATGCTTAATGACCTCTTTAATTAATAAGAAAGCCGGGCTGTCCCACATACTTAATGCAATGATTTCCCCCGAGGCTGCACAGGTTTGTCATCAACTGTTCTGTTTCCCACTATTGTCTTGGATGCATCTGCTCTGGAGTCAGCTGGCTGATGCACAGATTCTTCCTGTATCTCCTGGCAACGGATTCAATTTTACATCATACAAATCATACATGAACTTTAATTCATTCTATATTTATTTCTTTTTTAGATTGAATAAATATAGATATATGTTTGTGTTTATTTTTATTTTTGTTTCAGATTTATTCATTCTTTTGATGATTTTTTTAATCTTTCTTTAGATGTCTCTCTGAACCAGTCTAATCCTGTCACTCTACAAACCCCACCTCTGAGCATCTCCGCCATCTCCACAAAGCAAACATGAAGTCAGCTCTGCACAGGATAGCAGGCACCACAATGAGTACGCTAACAACAGGTGTCCAGTATCTTGGCTCCAATGATGCCAGCTATGACGACCCTTCTGTGGACTCCACTCTGATCAAGAACACGTTTCACTTTGAGAAACCTTCCTCGCTGAGTAACTCTTTACACGGGTTTGCTCCTGGAGATAAAGAGGTCATTATCAGCGGGCTCTCACCTGCTTTCCCCACTAATATTACTGACTTCCTGCTGAGTAACGGCAGCTCTGTGGAGAGTGGAGGGGCCACACAATGTGGGGAAGACATGGTGGACAACATGGAGTGTTTTATGATTCTGACACCTGGTCAGCAGCTGGCTGTTGCCATCTTGGCGCTCACATTGGGCACGTTTACGGTCTTGGAGAACCTCATTGTGCTGTGCGTGATCCTGCACTCACGGACACTTCGTTCTCGGCCTTCTTATCATTTCATTGGCAGCCTAGCAGTAGCCGACCTCATAGGCAGCATCATTTTCGTCTACAGTTTCCTTGACTTTCACGTCCTCCACAGGAAGGACAGCCCTAATGTTTTCCTCTTCAAGCTGGCCGGGGTCATCGGCTCGTTCACCGCCTCTGTCGGCAGTCTGTTTCTCACTGCCATTGACCGCTACATCTCCATCCACAGGCCCATGGCATACAAACGCATTGTCACAAAGACAAAAGCAGTTGTGGCCTTCAGTTTGATGTGGAGCATCTCTATAGTCATCGCACTGATGCCTCTGCTGGGATGGAACTGCAAGCGACTCAACTCTGTCTGCTCTGACATTTTCCCGCTGATCGACCAGAAGTATCTGATGTTCTGGATTGGTATGACCAGTATCTTAGTTCTCTTTATTATCTATGCCTACATCTTTATCCTCTGGAAGTCACACAACCACGCAGTTCGCATGCTGAGCCGCACCTCCCAGAGGAGCGTCATCGTCTACACAGCAGAGGGAACCAAAGTGCAGACAGTGCGGCCCGAGCAGGCCCGCATGGACCTGCGCTTGGCTAAAACCCTGGTCCTGATCCTTGTGGCCCTCATCATCTGTTGGGGCCCACTCCTGACCATCATGTTTTACGACATTTTTGGAAAGGTGAACGACTTCATCAAGACCGTGTTTGCCTTTTGCAGCATGCTGACCCTGCTCAACTCCACCGTTAACCCTGTGATCTATGCCATGAGGAGCAAGGATCTGCGCAGAGCCTTTGTCAACATCTGCCACATGTGCCGAGGAGCCACGCAGACCCTAGACAACAGCGCCGAGAGCGACTGGAACAGCAGGAGTGTTAGAAGCACAGCAGGCGGGATGGGGAAGGATGGAGTTAGTTCTATGAAGGCTCGAGTTAAAGTAGCCCAGGTCAGTGTTTCTGGAGTGACTGAGACTTCTACTCCAGAGCCAGTCTAAGAGACAAACTCTGGAGGAACTGTGAAGGAAAAATATTGTACAATAGCCCTGACCATCCAGTCCTCTGCTCTGTTACTGTGAAACGTGCCAAATGATGACTAAGATTGAACTGAAAAACAAGTTAATTGTTGCTGCAAAGCTGAAATCTGTAGTGATTCATGTCCAGGTTTATGGTGGAGTGTGAGCAGTCATTTAAAACTGGTTTTTTTCTTGGGGAAGTAGATGGTGCCCTTTTGTGCTTAAAAATTTGTTTTACTAAAAACAAGTTTCTTTGACAACAGCATTTAAACACAGAAAGAGCTACCGTCCTCTTCACAAGAACCAGCTGGTCCATGCCGATTTTGTCAGCAGAAACCTTTACAAACACTATGCTGTGTTTTTTTTTTTTTACTGTTGATAAAATTTGCATTGAGTCACAGATTTCAGCTATAGTCCAAGTAATAGTGATCTCTTTGTTATTTTGTAACATCATGTCAGAGCAATATTGTGACAGTAATTCATGGCAAAACCGAGTCTATCATCATGCAAAATGTCAGCTAACTAAAAGCACAATGTAAGTAACATTTTGGACAGTGAGTGGTTTTAAATTAAATCTATTCATGGTTTTGTAAGACCATTTGAGTGTAAATTTGGCATTGGATTGTTATTCTACTTTATTTATTGCTTAATTTATTCAACCCTCTGCAAAACATAGTGTCTTACACTAAAACATGAATAGTGTTTTGATTAAATCAAAACCATATTTTGTAGTGATTTGGGGGATGTCACGTGGCTGCTTATAACATATGTGCTTGTCAAACGGTTTAAGCGTTCTGTGAGAAGCTTTGTGTTTCTGTGAAGCATCCATTGTGCTTATGTGTCCCAAGACTTTGTACAAGCAAGGGCACAAATTCAATAAATATGTGGAATTGGTCTATTTTTTTCATAATTTCTTCAGCATACATGGTGTATATTTTTCAAAAAAAATAAAAAATGCAGCAAAATTTCTGTTCAACATGAAATTGGCACCTGTGACTTATTTCAAAATGTATTAGTCCGGTTCCATTTTGAAGTTAAAATTTGCTTGAGAATGCAGCTGATTGTTGGATGGCTTGTTTTTTGTTGGTCTGTATGGCTATTATAAGCACTTTGATAATGTGGAAAAGAGAATTATCTAAAACAGAATCCTCAGTAGTTGGACTTAGACACTGTGGGGGTCAAAGCAGCATTAAAACTCAAGTTTAATTGTGCAAATATACAGATATATTTTTCTTGTGGATAAAATTTGGACGAGATTGCAAGACATTTGGAATCCAGTGCCTCAGACTGAAGTCTGCTGTATAAGTGTATGGGTTTGAAATGTGACGCTGCCCTCTTGTGGCTGTGAAGAATACATCATCTATACATTCTTGTTTGGGAACAGGATTAAACTCAAAATGTTGATTCCAGATGATGAAGTATGAAAGCCCATTTCATCCAGTTAAAAAAAGAAAAAAAAAGTTGCATTATGTGAGGGATTTTTCCCCATATTTATTCAAAATTTGAGATGAAAAGTTGAAATTTTGAGATAAAATCAATATAGTATTTTTTTTGATAATAAGCTGTTAGAAAATACTATATTGAGTAGAATTGTAGGAAACATTGAGATACAAGGTAAAAACATCCTTCAATTCTATAACGTTAAAGGTTAATTAAGCACAAAGATTTGTCTGAAGGAGCAAGAAATAAGACTGAAGGAAAAAACATTCAGAAGTGCCACAAAGTGCCAGTGTCACCATCTAGTGCAAGAATACGTGTTCTCAATTTCTGTCCTTATTATTTTCAATGATTTCTTTTGAGTTAATTAACTCAAATTTTCAAGATAAGGAAGTCAAAAATTAAGACAAAAAAGTCAAAATTATGTCTTTTCACCTCAAATTTCAACTAAGTATGGGTAAAGAAAAAATCCAAACAAATCCAGCCCTTTTATAAATTTTTAACGAGTGGAAATTGGGTTTTATAATTATTGACTGGTATAGTGTTGTTTTTTTCTGTTTTTTTTTTGTTTGTTTTTTGTATAAATAAAAAATCTTGACAGGAAAGTAACATATGCATCAGAATTAAAAGTAGAAGTCATAAAAAGATGTGAATAAAGGGTAGTTTTATGAATTCCAGTCAAAATTGTATGAGTACAGAAACATACCACAGGACAAATCACTTGAAAACCCCTGGACACAACCGTCAGCTCTAAATTTTGTTTTCACTACAACACCCAGAATACATTGCGGCGCATTTCTTTGGTGACGTCGTGAGCCGGAGAAGCCGACAGCTTCATATCAAAAACAAGCAGCTAAGTTGCGTTAGCTCGCTCGCCTGTCTCACAGCAGACGGTTGGCCCGTTGCCGGCTGATCGTCACCTCAACTTTTGGGAAGCAACTTTTAGAACAACATTGTTGGACGTTCTTAGCCGAAACTACTGTCAACCCTCAAAAGGTAAAAAGCAGTTTTGCTGAAATGAACGTAACAGCAGTTAGCGGAGCGTCCAACCAACGGGCTCCAGAGCTAACGTTAGCTTTGTTTTCTTTTTGATTATCAGCTAGCAGCTAACTTTAGCTTGTTAGCAAATATTTAAAGCCTCAGTTGCGCAGTATGCAAAGCATGTGTCTTAACGAAAGAGTCCGGCTTTAGCAGTACAACTAACACTGTTATTTACATTCTTTGTTTAAGATTAGTTATGTTTTGCTGTTAAATAACTGATGAAACCGTTTCATTAATGTCTTGTTTCGGTATTTGAACCCACTCCCCTCCTTCTCCCTTGGACAAAACTGAAGTCATGGCGTGTGGAGCCACCCTGAAGAGGACTATGGATTTCGATCCCTTAATGAGTCCAACGTCCCCGAAAAGACGAAGATGTATCCCTGTGCCCCCCTCATCGTCCTCCTCATCCCCTAGGAAGTATCTTAGCATGGAGCCCTCTCCATTCGGGGAGTCGTCTTCAACTCTTAGTGCAGGTAATGATACTTGTGGATGGCCTTGGTGATCAGATAAAAGATCCAGAAGCATTAGCAACATGTTTTAACTCCTCTCACCAGCCAGGAAACACTGTAATTAATATTTGACTATGGTTTCTCTGTTTTGTCTCCATTGGGGGACCTCTTTCTGTTTCCTTTTGTCCCACCAGAACAAATCCTCAACAGCATCAAGCAGGAATACAAACGCATTCAAAAGAGGAAGCATCTAGATGGAGGCTACCAACAGTCAGAGTGCTGCTACTCTCCAGAGTCCCCCTCCCAGTCGTCTACTATGAATGTTTCTAGCATGCCAGGTTGGTTAAGTAATAACAACTATGGGGGTGATATATTTAGAAATACAGTGACGTGTTCCAGGAAAGATTTAAATATCATGCATGGTTTGATTCTAACATTTTGTGTTGCTTTTGCACAGGAACGTCTTCTGGAGGCGTCTCTCCTTCTAGAAAAGAACAGCCATTATTCACTCTCAGACAAGTTGGCATGATATGTGAGCGCCTGCTGAAAGAAAGGGAAGAGAAAGTGCGGGAGGAGTATGAGGAGACGATGACTTCAAAACTGGCCGGTTGGTACTCTCTGAGCAAATGCATTATAATTCAAATTAATGGTCCAAATATTTGGTGTAATTGTCTGACCAGCTCTTGATGACAACTGTTGCTCAAGTTGCTTTTGCTGTTTGAAAAAAAACAAACAGTTGTTATGCAACTATCTTAGAATGTGACTGTGTGATGTATGGTACTTTGTTTTATTCTTTATTCCTGATCCACAGGTCTATCTAAATACATAAAAATATACAAAAACAATGGATAGATTTACAACACAAAGTTTTTTAGTGATTAAGACAAAAAGACACTTGTACCAGTGTTTCCTGGTATTCAGAAGTACCTGTAGACTGCAAAAAACAGCCTTCAGTATCAAGGGAAAAGTACATAGTGTTTTATCTAAATTAAGCAAAATTATCTGCCAACAGAACAAGAGAGTAGATAAGGATTTAATTGGAGATACATTGAATATAGCTTTTAGCCATATTTCCTTGTATTGCAAAGTTTTCTCTCATAAGCTTAGAGTGAGCAGCAGGTTGAAATAAAACGTTGTCTTTTTCTTGAAACAAGATGATTTTTATTCACCAAATAACTCAGCAGCTTCAAAACCTTATGAAAAGTAATAAAATCTTGGAAAATTACTTAAATCAAGATATTTCCAAGACTGTTTCTATATCAAGATATGCAAGATGATTCATTTTGAAACAAGTTCCAATATCTGACTGAAATGTCTCCCTTCAGGTAACTGTGTCTTGTATTATTGTTTGATGAGATATTTTGATGAGCAATTATAAGAATTTACTTGGTAAAGTATTGAGTTATTGCATTCAGTTACAAATACACATCAGTTTAGGAGTGGTTGGATATCTGTCTTTAGTTAACCACTGAAGTAGTAGTCAAAGCATAAATGATTTGTTGCATGTGTAAAACACTTCTCAGTGGAAGTAGGAATAAGTTCTCTTTCCTCTCCCTTAACTTACAGAGCAGTATGACACCTTTGTGAAGTTCACACATGATCAGTTAATGCGACGATTCGGGGAGCAACCTGCAAGCTGTGAGTTTTTATTTCATCCTGAATCATTTTCACATTCCTGTTTTTCTGGCAGCCCGTATGTGAGAGACACTTGGATCTTGGTTTTGAGCGCTGCCTTTTGAAGTTTAAAGTAACAAGTCTGTATTTTATTTCATCTCCCTCTCCAGATGTTTCCTGAGTGTGGCACAGAAATCTTTGCAAGACCGCCTTCCCTTGCTGCAAGCTATCATGCGATATCTTAAGAAAGGAAGAAAAATAAAAAAGCTCATCATTGCAAAAGATTCAGTTCAGCCAGTCTAATTGAAACTTTTCTTACTGTGCCATATTTCTGTCTTTGGGCAAAGGTTTATATGAAGCTGTCGTCAGTTGTTACCACTGTTGTAAGCAACTAGGTGCTTCCTGATGTAAATGAATGGACCCTATCTCTACCAGTGGCCTATGTTCCTCCCGCTGTATGTGTATCTACAGTTATCTCACTTTTGTAATGGTTCCTGGCATTCCATGCTTTGTCACTCGTTTTGTTTGTTACATGTAAATATGATAAAGCACCAGAGTTCTACATGAGGTTTGCTGGTCAATCTGAGTGAAAGTGGAGGAAACAGCAGAACAGAAGGATTATGTTTGCAGTTTGTCCTCTGTTCATTTACCTTTTAAATTCAGCATATAGTGGGCTAATTTGAGTTTCTTTTTTCTTTTTTTTGTTCTCCCTACCAGTGTTTTATTTATTTTGACTTTTGTTTTGCTGGTATCACTTTGAAACCAATGTATCTATTGGACAAAACAATAAAAATCTTTTAAGAGTTTAGAATTTTATTGCTGCAGATGTAAACCTGATGTGTTTTTAATCTAACTCTAGTTTTTCAAAGGTAATCTGACCAGATTATGGGAACTGGATTTGATCAAATTTTGGAAATAAGTAGTTCAAAAGGGAAAGAAGGAATCTGAAATTGGATTAAATCATGTAATCCAACACTAGTTTTAATATCAATCAAACCCTAAGTTTGTTTTGTTCAAAACGTTTCAGTCGGGTTTAGAAAACTTTGGTCCAAAATACCAAATTATCCTGATCCCAACCAGGGCAGGGTTTCAAGGTGGATAGAAAATGTATTAGAGCTTAAAAATTAGTCAAACAACATTTGAATCATTTAGCATATAAACTTGTATTTATGTTGACTTGTTTTACCAGTTCAGTGGTAAAGTAGACATAGGCTACCAATGAAGCCTTTCAGTAAAATGAAAATTAATACAATTCTGTCCCCATGAACTAATCTTATAAACAGATTTCACATTTTCCTGTCATTTATTACTCTATATTAATTTAAAAGAATAATCTGAGATTAACCTGTCAAAAATTATTTTTAATGCACATTTGTATCTTTTTAATTTGTTGTGGCTCAGATGAGGATCCTAATAGAAATAATAACTGTTGGCTCTGTTACCTGTTGTTCTATACATAGCTGGTCACCCACAATGTGACATTTTGCTCCATTTAGAGCATTGCTAATACAGATAAGTTCATCTTAAAAACTGTATCTGGATCAGGATGATAAAATTCAATCTTGCTTTGAAAAACAAACATAAAACTAAGATGGATTACTTGATCCCTGACAGCAAAAAATCTGGATCATCTTGACCTAGATAGAACTTTTGAACAACTGGCCTTAGAAGTTTTAGGAATTTGCTTTACTTTTCTCCCCAAAAACCTGACCTCCATCTGGTCCTCTTCAAAGCTTATTCACCTGTAATAGAATGACAAGTATCTATTCAGGTTTGCTCAAAGTGCAGCTCAGTATCAGCTCAACACCAGGTAAACGGTCTTACTATACACTGAACCTCTAAAAACAGTAAAGGTGGATATTCTGTGCTGTGTACAAAATGTGACACCCATGATTACAGACACAACTGATATTTTATTAGAGAAAAAAAACAATGACAAAAAAAGCCTTTCAAAGTCAAAAAGCAGCTTGAATGGAAAGCTTACGGCAGCTACAGATGTACGTGAGTATGTGTGCGTTCATGTTCCACTCAGCAGCCTCCCCAGGTGAGTCGGGCAACGTGGTCAGTCTTCTGTTTGGTAGATTTGATGAAGCCCAGAAACTCCAGCTCGGACACAGCTCGGATAAAACGAGCGCTGAAGAACAAGTTTAAGGCAAAATTTCAGAAATGCTCACATGAAACTCCTTTTACTGGTTGTTTTAAAGCATGTTCCCACCTCATTTATTATAATATTCATCTTCTCTTAGACAGAAATCCACCCTCAAAGTAAGAGTAATGGAAAAGCATGGAGGGGAAAACATGTTTTTGGATAAAAGGATACTGTTTGACGTCGTCCACTTTCCCAAAATCAGCAGAATCTGGACCGTTGCCCTCAGCAGCAGAGACAACAGTAGCATAAGCCTGAAAAAAAATATTTTCATACACATTCAGCACTGATAGCACTTCAGGGCAGTTATGGATTTTAAGCTCAATAAAGCTACAAATCAATCTTCGGGATCAATAAAGCCTCATCTGGAGTTTGAAAAACACACTTCAATCCATTGAAGTTTGTAGGGCAGAGTTGAAAAGGGATAAATGGAAACTGATAAAATACATAACCTTACCTCCAGCCAGTCGTAGAGATTTATCAGCCTGCCGCACTCCAGGTGAAGTTTGTACGCAATGCAGATATCAGGAGCAGCGTTAGAGACAGATCCATCTTCAGCTTTTAGGCTGTTGTTCTAATGAAAGAAGGAAAGTGTAAAAAAATAAATAAACGAACCCAGACTTAAGCTTGGTCCCCATTTTTTCACAGCTGTTTTTCCTCTCTGACATCACACACAGGCTGGGAGGCTGTTATACTGTGAGGTTAGCTTGTTCTTGTGCTTATTCAGAATGCCTTTTAGTACAAAAAGTTTCTCTTAAGGATCCAGACAACAGTTTCAAAGCAATGACTTAGGACCAAATCCTGGTGAAGACGAGATTTGCTCACAAAGCCCTGAAAGAGAGTTCTTGAGCTAAAACCTTTAAGGAGGTTCAAGAGTTTCTCAAGCAGAGAAGAAAATGTTGAGATAGCAGAATTGTTCTCCAAAGATTTGATCATGTAGTGATCCTGTTTCTGCTTTTTCCTCTACCTTGTCCTTTAATTTGCTGTCTTCCCATGATTTTTTTTTCCCGTTTTGTTTGTGAAGGAAAGCCTCAGCTGTTAAGAGAAGCCTCAGAAAACAACAAGAAGTGAGGAGACAAACAGCCATAACAACCATTTGTGCTCGTGCCACTTCACTGATTCTCTGTAAGCAAAGCATTTATGTTTCTCTTACCTTTTTCAAGCTAAGTTATGTTACCCTGGGATGAATCTCTAAATGTGAGAACAGAATTTACCCAGTTTGCAGCGAAGAGAATGTAACAAACTTCATTATTTCGTGACTTCTAGGTAAAAAAGCAAAGGAAAAGATGATAAAAGTAAAAATGTGGAGGGAAACAAACCAAAATACAATTTAATTGATAATCCAGATCTAGAAAGTGACTGGATGCTAACATTAGTGGTAGCATGTGGGTTATCAAACATGTTGTTTTATGTTAGTTAACCAGACGTCCTCTTTGCCCAGACATCTCCTCCTTTTTGGGCGACTGGTATTATTCTGATGCATAAACCTGTCAAAATATTGAGCATGCAGGAAAACATGCTCTGAATGCTTTTCTCGCTCTTAAGAAATGCTGAGGTGGTAATACACTTTTACGGACAAAATGCAGATGTAGAGTATAACAGCTATTTTCATTATTGTGATGACCAGTGTTGAGAATTTTTATTGGCCTGTAATAAGTCAAAGTTTTGACTTTTCAGCTCAGAATTTTGACTTTTTCCCCCAATTAATTTAACCTTTATTAGTTTTGACTTTATATAAGCAAAAAATATCTTGACAAAGCCAGTTTTTTCATTTTTGTACCTTTAACTGAAGGAAATGGGCATCTGCACATTCTTTATGTTTACATTATAGAAATTTGTCGCTTGAAACAGAATAGAAGTGTTTTAAAAAGGACTACTTCTTTCTATTTTTTTCTTTTGCTGACAAATCTGAGAGGGAAAAGTTAGAAAATACTGATTTTTTTACAACTGAAAACCTGGAGCACACGACTCAACATGATGTGAAAGCTTCCCACCCTGAACATGATGCAAGAGGAAAATGACTGCACTGTGTTCCTTTAACACCCCTAAACAGAAATATAGTCTTTGATTCCAGTTTCTTGTTCAAGGATTCTGACATGAGGCAGATGTACCTGGAGATAATAGTACGGGCTGCTGAGAGCAGCCTGAATAGAGGTGCGAGGCGTTGCGTTCAGGTGGCGTCTCACAGTTGCAGAAGAACTATAGTAGCAAACTTCATTCAGTGTCATTGACTCAGGAGGGGAAAGATGACCCCTGGGTGAGAGGGAGAGAGGGAGAGAGGTGTTCACAGGTGAAAGATGAGTGACTGCTTCTGTTATTTACCTGAGCTACAGTTGTGTATTCAAATAGCAACAACTTCCTCTTACCTCACCAAGGTGTCGATAAACTCCAGAGCTTCATTTCTCAGGAGTTCAAAGGGACTCAATTTCTTTGACCTTCGAGTCTCGTTCATTTCAAGCAGCGTCTAGAATACAAAAACTAATTTAAGGATCAGAGTACTCCAGAATTCGGTTCAGAGTCTCTTCACAGGAACAAAGTGAAGATGAAATTCTCCATAAAAACCTTTTGCAGCTGGAACAGATCAGTTTTCTTTCCAAGATTTTTCACAGGGGAGGTGAGACTTTCTTCCACACAAGGCTCAGTTTCAGCAGCTACTGCTGTTCAGAACAAGACGAAAAAGACGTAAGAACTTCAAAATAAAAGTCATCAAAGAGACATGTAGACCGAATACATTTTCAGTGGGTCTTCTTGAGAATAGAAACTATCACAAAATGAAAACAAATAAAGGGAAAAAGACTCTAAAACCAGGGAATATGAGTGCTCTCTGTTATTTTTACAACTCACTGTCCAAGTGTTTGAACTTTTCAAGCAGCTCCTCCAGCTGGACTCGTGTGTTCTCCATCTTCTTTGATTCAAGCTGAAGAATCTCCAAACACTTCTGCAGCAGAGCGATAAGCTCGTCTTTAGCCAGCATCCTGTAGGAAAACCATGTGAGATTAACATTTGAAAGGTGAATCAGAAACTGCTGAACTTCAGACGTGATTGTTGTTGAATGTGACCGAATTTTTCAAAACTAAAACCCAGTTTCAAATAGTTGTTCATGTAAATGAGCTAATGTTTGGCCACCAGGAGGAGCACTTCCCTTCCAAATATCACTGAAAATATTGCTTTCTGAGACTTTTGTTACTCTTCTATTGTACAAATTTACTTTGAGTCATTACTCCTAGTTTGAAAAACTGAAGTAAATTAGCAGCTTACTTCAAAAGCTTCATGGCTGATTGGTAATCCTCATTTTCCCACACATTCTTCTCCAAACAAATTAAATGTAGCTCTCTTATCTGTAGAGTATAGATAAAGCAGGTTAATGTCACAACAGCCTAAAAATCTGCCAAAAGATAGAGTATTTTTAAAAGTGTGTTTTCATTTTTTAATAGTTTAAAAAAACACTTTTCTTGCCTGTTTTCCGAGTGGATATCGGGGTAAAGAAGAGGTCATAGTGTGGAGACACCTCAGGACAGGATAATAGCCACAGTGATATCTATGGAGCTCTTTAATCAGCTTGTTGCAAACCTCCTAAAGAGAAAAAAACTTAATTACATTCTGCCCGTGTTCCCTTCTTTTGCTAGCTAAAGATTAAAACGGGTAATATACCTTTAAATGAGCGTCATCTGTGGATAGATTGACCTGTTCCTGAGGCTCCTGCTTCTCAACATACCTAAAAAACATGAAAACACCAGTAACACTTATTTCTAAGTTTTAAGATTTCAACAGGAGAAACAAGCTACTGAATAAGATTTCACAGATTGTCAGATCACTTCCTGCTGCCAAGTTTTTAACTAAGTACAAATCATTCTGCTGAATATGCAGCATTTTTCTCACCAAAATTTGTTATCACTCCGGGAAATCAATAAGAAATTTTATGAAGCATCAAATTAAAAAATCATGTTGATTGTGTATGTACCTCTTGAAGGACGGCAGCTGCCTGATTCTCTCCAAGTCACTGGGACTGAGCTGTGTGAGGTTGAGAAGAGCCTCCTTCTTCTTACAGCAGAGCACACTCAGAGGCTGCGAGTGAAAATGCTCCAGCAGAGCAAGCTGCTCAAAGACAGAACCAGGTTTGATTGGTTTGAATCAGACAAAGAGTTAAACAGACAGAAGATGAAGTGCACAGAAACTATGCTGTACCTGGACGCCCTTAATGAAGTTTCTCACAGAGAAATCGTGATAGAGGAAGATGCTGATCAGCACCTGCATCACTTTACCGTTCAGCTTGAAGGGGAAGTGACGATTCAGAATCAACTGGAAGCAAAAAATATAGGGAGAAATTACTGTTTTCTATTAACACAATAAAATCTATACTTGAGGACTCATTCATGAACTGTCTTTGCAACATGATAATGAACTAACTGCTTTATTTCCTAATAAAATACTAAACAATAAAATGCTGACTAAACACTGAAACATAAATTACAGTTGTTGAGTTTGTTTTGTTTTAATCTGATAAATAATAATAATGACTGAAAAAAATATTTTATCAGTAATTTTTTAAAATCAATTACTAGACATTTCAAGGGACTCTGTTTGAATTCCAGGTGACCCCATGTGGGGTCACGACCCCTCGGTTGCTGTAAAGGAGGCTGAAACTACCTTGTCGATGACTGTGGCCAGGTGTTGTGTGCAGGACAGAGACTGGAAGAGCTCTATACACAGCAGGGAGGACACAGAGTGTGGGAGCATGCGCTGGATGGTGCTGGGTGAAGTGGCTATACCAAAGATGAACATCAGAGGAAGATGGTGAATGTAGCGGCTGTGGAGAAGGTGCATTTTCAAAGAGTTAGAGTTTTAATGATTTTGGAAACAAAGTTATACATTAATCTAATACACTGAATGTGATGCTCCTTTAGATACCTGCAGATGAGAATGAAGTCCTGAAGAACTCTTGGGTTGAATGCCTCTAAATCTTTAAAAATGATCACCACAGGAGGCTGCTGTGGGCTGTCTTTAGCAGGAGAGCCACGCTTTTTTCCAGGAGTACCAGAACTGGACTTCTAAAATGAAAAGAAAATACTGCTTAGCATGATTTCAGACAATCCAACTCTAAATGAACTGTATGTAGTGAACATAATCTATAGGGAACATAATGTAATTTGCAATGGTTTTGCTCTATCATCCCACCTTTGTCTTTGCATTGTACCACTCACAGAGTGTACCAAGTGAGCAGTGCACACTCTTGTGAAGCTGTGTGCTAGTATGCTCATTTTCTTCCTCTTCTTCATCGTCCACAGTGACTACAGTACCCATCAGCCTTTCCAACACTCTCTTCATCAAATGCTTCAAAGCTGACACACAAATGCAAAAAAATTCAAGAGAAGCAGATAAGAATTAATTTTGAATCAATATCTACATTAACTCTAATACATGTTTCTCTCAAATGACAAAAAAAGAGCTTTACCTCCACACTCCTTGGCCTGCACAGAGGTCACATACGGGCTGACAGACTGCTGCAGCAGCTCAGACAGAATCTGGAAGGTCATGTCATGATCTGGGACATTCACACCTTTGGAGGATATTTGAAAAAATGTCAAAACAGACTTTATGAAACCCTAGATTGTAGGGCTGAACGATTTGAAAATATAATTCAACCCTGTAATTCAATTGCCACTTATTGTGCAACTATTTTAAGGTTCCCCGTGGTATGTGTTGTGACAGGGATGATTTTTTTTTTCTTTTTCTTATTTTTGTTTTGAATAAGAAAGACACACTCATGATGGAGAAAAGTTTGGGTTTTTTTACACCACGACAGAAACTGTAGAATAAGGTAGATTATTATGAAACAGTTATTATATAGACTCATTACACATAAAGAGATTTATTACAAGCCCTTATTTCTTGAAAAGTTGGTGATTATGGCTTACAGATAAAGAAAACACAAAATTCAGTGTATCAGAAAACTAGAATATTATATACGATCATTAAGAAGGAATTTTTTAACAGAGATGTCAGGCCTCTGAAAAATTTTGTAACTTTCTAGCAACTGTCAAAGTTTTCTTCCCCATTTTCACCCCTTTTCATCCATTTTTTCTACCTTAAACTTATTTTTGTTACTACTTATTATCATTTTTGCCACTTATTATCAATTAGATTGTTGCTCTTGTGAAGGCAGTTTTCAACAATTTGGTTCATTGGTCAAGCAGGGCTGGTGTATAGCACAAAAGGCCATATTGCGATTTGACTTGATATGCAATAAACTGCCGAGGTTCACTAAAGAGTACATCACCGCTGCTGGTTTGGCTCAGCTTGTAGTTTTCAGATGAATGCTGTATCTCCCCATGTTTCCTACTTCACATTAGTTTGATTATTGGATAAATTATTGGTAAAAGGATTCAAAATTACAAACTTGAAAACATACCGAGAACAAGTGCTGCTGTGGGGATTTCATTAGCTGTCATCTTTGTTGCCCAGTCACTGTGGAGGCGAGTAGAAGAGCATTTCCTTGTGAAATCAAGTAAACTGTCCAAGATTTTCCTGTTGAGTTCATCCTGCAAGACCTTAAAGGTAGAAGAACATAAAAGTCAAACTTGATTTTGACTTCAATGCTGCAGTTTTGTTATCGTTATAATAACAATAATAATTATTATTATTATTATTATTATTATTATTATTATCATTTGTATTATTTTATTTCATTTTTTTATCTCATTTTATTTTGTCACTGGGGGCTCAGTTAAAATATCAGCAATAATACCAATAAGTAATTTCTCAAATTCTACTTACCTCTGTATCTTTTTTGATCTTATCCCATAAATCTTGACACAGTTTAAATCTTGTTCCACTGTTCTCCATATTTTCGCAGCCATGAATGAAATGATCCTCTGTGGATTAATAGGAGAACAATGAAAATGTAAAACTTAGGACATATAATAGTGACATGACAGCTCGACAACCTCCTTTCATCTTTTCAGTAACTCACCCAAACTCACTGTCTTTTTCTTCTTGCTACTTGGCTTGAAAACGAAACAACCCTGAAAAGAAACACAACATTAAGCTGCCACCAAGTCGAGTAAACTATAAACATGACAAACATCCACAGGCTCATGTTTCCATGTTGTATGAGTATAAAAATATAAAACTTATCCATGCATAGAATCACCTGATGTTTACCTTTGATACAGATGAGGTCGACATCTCTCGTTTAATCAAATACGACAGAGGGTATGCGTTTTTGAAAGCAGCGGCAGGTTTTTTTAAAGGTTATGTTTTTAAAATGACTCGTGTTGTTCAACACGAAGCGGCGACTACTTCGCGCCAAAGTGACGTTTGCGGAAGAGGCTGCGTTCACGCTCTGAACAGTTAACTTTCATGTGTATTGCTTCGTGAAGCCTTAAAAAACAGGCAACAATAACTTAATTTATTTATGAAGTACATCTTAACGAACAAGTGCAACGACAGTGTCTTTATCATGGTTCTTTGCTATAATAATGTCTTTATCTAACTTTACGGAGATGGTTCAAAGTTGCAGATCTTGAACATCCCACATCTGACACAGTCTCTGGTTCCTCCCATACTTTACTTTCTGCTGCAGAACCTGAAGCCGCAGTTCAGGACTGCAGTTATGGTAAACTGTGAAAAGATGAACCTCTTTAAATTACTTAAACTGTATGGTCAATATTAACTTAATAACATGGACTCAAAAATCACCAATGTTTCAACAATTCAAAAGGAAATATAATATAATCTGATCTTGCTCAAAAGAATTGAAAATAAAGGGCAATAATAATATAATAACAGTAAAATTCATAATAATAATAATTCTTGACATTATGGAAACCCTGGTTATGTTAAGCTGTTTTTGGGATGCCTCATGTTTACATGTATGTAAATGTGTATATAGTGTAAAGAAGTGTATGGGTCAATGACGTGACTCTTTTTCTGTCCAACTTTTTTCAGTTGCAAAAGAAAACCAAAAACCTCAAACTATATTAAAATATGATACCTTTCCTATATTCAGAACCACTCTCACTACTCTGAACATGTAAGTTATTGGTCATTTTTCTGCTAAGTGTCAAAACACCATCAAGCTCTTCTCATCTTCATGATATGAAATATCATCTGGGG
The DNA here is from genome assembly GCA_008086565.1 of Thalassoma bifasciatum. Lineage (NCBI taxonomy): Eukaryota > Metazoa > Chordata > Actinopteri > Labriformes > Labridae > Thalassoma > Thalassoma bifasciatum. Next base: position 130,658 of record RPOG01000290.1, on the reverse strand, counting down.
CGACCATCAAGAAAGCACAAATTTAGGACTCTTATTTTGAAACCATCCTAAGAACAGAGTATTTCGTCATCCAGACACATCTGAGGAACACAGTGATGGTAGGTTACTAAGTCTTTCCCATAATTGCAGACAAACTTAGTTTTTTAAGTACTATCATATACTAACCACCTTTGGGTATTGTGGAGCACTGCACTTTGATTAATAAGTTTTATCTGCAAATCTATAGCATGTGGTTCACCTGCACAAACAACAACAGCTTTTTTGTTCTCTAATGCAGTCCTGTATCTGCAGCCTCTCTCTGACACGATATTTGGTTTGCCTGGTATGGCCGCCCAGCACCACGAACTGTTGACTTTTGGATTACCGACAATTCATGAACAAAAAGGCAAATAAGACACAAATAAATGTTAAGTATTAATACAAAAAACGTAAGCGTAAAAGAAATCATATTAGCTCTACACTTTCATGTAGAAGTCCAAATATTTTGATGACCCATATACTTAGAGAGCTTTACAACAGAAGGAAATAGAGCTTTTGTCTTCCTATATGGTAAACATTCATGTGTTTGAGAGCTGAATCCTAAAATCTGATCCTTACAGCTGCAGAAAGCATTGCATTTTTAAGTTTAAGTGAATTCAGTAGATCTTGCTCAGGAGTTTTGTAATAATAAAAAACGCACTCCATACTTTTTCTACAGCTGTATGTCATTTTAAGACAGCAATGCTTGATTTAAAGAATCCCAGAACAAACTCTGTTGTGAAATCAAACATATGAATGGAAAGGATGCAACACAAAAAATCTTCAGATAGTACTTTTAAAAAAGAACCAGTAACATTTTATTGAACACTTTGTGGAAGACATGTAAATATTACAGATAGGTCTACTAGTGTTGAAAAAGGATAAAATAAATACAAACAGAACTTGAAATCCCATAGGGATATATAAAAACATTGTTTTTCTTTAAAAGTCTCCATTTAGCAAAAGAAAAAAATCTTCAGTACTAAGCATAAATACAAACATGTTTCTAAAATCTATGCCCTATAGGTTACCTGGTTATTTTTACTAACATACATACTTAAAATCATCCGAGACATTTTTTCATAAAGTACAAAATAGGCCATTTCATTGTGTACTGTGACTGTTACCGTTATCAGTTGGTAATCTGATGCATTAACAAACCATTCTGCAGCATAACACCTCAAATCCTGAGTGAGATTGTGTTGAAACAAAATACAGGGCTAGGATCCGCTATAAAGCCACTTTTTAATTTTGACTATGGGTCTCATGTATTGTAGCTGCTTCAGCAAAAGATCAGCACCATCTGAAAATGTTTTATCCATGACAATCTTGACATTGCTCACTGATTTGAGATTAAGGGGATTTCTGAAGTCTACAAGATTTCCGTAGCCTCTAATTTCATGAGTTATTCTACTTTTCATAGCAGATCTCTGTTTGAGGGTGTGTTGTCTTTTGGACGGCAGTTCAGCACTACATTTTTCATTTGATTTACGTTTGGAAGAGTTGGTGGTTTCTGAAGTTTCCAAGAACTTAAGGAAAGAGTCCTCAAGTCCTAAAGGCTTGAACGACCCCTGAACAACTCCGTCATCACGTTGTTCTTGAGCAGTCGGGGTACCAGGATTTGAGTTCTCTCTTGAACTGTTAACAGTCGTACGATTTCTTAGAGTTTGAATCCTCTCTGGACAAGCTGGTGTAGGTTGTGCCGGTTTCCTGGGACGGCCTCTTTTACCATTTGCTTCATTCCCAGTAGAAGCTTGAGAATCTGCACTGTCGTCATTTGACAGCTTACTGTCGTCTTGGCCTATTCTTTCCACCAGCTCCTCTGTTTTTTGGTCACCAGATCTTTCTGTGTCGTCTGCCTCTGTCTCCTCAGAAGATGAGCTTGATGCACCTTCAGATTTACCTGTTTCTTTGAATCTGGCACGAGAGTACTTTTTGCAGAAAATAAACTGACTCCTCTGATCTTCAATATATCTTTCAGTCAGGCCATGAGTGACGTAATGCTTAAATATACTCCTTTCTGCCCGCTCCACTGTATCACAACCTATAATCATGCATGGGTATTGCAGGGAAAACTTTTTGGTGCACATAGTCGATGCCTCCTCATGAGTTTTTAGTGTAGGCTTTCCAAAACTAGTCCAGTGTTCAATGGACTTCCCATCTTTCTTTTTAGTGTTCTTCTTCTTCATTTTGAATTTGTTCTCTACATTTTCTTTCCCATTGTTAATGGGTGGGAAGAGACCTGCAGATTTGGTCCGTCTTCCGTCGCTTGCTTTAGGATCATAAACATATTCATGCTTTTTTATCAGGTGACGGAGGAGGTTTGATTTTGTAGAGTAGACGCGGTCACATTCTGAATACTCGCACCTGAATGTTCGATCGACTGTGCCGCTCTCAGAGATGGCAATCTCTTTGTGAAAGTTCTTTATGTGTTCGATGTACTTCACTACTGAGTCAAAGGGGAGAGCACACTCCGGCTGGTCACAGTTGAATGTCCCAATAGTCATGCTGGCCATCATGGAGGTGGCTTTGTCGCGGGTAAACTTGTGAAGTAAGAGGTAATGCTGGATTAACCTTGTGATTCCCATGAAAACTCTGGAGCAGTCTTTCACCTGACATCGAACTTCATCATCAGTGTTGATGGGCTGATGGCTCTCCTGCCCGTTTGGAACACTCGTCATTTCAGTTTCAGCCTCAGGTTTGCTGACGGGCAGAGAGGCCTGATGCATGGCCCTGTAATGAAGAATCAAATTCTGCTGGATGGTGAACGCTGCTGTGCATCCTTCATGAACACATCGATACGGTCTGTACGGGCTGAAGGCGTTTTCTGCGTCACACATTTTTAAGCTCAACCTTTTCTGATGTTTCTGTTTCCTCTGGAAATCATCCTTTGTTGGTGTGTTTTTAGAGCTGCTTGGTTTCTCTGGTGACGATGAAGCTGATGCAGAGGAGGGGCTGGACTTGGGTTCTTTTGCTTTGCTCAACATTACCTCTGAAACCCCCTGCTGCTGCTGCTCTTTCCCAACTGGACTGAGTTTCTCTTGTAAACTGGATTTCTTTTTCACGTTTGGACTCTTGTGCACAACAGCTACTTTGTGTCGATCGGGTGATTTCTGAAGAACAGATGGCACCACTTCATTATGTAACCTATCAGCCATATAGCTCTGAGGTGATGGAAGTCTTGTAACAGTCGAAATGTCTGGGGTGAAGCCCTGTTGAAGTGAACCTTCTGGTGAGGTGATCTGTGTAACTTCTGGATTGTTCTCACTGTCTGTTTGAGGTGCAATCGCGATGTCAAGTGGTTCTTGCTTTATAGCAAGTAACACTGGTACTGCAGATGTTTTAGTGTTACTGGGGTTGGCATCACTGGTCGTACTGCTGGCTGGGGGGTTATCTTTGTTAAGTCTGAAAGCACGCCTGTTCCGAGCACTAATCTTAAGCTTCTGCATTTCTACCTTGGACAATCGATGGACTTTCTCATAATGTATTCGCAAACCTGTGGTTCTTGTGAATGTTTTAGGGCAAATCTGACAAGGATAAGGAGAAAGCTTAGATGGGGCTCGTTTTAGTTCCTCAATCATCTCATTCGTGTAATCGTGCATCCTACACAGGTGTTTGAACAAAGCCTCCTTAGTCATAAACGAGTACTCACACTCCTCTTGGTCACACTTAAAAGGCTTGGGCACCTTTTCAGTGGGCTTGTCATCACTTTTACTTAGTTTTCTAACTTTTTCAAGATCGTGGGCTGGATCACTAAGACTGACATTTTGTTCTAATGACAGAGCATTCCTCATCTTCTCCTGTGCAGCCTCAATCAGATCCAGCCTTTGAAAGGCATGTGAGATTTCCATTAAGTGATCCTCCTGATAAGGTACAGTGAGGGCTGGATTTCCCAACTCTACTGCCTTTCCTGGCTGGTTTTCAGGGGCAACAGATGAGTCTGAATAATCCATTATATTAGTGTATTGTGGTTCCTGTTTTAATGCCATGGGTGAAGACAAAGTGGTCAAGCCACTTGATTCTTGTGAGAAATCCCCATTGGACACATTGAATATTGCTCCATTAGTGTCAGGGACATGAGGGTCATTGAGAAAATCCAGAAAAGATGTCGGCAGATCAGCTGTGAGGTCGATTTCATCTACAGGTCTGCACTGAGAGCGCTTAGATAAGTGACCTCCGAGGGACTTGGTGCTTGTGAATTCTCTGAAGCATCTTCTGCAGATGACCTTGCCATCCTTTATGATGGCCGGCCATTTGGTTCGCTTGCTCAACCTGCTGCGCTTTCCCTTGGGTGCGTCAGGGTCACCAGCCTTTTCGTCTGAGATGTTGCCCTCACAGTCAGCGTTCGGGCATTCCTCGTCAAAAGAGAACTCTCCGGGGGTGACACTTTGAGGGCTGAGAATCCCGTCAGCTGAGTTTTCCATCTGGTCGTACCCTGGAGTCTGCAAATTCTCAGTTTTGGTGACTTCATTTGCAGTTTTTAATGCCAGTTGGGCCTCTGGACTGAGACATTTCATTGGAATATCAGCTGAACAGCCTTGAGTTGGACAAGACGTTTCATGTTGAGGATATGGAGCTTGGTAGCTACCTTCAGGGAGGCTTTCAATTGTTGAGATGCTGTTTCCATTATCCAAGTTCTGCGTCATATTAGGAGGTTTTCTGTCTCCTCCACTCTCTGGATGCATTATCCCATATTGATGTCCTCCATTATGCATTTGGCCCCCGTTGTCAAGCATAAGGGAACTTGAAACATACTGGGACATCAAACTAGAGTCTGAGGGAGCATGTGACATGGCAGGGCCATGCATAGCTGCCACTGATTGATCTCTATCAGGTGGTAGTGCTGCTGTTGTTGTTTGATAAGGGTCTGCCTGCCACTGCGGGTAGCTCCGGGAGGGGTACTCATTCATATTGAAGGCCTCTGGATAAGAATTGTTCATTGGGGGTGAAGACCAGGACTGGGACATGTCAGTTGGCATCATTCCGCCTGCATTATTTTGGTTCCCCCATGATGGGTACAGTGTTGGGTTCACCATTGGAGTGATAGGCACAGGCTCCATCGATCCAGGATAACACTGGGCAGGTGAGCTAGAACATCCCACTGGGTATTCCATTTGCTGCACCCCAGGTTTGTTGCATAGTACTCCTGGCTGATTCGGAGGCCTATTCCCAGTGTTCAGTGTATTTAGTGAAGCTGGCACACTTGGTACCTTTTTTGCAGTAATTCTGGCTACTTTATTATACTTTTTTGCCAATTTCCAGTCCTCAAATATTTCAGGGTGTTGCTTCTTCACATGCCGAGACAGGCTCTTGTTGGTACTGTATGCTCTTGTACAGTCACTGTATGGACAGCAATGCAGGTTCTCCTCATTTCCAGCAGCAACAACAGGTGCGCTTGCAGGATATCCTTGCATTGAAGAAAGAATCTCTGTCTTTATTTGACTTGGAGACATTATTTGTGGAATTGCTTGTGGTAATTCACTGCCTTGAACATTACTAAGCCCTTCTCCCTGCTGACTTGCGGCAGGATTAGTTGCAATGTGTACAGGATACACTGGAGGGATTTCACTTTGCCCCTCCATGTTGGGGGGCACATCTTGAGGCTCTGGTGCCGGATTCCCTTCAGGTGCGGCTGGAGTAGGGTTTGTTAAAGGAGTGTAGCATCTGTCTGGTTCTTGGATTTCAGGTTCTCCTGCAGAATTAAGCATGCTTTCGATCGAGTGCTTAACTTTTATATGAGCTACCTCTTTGGCAAGATCTGGTGATGAGCATGGTAATATGTCTGTGTTTGATGCTTCCTTCATATATACGCCTGTGTTTATACTTTCAAGGCTGCCAACTGCAGAACTTCCATTGTCTGTGCTCGGGGGGCTCTGGAGTGGTACATCTACGCTTGGAGTGACAGGTGGATTTTCATTTGTGATGGCCAAACTGTTAACTGCACCATTTGTACAATGAATCTGTTGGTGAGATAAGAACTGAGACTGTGAGTAGAATATTTTCCCACAGTTATCTGTTTGGCAGGTGTAAGTAAGGTAGTGCTGTGCCTCATGATCGTACAACAGGTAGGCCTCACTGAAAACTTGGCCACAGTTGGGGAACATGCACTGTGCCTTAAACTCAGGATGTGTTTTCCTATGCATGAGTAGCTCAGAATTGGAATTGAAGTTGGCTTTGCAATCCAACTGTATGCAGATGTAGGGTTTGCTACCACAGTGCATCTGCAAATGGTCATTAAGATGTCTGACATTGACAAACTGGCGCCTGCAATACTGGCACACCACTTTCTGTTTTTGTATCTCTAAAAACCTCATGGCCTCGTCGTCGTCTTTGTGAGATCTAACATGAGCCATTAGGTTACGGAAAAACTTAAAAGCCTTGGAACAGTTTTTGACAGGACAGAAACAGTCCTGACTCATGTTTGTGTCAGATGTGGTTTGTTCTATCTTGACAGGAGAAGCCAATTGTTCATTGATTTGAGGTTCGACTTTAACAGGACTCATGCTCATCTTTGCAGCAACTTTTGAAAGTTTTGATGGACTTTTAGGGGACTGAGGTGGTTTGGTTACTTTCCTAGCTGCTTTCATAGCTGCTAGTCTCTCTTTGCATGATTGCTTTACATGTGATGCTACATGTGGCTCTAAAACTTCCCTACTTTCAAAACTGTCAGCACAAATGGGACAAAGATACACTCCATCCTTGAAATGCTTCTGTGCGTGGCGAACAATTCTGTGACCCAAAAACTCCTTGTCACACAAGACACAATACTGCATGTAAGCCCTCCAATTTCTAAACCGCGCAGACACAAAACCCTGCTCTCGAAGTTTCTTAGCCTCTCTGTTTTTCTCTCTTTCATCTGTGATTTCATTGAGTTCATTTGTAGTGGTTAAGAGGAAATCCTCCAAGTCTCTGTATTCAGGGAGTTTGCCAATTGCACTTTCCACCTCCTGTTCGTCCGTGTCGTTGAGAGTGTCGATAGACGACACAATAGCTGCCTCCTCCCCCATCAGTGCTAAGCAGTTGCGTTTCAGTGTTTTCCAGTCCCAGAACTCGGGATCAAAAGGCCACTGTGTCTTCAAGGCCAGCAGTAACTCACAGCGTAGAGAATTGGGCACTGGTAGACTTCCATCCTCCTCAGGCTTTTGGTCTGGTTCGTTGTACAGTGACTCCACGGCATAATACGAGTCAATGGTGGGCTGGAGGAGGAACTCAGTTAGCTGGCATGCTCGCTTCACCTCAAGATCTGTTGGCAAGAGGCAGGAAATTGTCTTGCAGATTGTAGATTTGCTATCCTTGTGGTCACTAGAGGTCATTTTCAGAGCTTGAATACACATTTCCACACACACTGGAAGCCCCACTTCTCCAACCTGCAGAAATAAAAAACAAAGCAAAAGTAAACACTGAGGTTTGGAAGCTGCAGTATCCTGCGAGTGCAAAGTCACAGAGTTTCTTTCTTACCTCGTTTTGGATTACTTTGATTAGGAACAGAATATGACAGACACTTCTGCAGAGAAGGGCCATCTCTTTGCTGTGTCCGAGAAATGCATCAGCTGACGACTCCAAACGCATGAGCAGCTTACTCCAGAACAGTGTCAGTTCCCTGCAAAACATCAGAACAACTGTTAAACAACAACAACAACAGATGATTTCAACTGACTGCTTTTCACTGGGCGGATAAAAACAGCTGGGTTAATCGTTAAGTGATCTGATGAAAAATGAAAACCCCATGACCATCTCATACTTTTTGAAATTCTTAATAAGTTTTATCTCGTATCACAGGGTCCAAATGTCCCAAAACATTTAATCTTCTACCCTATAACACTAAAAAGCGAGACATTCTTGTTTATAAGAACGGTATTCAAGTTATTCCAATGATATCCACTTTAAATGCTCTTTATGAGGACATTTTATTTTGTTCGGACAAGTCGATAAACTGACCAAATATTGCTGATGGTGTAAGGTGTTTTACTTATCTAGTCCTGAGTCTAAGAGGTGAAGAAACAGAGACATTATCACACTGCTCAACCACGAGAGTACCTCTGTGCATATTAATTACAGGGATTGCTTCAGGTTGCATAATACAGTTATGCAGTGACTGCTGTATCATCAATGATTTTTTTTGGTAATTGTTTGAGGAGTACTTCTCTGAAACAAACAGCAACACTCACCAGGCACAATAAACATCTCCTTGGAGAAGCTGCCGTTTGAGGAAGGCAGAACATAAGCAGAGAGCTCCTTTCTCATCTCCCTCTGATTCCAAGTTGCAGATCATTTCAAGAGCATCTTTACTGTCTATTGATGCAATCTGGAAGACGCAGAGAAAGCAATTCAGTTAGTATCAAAGAAGTGTTCATTTATTTTAAGAGTTTGCTTGTTCAACTACAGCTTTTAGTCCATTGGTAAATGTGTTTTCACGTTTGTATTATCCACAATTCAAATGTAAAAATATGACTTTTTCTACAAGATGAAAGAAAATCAAGTTTTTTTTCTGGTTCAAAGATTTAAAGTTACAGACTAACTATTTCAAAAGCAGAGTGTGTGCTGAAATTTAGTAAGTCATATGATTATATGTTTGAAAAGCCTTTCGCTGCAGCGTGTTGTCTCTCACCTCTTCCATCAGCTGCTCCTGACTTTTTGTCATGCAGATGCAAAGCAGGTAAGTGTTTTTAAAGTTTCCTTTTCCTTCATATCCCGGATACTCTGAGCATATTTTCGCAAGAATAGCAGCTTTATCGGCTCTGTCCACTTTGATGAGGTGCTTTATTCTCATGTTGAGTAGTGTGGGGCCTTCCAGCTCCAGATACTCATGAACTACAAACAAAAAGTAAAAGAAGAGAAATAGCATGTAAGGTACCGCAGACAAAAGATGAACTGATTATTTAGTGTTACTTTATCTCTCAAAGTTTAACCATGGGAGAGCTCACCTTGCTCTGTTTGAGGAGTCTGATTGGAGAGGATGCTGCTTAACGTGGTGTTGGACCAGACGCCATCCTGCTGCGCCAGAACTGAGAGCTGGCAAAGCTGTGTGCTCCCACTTTCTTGCAAAAGGCTGTGTGCCAACTGCAACAGAGACATATAAATACATATTAAATAAATAAGTGGAACTAAATGAAACTAGCCTTAATACAAGACTGCTAAGGGTCTAAATAAGCCCCATAAGTACAGTTCTGCAGTGGCTTTGTGTCAGTGATTTAACTAGCTCCTAAGTGAACGGATCAACCAACAGATGCAGCCAGCCCATTTTATTCCCATATTTTCTTAATGATAAGCTAACCCAAACAAATTATAATTAGTATTCTAGATTTCATTACTCATCACTGCAAAGATAAGCCTTTACTGACAGCCTGGAGGACACTGACCTTCATGGAGGACTGAAACTCCTCCCATAAGGCACCAGGGACATGCTGGGGCAGTAAGAGCAGCAGCTCCGCACAGCTCCTGTAGATCAAAAACAGCCATTCATTAAAGTCACATTTAGGTCAGGGATGCAACATTTTGGGAAACAGGGGAAAGAACATACATTTAATGCATGTAAATACTACGAGCAACATTTATAACTCAATTTAGGTATTGATTAGTCGCTTGACATGTAAATGTCTTTAAAAACAAGTCAGTAAGTCATTAAGTTTTTTCTTTCAGCGTAGTGACATTTACGTCTCATCTTTATGTGTTTGCACTGAACCTCTGCATGCAAAGTACACTATTTAGCTCATCCCAAATATGTCAAAGCTCCACAAGAGGTAGCCTACATTTCTATTTTGTACTTCAGCCTCAAGGACTTTGCCTCCATGGATACTTCAAGAGCACTTTGTGAGATTAACCGAGTTGTTTTTTTTAAAATACTTTTTGCAGAATTTTTCCGAATGTTTCATATCCAAACATCTCTTGGGGCTTGAATGTGGGTTTTTTCACACTTATTGTAGTGTTGTGAAAAAAAGTTTCTACAAAGATAACTGTTGGCCAGAGCTAAACAAAATTCATACCGGGTCGAATATCACATGAAAATTCAAAACCTGTGGTTCATTTCAGCTATGACTTAATGATGATAGCATCCAAAATATTGGGTAAAACAGATTATTAAAAGCATATGACTGAGGACATTTGCCCATTTACAATTTTAAATCCTCCTAAAATCTCCACCTTGCTTTAGTTTCAACTCAAAGCATTAACTTTAATCTGCTAAATATGCTTTTCATTTCGACGCACACACACCTACACATCTGCACTTAACCACACTCACACTGAATTGCCCCTCCCCTTTCTGATTCAATTTCCCTGTACTTGTCTTCTGTTTAAGCGTCTTTGTCTTGGTGGTTTTAGAAAGCTGATAAAACTGACCACTGTCATCTCTCTTTCTCTGTGTATTCATTTCTCTACTAAGCATATTTGGCTGCAGAACAAACAGGTATGTAAATATTAGAGTAAGGCAAGATTGTCAGTGATTAAATCCAGTGTAGATGGCATTGTTGCTCCCTGGCGGATTAAAAAATGCTTAAAAAATGCTCAAATAGGTCACCGAATATACTTTGGCGGCCCTTATTAAAGCTTGGCGGCCTGCCAAGAAAAGTCATTGTGCGGGAAACACAGCAGAGTTTCTACTCACAGTGCTAACTTTTCAAGTAGGAGTGGCACATTTTCACATTCGGAGGAGAGACAGGAGGAGGCTTTCGCAAAGCTGAGGATGGCCACAGTGTAGACTTCCAACAAAGGCAGCGGATCCTCATCAGTTTTCCAACGACCTGCATGTTCCACAAGGACCTGGGAAACAAGGGAACACTGCAATTAGGATCAACGAACGATAAAGACTGAAGCAAACAGCTGAATCTGCAAATCTCGGCACAGACTCAATTTCACAAAGAGAGAAATAAGCGGTTTAAAGAAAAAACACCCGTTGATTATGAACCATTGATATGTGAAGCCTTTGGAAAAAACAGGAAACTTTCTTTCATGTGTTTTGTCTTTTTATATCCCCAGGAATCATTTTTTGTTGGTCCTGATAATTACCTGGCTTGAGTATGAATATTTGGAGAGCATCAATCTGGTAAATTGTGATTGTGGTTTTTCAGTCAATGCAATTTGGTTTCATTCCTGAAACTTGCATTAATACTCAAATATATAGTTAAACAAATACTTTTGATGGGTATGTTTGAGTTTTGTGTAGCTCCTGTGCACATTTAGGTTTAAAATAGAAGACAAACTTGGTAAAATCTAAAGACAGACTTTTCTTTCTGACTGTTTATCTTTGCCTAAGTCGAGATACTTGAGTTTTAACTACTCTTCAATGGCACAGCACCTTCTCTGATAACAGGTAATAGATGATAATGGCAGAATACAAACAAAATCTGTGTTTCTCATCTGAATCAGCGAGCAGCAATGGATAGAAAAAAAATTCACTTTGTACAGTTTCAAACAAATATGGGGTATAATGAAAAAGAAAAACTCTGCTTTGCTTTGATCAGAAAAGTCCCCTGTTAGTTCTTAGATGTGCTTTTTGCATCTCTGGAAATAGTTTTTAGTTGTTTGCGATAAATACCTGGATTAAGATAAAGATTTGGAGAGCATTGATATAGTAAGTTGTGATAGGCTTTTCAGTCCTTTTAAATAGGTTATATTCCTGAAACTTGCATTTATATTGGTATCTATAGTTAAATTAACACTTTTTGAAGCTTTAGTTTTGTGACTATGCATATTTAAGCTTAAAACAAAAGACAAACTCACTGAACATCTTAAGAAAGAGTTTTCTTTCAAATAAATGATCCGTGCCTGAGTTGTAGTAATGAAGTTTTAACTACTCTTCTGTATCACAGCTCCTTCTTCAATATCAGATAATAATAATGGAAACAAAAAGAAAATCTGGGTTTCCTTCCCAGTGCAGAAAGCAGCACTAAAAAAAAAAATAAAAATAAAAAGAAAGTTAAAAAAAAAATCCTCTCTATATAGTTCCAAATAAATATGGGACATGAATTCAGTAATTAAAAGAAAAAAAGAAAAAACCTGCTTTTCTGCTGAAAAGACCCCATTAATTCTTAGAAGTGAAAAAAGATGTCAGGGTCTCATAAACTACCTAAGAATATTTAATAGATAATCCAGTCAAGATGTAGAAACCTCAGGCAACAAAGCAACAGTGCGTGGCTCCAAGAAAAAAAAAGAGCAATTTTTATCCCTCCTGTTTTTTTCCACCACTTAAAATCAGCCTAATCTCCATCTATGACAAGTTCGACCTTTTCTTTGACATCTAATTCATGCAGATCTATCACATCCTGAAGATTCACTTTAATGAGATAAACCTCCATTAAGACTTCAGTGCACACACAGCGAGGCTCGCCCCCTTTTTTCCACAAATAACTTTTCACCGAAATTCATCCCTCACGGCCGGAGCTGAACCAAACTAACACTGGTTCCAGTGCAGCGACTACACCCCCTCTAATATCTGTGAGAAAAGACCATCTCGCTTGATATTTACGTGGCCGGAGTAAATTAATGAGCAGGATGTGTAATGGAGTCAGTGACCACAGCCACACTTTCCCTTTTTAAATCACAGCTGCACGCACATCGGCTTCTGTAACACTGACATCAGTTAAACATCTTTAGCTGATGCTGCCTGTGTGGCTGTAATAAACATCCAGGCGTGTAGATTTGGCTGGATTAATTAGTGCACAAGGCCCAGGCTAGCACCTTTGAAAAAAAATCATTGATCTTTCCGTACGATAAGAGCTCCACAAAAGTAACCCTCATTTTGCAGCAGTGTGATATCTGGATACTCGCGGAGATGCAGTGTTATAACGTTGTAGCTATCGTCTCCAGGGGAATATAATCACTCATTTTCGTGCATATGTGTGTAATCGCAGTGCAAAATCTCGCTTACGTAGCTATCCATTTTTTGCACAGCATGACCACTGCACAGGACAGGGGGACCCTGCATACCAGCTAGCAGCATTCATCTGCTATTAGCTATCTGGCCTGGAAAATACGAGTAATACGTGCACAGCGCGCACACAACGATCTGACTTCTCGCCGCATGGATGGTCAGACTTTTCAGCTAAGTTCACATCACTGACACACACTAAGAGCAGAATGGTTTAAAAACACACATGAGAGTTTTTTCCCCCATCTTGAATTGCCAGACTGCTAACTGGGGAGCTAGCTCTCTGGCTACATTGTTGTAGCAAGCGTAGACGCGCATCCTCGGCCAGGAAGCCAGAGGGGCTGCAGGCTGCTGCTGCCCGGGATGAGCAGCAGCAGAGCGGGCTTACCTGGCAAAACTCCTGGCAGAAATGAAGGGAGGCTTCCAGCGGAGACTGCGAACTCTCTCTCAAAGCTGTGGTCAAACCCTGGAAGCGCTCTCGGAGCTCCTCGATAGCTTTCCGTGTGTCATATTCCTTCTCTGTCTCCCCCTCCGCCATCTTCACAACAATCACGACCGCGTACGCACAGATGTTACGCTGCCAGACTCGCACACGCACGCGCACGCAGAGGGGGAAGGGAGAGCACAAAGTGGCTCCTAATACTCATTTACACACACCCCTGATGTCAACAAAGCACCCATGACCTTACTGTGACACAAAATCATCCACTGTACACCAACTGGAGGTGAATTTCCAGAGGCCTGGGTTTCCCTCAGTATCCACTGAAACAGTCCACCATTGTAAACCGAGCCCACTACAGTCAGGTCCTGCCCCAGAACACTGGCCTTCATCAGATAAAACTAGAGATGCTGGATATTGACTTTTCTGCTGATATCTGATACTTTCCAAATCTCAATTCCTGATACTGATATCACTCAATACCCCAAAATTCAGGCTTTACACCAAATCTATTAGGTAACAGCATAACACATGGCTTATTGTGGAATTAACACATGTGCCTGAATTTATTGTGATGCAAACATAAATGCAACATGGCTTTCCAAATGTACACACTGTGCAATATATAATAGAACAACTTCAACTTAAATTTTGGTTTAAAATGTCACTATTGCACTGCCACATTGCAAGGGTAACAAAATAGTGCAAATAAACACAAGAAAGGCCCAAAAATGTTAAAATAATACTAACAATAATTTGAGATAACCCTCCTTTAAAGTGAAAAAAATGAAGCTCCTAGAAGACTGATGCTGACCCGTTCATATGAGTGACCTAATTCTTTTCCTCCATTTCCTCATGTGTTAGAGGTCAATTTTTCTGAATGAAAAGAAGCATCTCAGCATCATCACAATGTGATTTCTCTTCTTATCAATAACGTGGGCAACAGTGTCGAACAGTTAGACAACATAAAGTTCCATGTTGCATTTAATGCAGGCTCATGAATACTTAAGCCTGAAGAACAGACATCAGGTATTAAAAACCAGATACCGATAATCCCTGATATTACATTTCTGATAATCGGAGGGTCCACAGAGTGTCGAGGTATTGAGTGTCCACTTGAGGCTGGCTTCAGAGGTATTGGATGTTACATACACATTAAGCCAAAAAAAAGCCATCTTCACAGGAGAAATAAGCATGTTTACAGCCTGGTACAAAAACTGGCCCTCATCTGTATCGGTAATTGACAGGCACCCTGCTGCTGTTCGTGTCGGGGTAATAGATTATACAATAGATGAACGTAGCCTCTGTGACTTCACTCGACTGTTTCTGTAGCCGAGTTTTGAAAGGCTGGCACAGCCATATTGGAAACGGACAGGTGACCAGTGCCAAAACTCACAGCTACTGTGCGCCTGTCAGTCACATCTGAGCTGTGCCTCTGATTGAGTGAGCTCTCAATCTTAATATCTTAACTGCCCAGTTAGAAAAAATAATCACTCATACAGAGTGTGTTGTTTGCAAAATGGTGGGTTACACTAGAGAGTATTTGTACCAGGCTGCAAATGTGCTTTGTTGAGCTCTGAAAATGCCTTTTTTTTTCGATTTTTTGGCTTGGTGCGTATGTCACTTCTAGTACTTCCAGAGTTAGCCTCAAGCAGACACTAGATCAAATGAAGCTTTTAGCACTTTCACATTGTTTCATAATTACAGACTGGAGGTTGCTGCTGCTTGGTGGAGACTCACCACCCACCCCGCTCCAAAATGGCTGCACCAGCCGTTCTGCTTCAAAACTCACTTTCAGAATCAGACAGGTGACATCACCGAAACTACATCCATTTATTATACTGTTAATGGTTTGACCTAAGTGGTCAGAGAACACAAGGGGTAACTTTAATGACTTCCCTCAGACAACATCAACAGAAACCTCCCAGCTGAAATATTTTTATGCCTATAATATGATAACATAAAAAATATTTTTACTGTGTGGTTATGACTACTATACCATCTATATTACAGAGGCTTCTATGTTAAATCATTGATCAGTTTTCTGCACAATATACATTGGTTCTTTTCACTTTTCTCAAGTTTGAAGGTAAAAAGAAGAAGTTACAATTTTTGAGTGCAATTCTGGCATGATAGAAAGCTAGAGCTGCTTCTGTTTTCTTTATCCCATTAACATTATTTACTCTTTTGCTTGTAGGTGAATAAGATTTGCAATGGCAAAACAACTTTGAGACTGTAACTGACAAAGTCTTTCCAAACAGTCAGCAGAGTTTCATCAAAGACAGTTACAATTTGCTCGTGCACATACATTCATTCAGTGCCTCGATTACCCTGCATTTTATTTTCAGACACATAAATAAATGCAACCTTTGGGGGAGTGTTTAATTGCTTTTTAATCTAAACTCTATCATAAACAGTTATCCATGCAAAAAATATAGTCTAATAAATACACAGAACTGACATCTGCCAACACTACAGTTTACATTTTAACACAGGAGAGCTTGCATTTTCAAAGAAGCACAATTTGTCAAGCTGGTTGCTGCAGAAAGGTTTCCACACCGTATCCGTCATATCTTGTGATGATAACAGGTGCTGCAGTGGCATTCTGTGTGGTTTCTCAACTTTATGCCAAACACCTCGATCTGCAAAGAAGAACAGATGAGGAGGCAAAAAAGCAGAGTGAATGCAGACTGAATCAAAACACGTTACATATTCAATACTTTGTTTGAAGTCCTTTGAGTGAGAGAATATACATAAGTAGTATTAAAGAGCTGGGATCCCAGTTCTCAAAGTCTGACTTTCAATAATCAACAGACCAAATACAAGATTTATTTACTCCTTCTTTTATTTTATTTTATTTTATTTTCATTATATCAAAGGCAAGTCTTCCAAATTTGTGATCTTTCACTGTCAACATGGAGTTAAGGATAATCACAACAAGATAGCAATTTAAAGAAATACTTCCTTGTGCACTTTTCTAAACCGAACTGCCACATCCTCATCTTGCAAAAACCCTGAACCCTGGATATCAGTTAAAATGTAGCAATTTGAGTGTAAATTGTACTGTTGAGTGAAATAGGTCATAGATATCCAAGTAAGAAACTGCTTTTTGAAGGGATCAGAAGCTGAAAAAGAGGGGGAGCAACTAGTTTCAAAACGTGATTATGGATATTTATCTAAGAGCAACATTGCTCTAAATGAACAGCAGTTAAATGTGATGGAAAATTGAACTTAGCTTTTCAAAATTAAAGGATACTTCAACCCATCTGGCATAGAAGGATAACTCTTGAAAACTAGCATGAGTTTATCGTTGATTAACATGTAACAAACCACAACATACCGTCCAAACTACAACTAATTCCCTATACTTTGAGAGCAGGTATTTTATGTTTATTCAGCTCAAAGCTAATTTAACAATCCAATAAATGTTTTCTGAGTATGTATTTCTGTCTTTAATTTGAATTCACTTGAAATTCTTGACAAAGCCATCAAACTTTTGTCCTACTTTATCTCTTAAAATAGAAGTAAAAGGTAGGAAACACTCATAGGAAAAAGAGGATGATGTGCAGAATGCCCGGCCAAATCTAAACCAGGAATGCAAATTGCGTAATACAAGGTCTTATTTTGTCTACTTTTAAGTCAAAAGGCATATTATCTGATGAGTTTTCCGAACATTTCTTTTTCCTGTATCTGTACCTCATAGCTGTGCTTAGCCACACAGCATGTTGCCTCCGAAGTGATGTTTTTTGGGATCATCATGGTCTTCATGGCCCTTAGAGGGGTGGGGTATGCTCTGGAGAAGCAGCAGCCCATGCACTGATAGAGTGGACGCTCTGTGGGGAAAAAATTGTTCCTCCTCAGCGTGCACTCCTCACATCCCACTGTAGAGAAACACAAAAAACAACGGAGATCTGTGACTGACAACAAGGAAACCTGTCTTGTCAGCAGAATATATTAATTAACACAGGAACAAATATCCCACATTAAAGTAACACTTGATTTACAATACTGCATGGGTTACTATTTCAGAAAAATATCATTACTACTTTTTTAGTTGTATAAATCTTACTGTTTGATAGGTCATTATTTGGGTAAGAATCAACTACATAAAGAAGAAAAGAGAGCAGGAGCAGATAGAGTCCAGCTGATCTCACTGAGCCCATTGTGGTGGCAGCAGTTTCCTAATAACACAGAGAAACAAAAAGAACCATAAATCAAAAGTGTGTTTAAAAAAACATGCAGTATTATAGAGGAAGAGAATGTTACCATGTTGTGAGTAAGTTTCCCTTTCATTGTCCGTCTCTGTGCAGGGCGTCTTTGTGCTGAGTACTTCTGATTCTCTCCAGGTAGATTTATACCTGCTGCCCTGCAGCCTGACTGTGACCACTTCCTGGATTAAGTGAGACCTACCAACCTTATCAGAAATCTCGGTGAACTGCTGGCCACTTTGCAACCTTTCACATAATCTCTTTAAAGCACAAAATGACAAGAACAAACGATGGAAACATGTTTTCATCATCCTTCCATCCAGACGATGGATGCTGCTTTAATCCCTGGATTTCTGTTACTTGGTAACTGGAGGTTATTGTTATTATGGTCATGTCACAGCACAGGGGAGGTTGTGAGTTTGATTTTCTCTTGTCCAATTAGGTTTCCTGAAAAAAACTTGTTTGTGGGCTGCAACGTGTTCAGAATTTTGAAAAGCCATGAGATTATTTTTAAAGCTGCTATATAAATGACACAAGAGTCCAAAAGCACATGTGGCTATTGCATCAACTTATCCAATGGGCAACACACATTTCAATACTCCTTGTTTTATATCTTAATGTGAAGAATTCGGACATTCAGAGAAATAATGACATTTTTGATAACATTTTCATTCATTCCTAGATGATAACAATAACAACTTAAGATATACAGTACTTTACAAAGCAACGTTACGAAGTGCTTTACTGAATAAAAGTGGACATCAAAAAAGAAAATAAAAGAGAAAACAAAAGAGAAGTAAAAGAGAAATGTGAGAAGGAGTGGAAGGAAATACAACAATGTACAAAAAGCTATAAACTACAGATCAAAGTAGGGGAAAACATCAGATAGATTCTGTTATAATTATTTTGGAGACTGCACCGACTATTTCTTCATGTGTATGCCTACAGAAAAGTCTAATTTTATAAAAGGTTACATTAAAAGTCTCTCAAAAAATTGAAAGTGGAATGACACATCATTACTAATCACTTGATATCTTGGTGTCTGATGCTTACTCTCTTGAAACATTAAAAAAAATCCTTTTTCTGGCAAATAAAGACAATAAGGTTTTAAAACTTGGAACTTTACACTGCTCCCTGTTCTGCAAGCACAGTTATCATAATGAAGTATTTATTCACAACACTGTATCAGTCAATATCAACATCTCTATATTGGATACTTTACATACTTTTAGACTTATTATAGTGTTGTAGAAGATTAATAATGTGATTTCAAACTCTTTACTGGAGTGCTGCCTTTCACTGACACTGCTCCTAGAACAACACAGTTTATTTAAAAAAAAAGAAAAAAAAAGATATTTTTCATGCATCTAATTAGTACAACCGAAACATGGAAATAATTGTTTTCAGTGTATTTTATAAACCTCTTTTTATTACACGAAAGCCATCTGTAGATTTCAGCTCAATTAGTTATTGAATGGAAAAGGTTATGAATAAATGGAGATGTTTCTAATAGTGCCTAAAGAGCATCCATCTGTCTGCCCTCAACCTTCAAAATGTCAAGGATGAATATGAATTTATTTATTTTTTCCGCCCGTGTGTTTACTTCAGTGCCCACGTCCTGTGTCCTTGGTTGTGCTGGTGATAAATCCTGAGCTAAAGACTCGTAATGCTACACTGAGGAGGACAAGATTTGAAACCACAGAGATTTTTGCTCAAATTGTTCCATTTTTACTCCTTTTCACTGAGATGAATTGTGAAATGTTTTCTTGTGTGTACTTAATGTCGTAATATTGTGTTTAAATACCCACTTTCAGCAGGTGCTGCATTGTTAATGGTTATGTTTACCTGTACTTTTATGACATCAGACAACAAATCCTGGATATAACACTTGGATATAACAGCGACACAGGTCAAGTTATTTGTACCTATGGGTAGGGTTGGTTTGGGGTGTGTCAGCTTTCTCTTTAGTAAAAAATACTGCACAGGATGAGACATGACTGATATGGTAGCAAAGTGCTCCGTCCTAAAAAAGAAACCCTCAAAAAGAGAAGAAATTTGCAATCAATAAAACAAAGAAAATATTCAATTATTGAAAAAAAGAACATATTTCTACAGAAGTCCTCATCTATCACTGTAACTTGTTGATCTTACAGATGACTGCTGAGACAAAGCTACTGTTTTGAAGCAAAAAATCATGTCACAAATTTTACTGATTTTCATATAGTTCAAGATGTGCTTGAAGTTTTTAGGAGACAACACAAGTCCCATTCATACCTTGTGAAAATTTTGACCAACTGGTAAATATAATCATCAACCATAATAAAAATAAAATCCTTCCCCTCTTTGTGTTTGATTTTTGCTGTATTTTGATCACATTTTCACTTAATACAAAAAAGTAATAGTATCATCTCTAAATGTAGAAATATTTTACAGAGATCTACTTCCCTTTTTTGCTGCCCTGTGTACAATACTATTTAAAATCATGGAGCGATGGTGCTGCTGGGCGACCTCATGAGGGGTTTTGGATAAAACATGTTTGACAGGTAAAGATTCAGATGTACAGTACATACTCTATATATTTGTCCTGCTGAACAGTAATAAGGGTTTAAAGGATGAAAGAGAGTTATTGGTCTGGGGCGGGATATTTAGTCAACGTGGTATTCTATATTTTTTACAGTCTATGGTTTCACATCATTCTCTGGACATGAGGCTTTACAGGGTTAACACCCCCCCTTGGTACTGTGGGGGAAAGAGTGGAGAAGACACAGACAGGTCCAAGGGTCATGTTTGTTTCATTTTGTTTTGGACCAACATGGCATCTTTAAATTATCTTTAAACAACTATCACAAAAAATCCAGAAACAAGTTCAAATCTTGGTGTTTTCTCTGTCATGAAGCTGATGGTCTGAACTATAATTAGAGTAGCAGTTGGAGAGGTCGATAAAAACAAGCAAGAATCTCAAAAATATAAATCACGTCTCAAAACATTTTTGTGATAGATTGAAACTGACCGCAGGTAAAGAGCGTTTACAAAGCAGCTTTCTGAAATATTCTGGAGGAATAGTTTCAACTGATTTTTGACATAAGCTTTTATATCACACTTCACATTGTTATTGCAACACAAAAAAATCATGATATATAGCTCAATTAAAAGATAAGGTGAGTTTTCAAACTACCATTCAAATTGGATTTGGAAGCTATACAATTCATTTTAACTCAGTGTTGTTTAGTAACATTTACAATGTTAAAAGCACAATTCTATACAACTGCTTGTCACCATTAACTCCAATAATGGTATGAGACATTTCAAAAAGGAATACCAGAGAGTTAAAGTCATGAACAGGTTTCATTTATTTTACATATTATATTTAAATGTTTTGCATATAATATAATGTGATCGCATTAATGTAATAGTTTTATTAATATTAATTTGTTTCATTTTACTTATTTTGTATAGAGCAGTTCAGGGGCTACACCCTGTTGCTTTTGTTGATGGGTACACAAGGCGACACTCTCTCCACACGGTGGCATGAGAGATCTGTAATACGCTAACGGTTTCAGACCTTAACTCATTCAGGAGCTTATGTTGCAAAGTTTTAGTTTTGCAAATAGATAAAAATTTAAGCAAACGTTGCCACAGACAAGCCAACAACACGCAATATGATGAGGATGGTGACCAGTGCTGAAACAAGCACAAAACAGACCTTTATCAGAAGGACAGTGCAGTTAAAGTGAATAAAATGCAGTTCAATCTAAACAAAGAATGTTGTCAGGCCTCAGACTCTGAAAATCTTCATTATTGAATGGCAAAGTTACCAAAGATCTGAATGCTTCATTTCCACTGTCATAATCTCAGTCTAAGTAGCAATCATCACTTGACCCAGGTTGATTTTTCATTTTTTTAAACAGGTACCTATGAACATTTCACAGCTATGGTCCCAGGAGTGTAGTCATACTACCCATGTCTTTCTTAAGTGCTCAATTTTCAATTTCAAGTCAAACCTGATTCACACTTCTTTTCTGTTGTGCCTTTCTCAGAAGAATCATATTTTTCTTATGTCTTGATTCTGAGAGAAAATTCTGCACTCAGAGTTGTGTCATATAACTAAAGCTCCAAAAACTGCTGCACATAACTCAACGCAATAGTGTATGGACCACTTGTTTGGGGAAAGAAAATCTTTCTTATAGGTTTGAGGGGGCGTCATACATCCAACAAATTATCTCACCGAGGGAGTTCTAGGAATTTAAAATAGCTTTTTTTATGATTGTCATGCAAAAAGGCATAGCAATTGAAAAATACTTTGCTAAAAGCTCTTTAATTTTTCTTTACTAGATAATAAAAAATAGAAAATCTAATATTATCGCCGTCAATCATCCGTAGAAACCCAGATATAATAATAATAAAATTAGATGTAATAATAGACCCCTTCATTTTATCCTAGATGGTATATCATTATGCAATACATTGTCACTGGCAATTTTCAAAAAATATATGATTCAAATAAGTAATTTAACCTCATTTAAGAGCGTCAACCTGTAGTGTTCAAAATATATAAAAGGTAGTATGTTCCTCGTTTGCTAGATATTTGTCAAACTTCTTCTTTAACAAGTTGACAACTATTTTTGTGATTCCTTTCAATGCAAGCAAAACGTGCAGGAATCTTTGCAAAAACATTGTTTGAAATATATTTTCCTAAAACATGAAGTACAGGAAACAGCCCGATGTGCAAACCAATCCCCATGGCTTACAGGTGATGAAGGTCATAAAACAACCAATCTTGGTGTTTCCCTTTTGAGACACTTAAGCACTCCTTTGTTCATGTGGCAGATAAGTGTTAAATCTATGAGAATAGTGACACGGTGTGGTGGAAAGTGGGACCTACCTCTGTTCTCTCCAGGCAGACACTTTGCATATACTGTGCAAATATTAAGAAATGTTACTACAACTGTATTTGCATGCTCAAGTACTCACACTATATTCATGTAATTTTAGATTAAGTATGGACTTGTGTAGGACAACATTTTGTCTGAGCGATTAAATATTTTTCTGTATTTCTAGTGTGAAAGAGGATGATAAGATTTCGACAATTATTCACACTCAAATATTCCATCGACATACTACATTTCTTTAGTTTTGTGACCTTAAAGTCAATTTCTAGCAGCTTCTACCAACATTGCACGGCACGTTGACTAAGCCTTAAAACTGTATTATTAACTAACACTTTTATCTGTCAAATGAACGTCGCTGCTGTGGTAAAATTACTCATTCCCAATAATGATGATGGATGCTGTGGATGACCTGCTGCTCCTCTGTAAAATGCATACAAGGCAAGCCCGTGCAGGGCTGTCCAAGAAACCCCATCGACGAGACAAAACTCGAGGCGTGAACGTGGCAGCCATTTTACATCATCAAGAGTGAATGACTGAAGCCGGATCAGTGCCGGGAGTTTTACACTTTTCTGTCTTTAAATATCACATTTATCTTCCTAAATAATCAACACCATACGCGTTGGTGATCCAGCGGCAGGTAGGGCGAATGCTTCTAATTAGTCCCGTGCTTGTTGCTTAAATGCTTGCTGAAAAGTCTGAATCGTGCGGTGCTGTTTCAAACAATGTGGAAACTGGTGGTGGTGGTTGGGAACGAGTTCTCCAGACCGGCTTTTTGAAAATGGACTCTTCCTATATGGCGGCACGTTGACAAACCACGCATCTAGCAGGCTAAACCTTTAGCTTTCAAGGCCTTGTTGACTTACACAAAATCTAAAACCCACACTTAGTGTATTGCTGGAGTTCATGCCTACAAATGACGCTCTAACAATGGCCTCACTGAAATTCCGTCCGAATTAGCATGCTAGCTCAGGTTAGCCTATTTTGACAGATCATGGAGTTGACATGCTCATTGTCATCGTACGCTAACAGCAGCTAACTGCCAAGTGCCAGTTAATTGAGCGAAACGGTGTAATTCAGCATATTAACTACGCTGGCGGATTGGCTTCGTGTCCCCTAAAATAAAAACTGCAGATGCATTGACAGAAATTGCACAGCAGCGCGTCATGTTATTGTCCCGATAAAGGTCCCGAGTTAGCTCCGAGCTCTAACGCTGGCCGTGCAAACTAGCCAGCTAGCTAGCAAGCCTTAACGTGTGCGAGTCGGTCCCTCCCCGCTAAATTTATCGAAACCATTACAAGGGTTTAGAAATGGGTAACCTTCCAAAAAATGTCAAATAAGCAAATTCCACACGCTATTTCTGTTTTTACACAATACACCTTGTTTCTTTGAAGTATTGTAGAAATGTTTTTAACCACAGAGACAGCACGTGCTTTCCGATATCTGGCCGATTAGCAGACACAGTGCAGAGATTGCATGATATCATTCAGAGGTTGATTTTATTAACGTTTCAGCAACATAGAAAATAACTGATCACTTTCTATGTAGTCCAGCGTTGCTAGACATGCTGTTCAGGAGAGCCGACAGATCGGTGCTCAACACAAGTTTACTCGCAGAATCAGCCAGTACAAACTCATGTGTGGTTATAAATGGACGAGTAGCTGTCAAAACAAACGTATAATCTACTCTTGACACAATATGTGCAGTGTAAGGGTTCGAAAACAAAATGTTAAATAGTGCACACATGCTCATTGGTCAGTCACCGGAAACCGGGTCTCAGTCTATGCTGGAACACGTGTATCGGCTATCTAGCCTGTGCTGAAGTCAGCAGAGAGAAGGTAAGCTAACATATAATTTAGAGACCAAAGAAGACCAGGCCTCTGAAACAGCAGCTTCCAAAAAAAGAGTTTTAATATAGCAAATGAACTATGCTCCATTTGCACAAACTTCAAATTTCAGAAGAGAAAGGAAAGTACTGTGTTATGGACACAAACATTTATTTTCTGTCGTTACAGGATGTGATTCTGTATTTTGCATTGTCTGTCTTGTGCACAGCACAATGTTGAACATCTGTCAACTGCCTATACACAGGTCTCTTAGCTTCTGCTCATGCAAGCTGAGGGCTGCAAGTGTTAGTCAGGATAGTGAAAAGTCTCTAGAAGAGAAAGCCTAACACAACCATGGTAACATGTTCTGCACATGTAGACGCTCCCTATGCATTGATTTAATGTTCCATTTGTCATGCAAAAAAAAAAAAAAAAATTCTGTTTCCTCGATCTGAAAGTGGTCAAACGTTTTTGACCTTGCAACTCTGAGACTTTGCACTCTCCTGAACACATGCCAAGTCTTGCCCTTGACCCAGGATTAATTTGGCTCATTGCATTTACACAGATTTCTGGAGACATGGCCACAGAACATATTAATGGAAATGGTCCAGAAGAACCAATGGACACCTCTGCTGCAGTTACCCATTCTGAGCACTTCCAGACTTTATTAGAAGCTGGTTTACCACAGAAAGTTGCTGAAAAACTAGATGAAATTTTCATAGCAGGTAAGGCACAATGCATATACTTGCATATTCAAATATGCAAATTTCTATGTTTTATCAATTTCTTGCATGTATTGTCATTTTATCACATTTTAAATGGGGGAATTGGGATCCTGAAGCAACTTTTTGTGGTTTCCTACCAAAATGGGTACTGCAGTGCTACAAAATATAAAATTACACATTACTAGTTTGAAAATGTGTAAATGATTTTAGCATTTGCATTCCCTACATAGTTGCATCATCACTGGTGTCAGGGCTAATCACTAATTCTCTCCCTGGGAGTTTCTTGTGAGCCTGTCCAGTATCTACTTATTTCTGTGAAGTTCCTCTGCTGCTCACAAAGGGGTGCAGAGGGGTGATAGGTGCTGATGTGTCAGCTACAGCTTAAGTGTCTCTTCCTTTGGTTGGATCTTTTAAGGTTTCTGAGGGTTGAGGCACAGTTTCAGAGTTTGGGGGTCACTCTAGGACTTGTTTGGTCAGTCAGATCTAGAAAAGTACCAGTCTGGCCTTTTTAGCCAGATGGGGCCGAGGCAGAAACAATGGCAGCAGCTGTCTGGTGTGTGGCTGCCTGGGACAGGTGATGGCCCCTCCATAGAGCAGAACGCAGACAGGCTCATTAGAAACTCCCAGCCACAGTATAGAGTGGCACTGGCATATCGAGTTGCACTGTCACATCTGTTGTGATTAGTTCTGCAAAAATGTGCTGGTTGGAGAGTAAAGTTCAGCCTGACAACTGAATACAGCTCCATCAGATTGGGAAGTTCCTGCTCCTCACTCCTTAGTGTAGTAATCATCTTTTGTCCATTTCACAGTTTCAAAGATTTTTGTTGTATAGTGACTCACATGCCTCTCTTTCATCTTTTAGGTTGTACATTCAATTTCCGTCACACAACAGTATTCTGGCGACTGTTTTTGTTAATAACTCGTCTTTACTCTCTGTTGTCATCTTTCCTTCAGGTTTAGTGTCACACAGTGACTTAGATGATCGAGCGATTGACGCCCTGAAAGAATTCCAAGTGGAAGGTGCTCTACAAGTCCTTTTGCAATTCAAGGACAGTGACCTCTCACATGTTCAGGTATGCTTATGACAGTATTGGTTGTTTTCTGATGCCTTTACACAGAGTGGACATTCGGTGCATTTGTACTGGCAGATTAAATAAAATTTAAAAAAAAAACCACTCAGCCTGATGCCAATAGTCATGTTATTATGTTCCCTAACCTGACATTCCTTTGATGAGGCAGCTGTAGAAAACATCAGAGTAAAATCTTTTTGGCTATTGAAAGCATCCAGGTGTAAATCCTCAATAATTTGAAAGCCTTGCAATTAAGAAAAAAATGAAATCTACACATTGAGGTCACACTTGGAGTGGTGTGCTCAGTATTGTCATCGTTATACTGCTTTTTGTTTCTTCTTTTTGTGAAACAGAATTTACTGGAGAACACTTGTCTTACAGTTTACTTCATCACAAAAAACAAATGTTCATGAATTAAGTAAACAGCAAGAAATGATCTGTACCATGCTGTGTTTTACTATGATGATGAGTTTATAGCAGCAGGTAGCGCTCAGCTTCTGCTCGTACACTAGAAAAGCAACCAGAGTCATTGCTGAGCTGAAATGCTTTGACAGGTAAAACACCTGTGTGAGAGTTAAGACAGTCATTTGATTTGAGCTGATAATCATAATCAGGCAATTACCATTTTTACGACCTTATCAATACATCCAGGGACAAAGTTCGTGATGAGTCAACAATCAAGATTGTTTCAACCATTGTTTGATATAACTAAGAACTTCTTTTTGTTTTTCACAGAACAAAAGTGCCTTTCTTTGTGGCGTGATGAAGACGTTCAGACAGAGAGAGAAACAAGGGACCAAAGTGTCAGACACCAATAAAGGACCAGATGAAGCCAAAATCAAAGTGAGAACTGATCCGCCGCTTAAAAATGTCGGGTGTATCTGGACAATTATAGTGACACAGAATAAAAAGCCTGCAGTTATGATCTATAAATGCTGTTTGTATAAAGATGTACTGGAACGCACCTGTAAACTTTCCATCTGTTGCGAAATTTCTTTTTTTTCCATTAGGTTTTAATCATATTGTTATTTAATGTTGTTTGATGATCAGGCTTTGCTGGAGAGAACTGGCTACACACTCGATGTGACAACTGGTCAGAGGAAGTACGGAGGTCCACCACCAGAGTCCGCCCAGTCAGGGGCCCAGCCCACCATCGGTACAGAGGTACAACCCTGCCACAGCATGTGACAGTGATGACTGTGTTTAGGAGTCGTTACTCATGGTTGAAGTGCTTTCCCTTTGGCTGAGGTGTCTAAATGATGACATTTTATCATTTGTAGTAACCATGGTTACAGTGATAGTTTACCGCTAAGAGCTGACTGGACACCTTTTCACCCTGATGCTACTTTTTTCTTGGTTTTATTTCAAGTGTAAAGTCTAAGAGTTCTCATGTCCCTCATCTCTCTTCCTTCTCCACCTGGCAGATATTTGTAGGCAAAATCCCCAGAGACCTTTTTGAGGATGAGTTGGTTCCGCTGTTTGAGAAAGCCGGCCCCATCTGGGACCTCCGCCTGATGATGGATCCTCTCAGTGGCCTGAACAGAGGCTATGCCTTTGTCACTTTCTGCACTAAAGAAGCTGCACAGCAGGCTGTCAAATTGGTATGCTTAGTCTCCTGCAAGTATGAGAAAACGAGTCAGGGTGTGTCAAATTAGAGAAAATGCACTCGGCATTGAATTATTTTGCACATAATTTTACGTATAAAAAAATGTCTTAGTATACAGATGACACACTCCTCATGGACCCATTGTGAGCAATTTGTCACTTTTTTCTCCTTCTCTTATTTAAACTGTCCTCTTTTCTTCAACAGTGCAACAACAGTGAAATTCGACCAGGTAAACACATTGGTGTGTGCATCTCAGTGGCCAATAATAGACTGTTTGTTGGCTCCATCCCCAAGAGTAAAACAAAAGAGCAGATTGTTGAAGAATTTGCAAAAGTCACAGGTGAGTCAGCATTATCCTTAGAATTCTCACTCCATAATACTCATTGTGATATTTATTCCACTGCTCTGCTCCCACATTAAGTTTTAGATCATTTTCATTTGAATCTTATTACTGGAGCTTTGTTGTGGAAGTCTGTGGGTGGAGTTTTAGAAGTGGAGAGATGTGGAGAGCACTTTCTCTTTAAGTGTCCAAATGATGACCTCATTACTATGCTGGAGTGACTCACGTTACTATGATGGTTTACCGCTAAGATCTGACTGGGCACTTAAGAGAATAAATTAAGTTTTCTATCATGGCTTAGTTTCAATTTTTTTTTTTTATTTTGAAATTAATTATTCAATGCGTGTGGCTGTTTCCTAGAGCAGATTTAAGGACAACTTTTTTTAGGGGATTTCATTGATGTAACTCTTCCCTCTCTCTTCCCTGTTGATCTTCACAGAGGGTCTAAATGATGTCATATTGTACCACCAGCCTGATGACAAGAAGAAGAATCGAGGCTTTTGCTTCCTGGAGTATGAAGACCACAAGACGGCAGCTCAGGCCCGCCGCCGGCTGATGAGCGGCAAAGTGAAGGTGTGGGGTAATGTGGTCACCGTGGAGTGGGCTGATCCCATTGAGGACCCTGACCCAGAGGTCATGGCCAAGGTAAGAAACAGGGACAGGTGTTAATGGAAGAATGTTGTCAAATTATCTCTGATATTAAAATGTCCCCAAGTTTATCTGTCCCCTTTCTGCAAAAAAAAAAACAAAACAAAGAACTTTGTTTCCTTAACCAGGTCAAGGTGCTGTTTGTAAGGAACTTAGCAAGCACTGTCACAGAGGAGATACTTGAAAAGACCTTCAGTCAGTTCGGGAAACTGGAGCGGGTGAAAAAACTGAAAGATTATGCCTTTATCCACTTTGAGGAAAGAGATGGCGCTGTGAAGGTATGGAAAAATAATCCCACAAAGCAGACACACCGGGCATTTCTTACAAACTAAAAACTGAAGTCTGTCTAAACTCTATGATCTATACTTCCCAGGCTTTGGGTGATCTGAACGGCAAAGACCTTGAGGGAGAGCACATTGAAATTGTCTTCGCCAAGCCCCCTGACCAGAAGAGGAAAGAGCGTAAAGCCCAGAGGCAAGCCGCTAAAACACAAATGTAAGACAATGTACACACCCTGTTGGCCACACATTGATTAAATGAAACTTGCTGAAAAGTAGAAAGTCACATTTATGATGCATCTGAATCCACTCGCAGGTATGATGAATATTACTACTACGGGCCTCCACACATGCCACCACCCACCAGAGGGCGAGGCCGAGGAGGGCGGGGAGGTTATACTTACCCCCCTGACTACTACGGCTATGAAGACTATTATGATTACTACGGATATGACTACCACAACTACCGGGGCGGCTATGACGACCCTTACTATGGTTACGACGACTTCCAGGGGTCCGGGAGAGGCCGAGGAGGAAGGGGTGGGGTCAGAGGTAGTGCCACTCAGACCAGGGGCCGTGGAGCTGTCACACCAAGGGGCCGACTGGGTTTCTCCCAGCGAGGGGGACCTGGAACGAGCAGAGGTTAGGGTGAACTTTTCTGTGTTCAGCAAGGTCTGGGGAGGGGGCAGTATTAGTCACACTGGTTTCCAACAATAGCTTCGATTGATGCTCTCAGAAAAAAAGAGACTAACTAGTGACTAATAACGTGCTTTGTGGCTCGGTTTATTTTTCACTGTCTTTTTCTCTGCTTGAAATCCATTTTCAGAGTTTGCATTTGATCTGCTAGATGGGAACACAGTTTATCTGAATGAGGCACAGCAGCTCTGCAGAAAAAAGGGACTTGATTTTAAAGAAAATTAAAAGTTAAGGATCTACATCTGTTGAGTTGTTTTGAATTGATTTTTGGTAATTTTAAGACTGCATCCCCCAAAAAAGACAAGTGTACTACTGCTTGTTAGCTTTGTCTACTCCCTGTGAGATGTCGTCTCTCATTGCTGGGAGTCAGATTGTTTGCCTGCAAAAAAAAGTCCCTTTCAATAAACAATATTCTTACAACCGGTCAAGTCCCACGCTGTGGCCAAACTGTCCCAAGTTGGAATTTTGATTGAGCTATAATTGTCAGGATTGATGTAAAATGTGGATGTCTGTGTCTGAGTGTCTTGTCCATGTCCTAACTTTCTCCCTCCTGTTGTTTGTCCAGCAGGGAAACGGGGCCGAGGGCGGTCCTGACCTGTCACAGCGGATACTGACTTGATGTGTGGGGTTACACCGTAAGCTGCAATGGATGTTAAAAGAAAAAAGAAAAAAAAGAGAACGACAAAAAAGGTCCAATGATATTCCAGCCTTACAGAAGAAGCATCCCCTCCTTGCCCCTTTTTTAATTTAATTATTTTCTGAAACTGCCACCTTAAAAAAAGAAAGATGGATGATTTTAAATCACCATAGCCTATTTGCCCTGCACCCTTGTACCCAGCCTCTGATAAACAGAGCTGTGTATTGCCCTTACAATCTCCCCCTTCCCTGTCCCTGAACATGCCATTTTTAAATAATTATTGAAGAATTTGCACTTTTTAAGTTTTTAGGTTTGAAGTGGCTCAAAAGAGCTTGATGCTATTGTATATTTTTGTGCTAATCGCAATTTTTATTGTCGGAATATCCATGTCCAATCTTAATCGTTTGATCTGGATGTTTGACAGAGAACATTTGCAGGTTTTAGGGTGTACCCACCTGGCATGGATAAGTCAGGCATTCCAGGAAGTGGTTCTTTTCAGAACTAGTCTTTAAAGGGTTGGTTGACTACCTCAGTACAGAGGACTAAACTACCCGGCCTGTACTGTAAATAGGGAAACTATATTGATGAAAGCAGGGCTTGTTTTTAAACAAAATATGCACAAGAGCTGCAGCACTAAAGCGATGTACTTAATGTAATATAGTCATTTTAGCTGCAGCTCTGACACTGCAAACAGTCAAACTGGGCATGCAAAACAATCTCATAAGATGAGTCTGAACAAGCCCTGCTTTTATCCTATTTTGAACTGAATTAGCCGCCTTGCTTCTTCAGAGTATGTAGTTACTGGTTGTATAGTTTTCGGATAAAATGTTACTTTTGTAAAGGCTTCAAAATCGGAGGTATCCAGCTGCCTTTGATTTAAAAAAAAAAATTAAAAAACAAAAATAAAGCCCTGCAGTGTCCCTTTTGTGCCACTGTATTATTCCAGTGGGTTTGTTTTTATATCGATACAACACATTTTCAAACTTTAACTGAATAATTTAAAACATCAGTGTCCAATATACAAAAAATCATGTCAACCTTAAATGATCCCTTCCCAGCTCTGAAGACAGCAACTGTGTTTAAGATCTTTCAAGATAATCTTGATGGATGACTGAATTGCCATATTGCCCAATCAGTGAGCATGTGTGCCTAACATGAGCTTCCAGGATTTGGTAAGGGATCATAGTCACGTAGTGGTAGAAGGGATACTGCAGTGAATGATTTCTATTACCGGGTATAGCATAAAGGAAACTGCTCTTCAATCCCAGTTTTCTATACAGTTAACTCCCTCAATAAAATCATAACAACCACCTTTTGAAAAAAAGATGTTAGCAGTTTTAAACTATTGTTGGTGGCCAACAACGTTTTTTGCATTCCTGCAAATAAATTGTTTTATACTGTAAAATGGAGGTGAGTGTAACTTATTTTTGTAATAAAGTTTTTGATTTCTATCTGTGTCTTACTCTTTGGATAAAATCTTGATAAGATACAAATTGGTCTGTGTTTGATTCAGTTTCAGTTTGTGTATTCTCCAATTTTTTTTCTTTTTAACATATCCTTTTTGGGAAAGTGTAAATATTGTCTCTGAATGGTAATAATAAGCAGCAGTGCTAAAGGTATGATTAAGGGATGGTATATGCCTACAAATGTGAGCAGCTTTAACGCAAAAACGGAATAAGTCTAGCACGTTTGAAGATGAAATAAATCAGTATTTTTAAATTGTAATGCATTGAACATTGAACCCCATAAGTGCACCATGAGTTCAAGCACTTGTAACAGTAGAACTAAGCTGTGTATGCTGCATGGTCAAGGAGGACACAGGGGCAGGTTTATAGCAGCTTCAGTCAGCTATAATATCTTTTTGTAGACATTTAGGGTGATTGTATTCTGAAGACTCAAAAAGATGACCCCCTACCCAGCCTCTTGGAGAGCCTGTAAAATACCCAAAGATAACAAAGAAGCTTCATTACCAAAACATTGCTTTTAAACAGTCCTTTTCTTTTTGAAGGAAATAATTACTATAATGTAAAAAAAATAATGTATGGAAGCCCAATACTGCCTGTTAAAAATATAAAAATGAAAAACTGGGCTTTGTTGAGATTTTTTATATTTATTTTTTGCTCATATTATGTTGAAATTTTGGGATAAAAAAATTCTGATTTGATAACCTAAAAATTAAAAATGTATTATCTTACATATTTTTTTATACCTGTTTATCTTATAATGTAGACTTTTCACCCATAAGTTTGACTTTATTATCTCAAAAATCAGAAGTTATTACAATTTTGACTTAACCTTAACCATTTTGAATGTTTGTCTCAAAATTTGGACTTTTTTTATCTACTAATTTTGTGGTTTATGAAATCCGACTTATCATTACATTATACAATTTTGACTTTTTAATCCATAATTTTTTGACTTCATCTCAAAATTTCCATTTTTTATCTAATGATTTTGACTCAAAACTGGGGCTAAAAAAAAAAAAGTCTCAACAAGGCCAGGTTTTTATTTCTACGTTTATAACTGGCGGAAATGGGCCTCCATAATAATTTCTCACCACATGCTTAGAATAACGCCTATAGCCTAGTCCAGCACTTTATGATTAACATCAATTGTCTGAGAAAAACCTAGACATTTTGGGGTATTTTATAAAATCCTCCCGGACATAATTTAGCAACCACAAAGGAGAACATGGTCACCCTGTGTTATGATTATGAATCTGTATTTGGTGCGCATTTCCACTACGGTGGCCCACGTTGTTTTGTACATTAATTTTTACACCTTGCAGCACATCTTCGAGATGGTGTGTTCTCCCTCTGAGTTTTCCTCGCCTCTCGCGGTGGTCTGAGGACTACAGACCTGCTACAGACTCAGGCTGCGGCTGTGAGCGCAGCGGAGGTGACATCATGCGTATCCAGCGCCGACGACCAGGCAGAGACCGTTGCCCCTCACCGGACCCGAAATGACAGCCAGCGCCGCGCAGCCATTAAGCGGAGCAGCGCCCGAGTGTAGAAACTGTCTCCTCACAAACGATGCTGCGTAATTGACTGAAATCCCGCGGTGCTTTACAGCTGTGCTCGGCACATCGTCTCTTTTACGCTAATCCTTCACGCACGCAGCATTCGTGTTTGTTTATTTATTTTTGCCAAATCATGATGGTGCCTCTCCTGGACTACAGAGAAAAATGGCCCATAACATCCACCGTACATAAACAGTAAGTGCACGAGCGCATTAATAAAATCACAGCAGCTCACTTGGTCTGTAGTGAAGAGAAGTGGCACCAAAGCAGGCGAAATGATTTCATATTGACGCTGTTTGGCTGCAGCGCACCTGCTCTTATTTTCGTGCTGTCATTCAGGGGTGTTATCTCTGTTTTTGCAGTCATATTGTGTAGGCTGCACGTTCAAAGGCTGCCAACGCGACGAAGATGGGATGTATCACAGCTTTTCTGAGGAAAATGAGGCACAGGGTGAAGGTGGAGCGGTTCAGAGAGCTGGGACGACAGTATCCAGTCTTCTGCTTCCTGCTGCTGGTCCTGCTGCTCTCCACTTTGCTTTTAAACAGGTAACATCCCCACATTCAAACTAAATCAATGCTATTATTACATATAAATGCGCTAATATTAGGACATTCCCTCTATTTTGACAGGTACATACACATTATAATGGTGTTTTGGTCCTTTCTGGCTGGAGTCATCACTTTCTACTGCTCTTTGGGGCCTGAGTCTCTGCTGCCCAACATTTTAGCATCCATCAAACCAAAGACAAAGGTGGGTCTGCAACCAAGGATTAGTAAATGCTTACAAAAAGAAACACTCATGTGACTTTATGAGATGGATAAGGTGATCAAACATCTGCTTTGCAGGGACATGTTGGTTGAAAAATAATTTCTGATTTTCCAAAATCAGTCAGACTTAAACAGACCAATTATACATCTGCAGTTGGTCTGTGATGGTCATGAAAAGTATTGAGAAATTTTTTGGCCCATATTAAGTCAAATTTTGAGATACGAAGTGGAAATTTTGAGATAAAAAGTAGAAATTCCGCAATAAAAATCAAAAATCGAGCTTAAAAGTAAAATTAATGTGATAAAATGTCAAATTTAGAGATAAAAAGTCAAAATTATGGGTTAATATTTTGAATGAATTCTGAGTCAATGTCAAAATTCTGAGGTAAAAAGTCAAAATTTTGACACAAAAAGTTGAAAATTTAAAATAGAATATTTAAGTCCAAATTCTTGCATTTTAACTCAAATGTATGACTTAATATGTCTGAAAAAAGAGATCTGAACCATGCCAGTTTTTTATTCTCTATATTTTAACAGGCAGAAACTGACTTTAATTTATTCCTCGTTTACATTATAGAAAATTTTTACTTCGAGCAAAAGCAGTGTTTTAACAAATGTGTGGGTTATGAAGTTGCTATGTCGTACTTAAGTGTCTTTAGGTTTTCTCTCCAAATAGCCAGGTAGGGGGTTTTCTTTTTGGGCTTTTAGAATATGACCACTCAAGATATGGATGCATGGTTTATCTTAAGCCCTGTGGCTGAGAGTCAGGATCAAGGGGGAAAAATTGATATATTAAATAAATAGGGCACACCCCCCTTGATTTGGGGATTTCACAGTGAATAATGAATAAGATCCATGTTCTAGCTTTATTCATGTAACATGTTTCTTTCTTGTGCAGACGTACCAACAGGAGCTGTTTCCACTGGGCCACAGCTGTGCTATCTGTGGAAATATCAAATGCAAAAGGCACAGGTGAGATACCTGGTTCTGTGGTGCAGGGGGTAGCTGGAAGTGTGGTTGAATTGTTGCTTGATGACCTTAAAATCTGAGTTATCCTCAGCTATTTATTTACAAAATGTAAAGGTCATTGGATTAATTTGAGAATGAGTCTACGTCCTTCTGCCTCTGCTATCATGTCACAGAAGCTTACCCTCAAAAACACTTGTTTATCAAAGCAATGGATGGTGTCACACTGCCCTCCAGTGGTCATTTTATGCACAATGTACAATCACTTATTCCTTTTTTTCTTTTTGGTAGGCCCACTTTATTACTGGAAAACTATCAGCCTTGGCTCGATCTGAAAGTTCCCTCGAAGGTGGATGCTTCCCTTTCGGAGGTAAGGATTACTCATAATTAATCCAAATAGTGACTAAATTCAAAATTTCTCATAAGTTTTTTTGATACATTTTTTCTAATTTTTTAGATCTTGGAGCTGGTTTTGGAAAATTTTGTCTATCCATGGTATAGGTAAGAGTTTTGTGTATTTTCTTCACTATGTTACAAAAATTCCACTGTATGATATGTTGTGACAGATGTGACTCTTATGCTTCTTTTCAGAGATGTCACTGATGATGAGGCGTTTGTCGATGAGCTGAGAGTGACTTTGCGTTTCTTTGCAGCTGTGTTAGTGCGCCGAACACAGAAGGTAAAAAGAAAGAGTCAAAATTTTGGATAATGAGGCAACATGTTGAAGTTTTATGTTTTCTTTTCTCTCAGGTGGACGTGGCATCACTAATCACACAAAAGCTTCTTAAAGTTTCCATGAAGCACATTGAAATTATTAGCAAAGCCAGACAGAGAGGTGAGGCTTATCAGCATAATTCACTGAGTCTTGTCTGTGTGTGCGCTGTGTAAAGAAGCCTATCCTCTCTCCTTTCCTCCTTTGTAGTGAAGAACACTGAGTTTCTCCAACAAGCTGCTCTGGATGAATACGGTCCTGACCTGCACGTGGCTCTTCGCAGTCGCAGAGATGAGCTCCTTTACCTCCGGAAGCTCACTGAGATGCTTTTCCCCTACATCCTGCCACCCAAGGCCACAGACTGCAGGTAAGTCTGTTTCTGTCGTAGGAAAACAAAACATCCAAACCTCACCGGACTGTACTGTCCCTCTGAGAGAAACTCTGACACCAAACTAACGTAGGTTAAGATTCCTCTTTACTCTCTAAGTTTCTCATTTCTTGCTGCCTTCTCTTAGATCTCTCACTCTCCTTATAAGAGAAGTCTTGGCTGGTTCTGTCTTCCTTCCTTCATTGGACTACTTGGCTGATCCTGTGAGTGTAGACCAATTATCAGCTTTTTTCCTCAAAGCCAATACCTTTTCCTAAAACTCTTCTACAGATGCAATTTGTGAATTTACAGCCCCGATTGATCTTGGTGTGTTTCAGTCTGACTTGCTGCTTTATTATTTCAGGACACAGTGAATCACTTACTCTTGATATTTATCGACAATTCCCCTGTAAGTATAAGCTGAACTCCATATCAGCGTTAGAGCACAAGAGCAGAGAGTATTTGAGTTTGCACCTTGTTGATGGTGACACAGGTTTCTGTCTACATGTGCACAACCAGCCTGAAGCAGCCACAGAGCCCTCCTCAACAATGGTTCCTTTCCTTCAGAAGTACGCTGACATCCGCAGCAAAAAGACATCTGTGAGTTTTATAACATAATCCCAGGGAGACAAACTGCAAAACTGTATCCAAGTGTTTGTGTCTAAAAAAACATCTGGTCAGACTTGATATGAGCCAAATTCACCTGATGAGTCCGAAAGGCTCTTAACCCTCTGAATCCCAAACCCACAGGCAGGAACAAACCATTTGTCCAATTTAACGGCTTAAAAAAATTGCTTAATTGTACCTGAATGTATCACAAGTGATGTAAGTAACATGTCTAAGCCTTCCGCAAGAGACGTGAGGATCTCATTGACATAGCTTTGATTCTCATTTCTTTTCCAAAAAGGAATGTTTCTTTTAACTAAATTCTGTAAAAAAACAAATGCTTCTTCTCTATGCTTCTTACTTCTTTTATGAATCCCTGAATAATGGATATACATCCTGTATCCCGCTTTAAAACCCTTTGAATTTTGCTACCCATGGCTTTGTCTTGCAGGTGTAAAATTCCTGTAGTTTCATAGTAGTAGCACTCTGTAGTAGTAGTTGTAATTGTTGTAGTTTGATGATGTTGTACTACCCAGGAGACACTGTTTAGTTACATTTCAGTTTAGCAATGGTTGTCCTGAACTCATAGAGGTGTAGGACTTCATACTGCATTGATAAATGAGACCATAGTGGGTAAAAGTAGAAATTCAAACATTAAATGTGTAGTTTTTTTGAATGTAGTGCCACCACCAATATCATTCCTATGTTTCTTATGCTTGAGGGTAAAAGAAAATGTGTAGTATACACTAATTCCTTATTTTTTCAACTTTTCAAAGGATAAAATCAGAGAAAATCTTTTCTTGTTTTCTAATGATTTATAGCTTTAAAATGTGTTACACTCCATGAAGACATAAATGTGTTACATCAGATTACAGCCATACTTTTTCCTGAATCTAAAGAAGAGCAGAACTTTATTTTGTAGAGAAAAATGTGACCACATTGACTAAAAATGGGAATGGGAAATGACCAGAAACTGCTTGGGATTCAGATGGTTAAACAAGATACGAAAAAAATGAGGGCTGAATTGCTCGAAGTGAATAAAAAAATGTTATGGGATAAAAAAATGTACTGGTTAGGCTTCTTGAATTAAAACATTATTTCCATTTCAAGAAATTCACCAGGCATATGTTCTTACCGCATTGTCAGACTTTTTCTTTTTACTCACTTCAAGAAATTCAGGCTGCACTTTATCTTTTATGAAGACATTTTTGGGGTCTTGACAGAAAATTTTGGCTTGTATTGGTTCTGATATCATGTTTATTATGAGAAATGAGACATTGATTAGATTTAGTGTACTAGAATACATGCAACCTCCAACTTTATTATACCAATAATGTTGGTCGAGTTAAATATACAGAGTGTATCAAGTCTCAAGTCAGGGAGGTAAACAAGTAATTTGATAGAAAAACATCAGTATTTTAAGGTCACTGCCTCTCTTGATTGTACTTTCTGTACCTCATCAGGTGTTGAAGCTGGAGCTGAAAGAAATCAGAGAACAACAAGACCTTCTTTTTCGTTTCATGAACTTCCTTAAGCAAGAAGGAGCCGTCCACGTGCTCCAGTTCTGCCTCGCAGTTGGTGAGCATGTCCAAAATCTGTATAATGTTCTATCTTCCTTACTTTCACTCATCACTGTGGGAAAGATTTGCTAAACAAGTGATGTGACTTTCTGAATTGTAAAATGCAAATGCCCCTCAAATAAGTGATACAGCTTAGTTCAATTAAAGTCTGTTTACACTAGTTTAATTTAACTCTAATTCAAAGTCATGCAGAAAAAAATCACTGCCAATTCAGAAATTATCAAAAAAATGAACAAAAACAGGCTTCAATCTCTAAACCTTTCAGAGGAATTCAACGACAGGATACTGTGTCCGGAGCTGTCTGACTCAGAGAAGATACTGCTTCATGAGGAGGTAAAGAAGATCTATGAGACCTACTGTTTGGACGAGAGTGTGGATAAAATCCGCTTCGACCCCTTCATAGTGGAAGAAATACGCAACAGTATGTGACCAGCATCTTCCTAGAGCTACCAAAATATTTCTGATCTGAAAAAGTCTGTATCTCAACATGATGATTTTTGTTTGAATTGTCAGTTGCAGAGGGTGCGTATGCAGATGTGGTGAAACTACAGACGATGCGATGTTTGTTCGAAGCCTACGAACATGTCCTGTCCCTGCTTGAAAACGTCTTCACTCCCATGTTTTGTCACAGTGACGAGGTCAGCATCTAAGCTTAATAATTCATCATTTAACTCACTTTCTCCCAGCTCATGACACATTTTAAAGACTCATACTGTTTATATCTGTTTGTCCTGTTCTGCTTCTGAATACAATACAAAGCCTAAACTGGATGTTCGTATCCTGGGCTGTTTGTATCAGAAGTTACAAAACTTGTATGCCAAACAGTGAACTTTTTTATTTCATGACTCTCTTGCGCTATTGTCTTTCGATTTCTCAGCTGCCAACCACTATTGGCCACGTCATCAATACTAGAAGTGTAACTGGCCAATGAGTCGACACTGGCCTTACGCCAAGCTGCCAAGCCGAATTTCACCCCTCAGAGAGTGTTTCATTGAATACAGCTGGGTGGACCAGAGCGCAGTCATTGTCCACACTAGGCCACAACCCTGCACACTGTGTCTGGAAAATAATGTTATTTTTATACCCCTGACACAAACAGAGCAGCTATGCTTTTTATTAAAGCAGTAAATGATCACTTGAGACTTTTAGCAGAACAGTTCTCTGGGTTAAGAACTTGCTATCTTTGACCTGAAATTAATTCACAGTATTTGTTTTTTTCATGTCGTTCTCCAGTATTTCCGCCAGCTTCTAAGAGGGGCTGAGTCCCCTGCCAGGAACTCTAAGATGAGCAGGTAAGTTTTGCTTCACTAATTCTTGATTTTAGTCTGATGGTTATGCTCACATGTTGTTATTTTTGAGCCATCGATCAATTCACAGAAAGCAGTTTAACACAATTTCTCACTGGTACTTTATCTTTTGATGCATCAATTGTTCTGTGTGCACCCACATGCATCCAGAGTTTCCCTAATTTTTCACATAATTATAAAGAATAAAGATTCAAGTAGTTAAGTCATCAGTGTTTAAAGGTTTGAGTGAAAAGTGAGACTACATGAGTCCAGGTATGGACTGCCATGTTTCTATTTCGGGGTGCGGTGTGTATGCGGCCATGGGGCGCTGCCACTAACTCCTTGTGCATATTGTTCCAGAAATAGCCTCAGTATGGATGACATCCGGTGAGTATAAGGCATCAGTGTGTGCTGATTGAAGTATAAAAAATGAAAAAACAGTGGCTGGCTGATGAGTGCTGCTGCACGCAAGTTACAAACAACACATCATTCTCGCCTGACTGGTCCACGGAGGAACATGTGCTGCTGTTTTATTAGAGTCGATCTATGCTCGCTGCCACCTGCAATCAGGGTTTCGACTCAATGAGCACAACTTGATAAGATGTTAATGGTGTTTAATTTTTGGCTAATCTAATTTCACTGCTAAATAGGGATTTTATTTGGTGCCTGTGTTGCGAATCCTAATGAGAGAAGGGTGCGAAATGTGACCTGAATCAGCTTACGGTGTTAATCATAGCGCATGAGTCATCATTAACAGTTTGACAAAGATGCTAATCAGGAGATAGAATACAGGCAGTGTAACTCTGGATTAGTTTTTAGTGTCGTATTTATTCTGCACTACCCGAGACCAAGACTTTTGAGAGTTGAGACATAGTCAAGACCAAGACCATAAAAATCAATTTTAAAAACCATGAAAAGCTTGAACACTTAAAGATCAGTGTCTGTTTCAACTCGTTTACTTTTGAATACGTTTTACAGACAAAACAAGGCGTCTGCAAACCTTTCTCAAATCTCAAAGCACAACATGTAAAATGACCAAATCTTACTAAACTTGTTCAACTGAATTCTAATGAAATATAAATCCTTGTATTTGTTTCAAAACCACCGATAAGTTCAGAATTATTTTTAATACCTGAAAATAAGAAGTTTATCAGGTGAATGAGGCCTGAAGTGTTCAGAGGTATTTCTAACTAGAAATAAGATGGACTAATGTCTGAGTCTTTGCAGGTGTCTGACTCATAAGGCACTTGAAAAGATTTCTAAGGAGGTAGAACAATCAGTGAGCTCACTGTAATTTTTCAGTTAAATTACAACATTAATTAATCAGTAAGAGTTCAACTGAAAATGAGTTATTTAATTATATCACATCAATGAAGTTGAAGAATGGCAGATCAGAGCTGGTCTTGACAGGTCGTGAAAGAAAATGCTTGACAGGTAAAAATGCTTTTGAGTTTTAGACAAGACCAAGACATTCAAAATTAGTTCTCAAGTACCACAGCTTTGTTAGTTTTGGCTTCATTTTATGAAATTCATTACATAAAAAAGACTTTGGTTTGCAAACAAAATGACAAAATGGCTGTACTACACAGCTCTCTCGTGAAGAGAGCGCTCTTATATTGAAGGCACGTTTCAAAACAGCACAACTTATGCCACTCAAATGAAATAATAGCAAGTAAGAGGCACTCCATTCAGACAATAATAGAAGTAAAAAAAACAACCACAAGCTTCAACTCCCTTCATGTCTGCAGTTCAGTAACCAACCCCCTTCATTCTGCTCATCTGTCCACCCCCTTTCTCATCTCTGTATTGCCTCCACCGTGCTGTGTCTGTGACTGCGTGTTCACTTTGACTCTGTAACCACCATACTGCCCGCCCTGGTATGATCCACGACCCTTTCCCTCCTCTTGCCCTTGGGACATGACCCTGTTCTGCTTATAGTTCCTGGGACTGGAGCCCTGAGTCTCCGTCCTCACTGTTCACCGCCTCTGGCAGCTCTTCACCTGCATCTTTTAACTCCCTTCATGCCCAGTCCACGTTCACAGCCTTACCATACGGCTCTCTATCCCACCGCCACCCATCACCCAAGTAAGTCAGGGTCCATCTGTGTGTCACAGGTCGCTCAGTGTGATGTCATGCTGTCCACTTTCTCTTTCTTCGTCACTCCTTTCCACTTACCTGCAAGACACCTGCATGATGGGACTGATGCACGAGACCCTGTTTTTAATTTATGTGTCTGTCTTTTAACACTTTTGGATTTGACATTTGTTTTGAACAGTGTAGTGACTTTTTCAGTGCCCAGTTTTGTGGTGTATCATCACGGTTGATACAGTGATTTCGATATCAGACACTCCCACAGAGCACCTGTAATGTTGTGTCTTTTCTGGCTGAATTTTGTTGTCACCATAAAAATTTGTAATCCTCCCCAAACCAGACATCTGTCCATGAAATCACTGCTGTGTGCCGTGTCTGCTTCTGACCCTGCTGCTGCCCTTAAACGACAACCCAGGCATTTCATTGTGAGATGGCTGTGAAGTGGTGTTTTGGCTTTGGGTTTGGCTACCTTAGCTTTTCCCCCCTCATCGTACAGTCTATCTATGCAGTCTGCAGCTCCTCGCTTCTCCCTCTGCTCTCTTCTACAGTTCCTTTGCTGTCACATCTTTCAGGCTGCATGCGCTTTGCGAGAGCCATGCGCACCTCCTCCTTCATGCATTGTCTAATAAGCTCCCTGTATGGCCTGCAGGAACACGTCAAAGAGAGGCGAGTCCTTTGGGATCAGCCGCATTGGCAGCAAGATCAAAGGAGTGTTCAAGAGCACAACCATGGAGGGGGCCATGCTGCCATCCTACGGGCTGGTGGAGGGAGAAGACGATATGGTGAGGCTGGTTTCAAGTATTCAGAGACCTAATTATTGTTGAGATATGTGAGTGGAATACCACAGACTACTTTAAAACATAAATCAAATCATCCTGTTTGCCCATTTCCAGACTAATTGTACATGCTTGCTTTCAAGTGAAAAAACAAGAAGTTGAAAACATTCTTATTTATTCTTTTAACTTAACCAAACATGCAACTGCAAAAAGTAACATCAACACAAAGTGCCTGTATTATTACTGCAACAACCACATGGTGGTGTTGGTGAATAACAAAAGGAAGGCTACATGTTTGCATCTCAGTTCCCCATATTGATGTCACGAGCCTTCAATCACTGCTTTCTTAAGAACTTCATTTTCAGACAAATTTTATACAGGGATGAGTGCCTTTTCACATTTGAACCAATATGGTGCAGATGCCCCATACCTGGAAATCTGTACCAGTACTCAACAATACTCATTTTTGGTACTTTTGTGTGTGCTTATGTGGCAGTACATGTTTATTGATATAATGATAAAATTTTAAAGTATTTTAACTTATCATATTTATTTCTCAATATATACCAGTAAACTTTGACAAATATATCAATGCAACATTAAAAGGTTGTACTGTGACATCATAGTTGTTTCCCAAATTTCCACAACATGAAAACCTTTAACTACAACTTTAATTACAACTTGATAAATCAACTACAACTACGCAGTGTTTTGCTTAATAATGCAAAAATGAAAAAACAGCTCTCCTTCCC
This sequence comes from Thalassoma bifasciatum, assembly GCA_008086565.1. Classification (NCBI taxonomy): domain Eukaryota; kingdom Metazoa; phylum Chordata; class Actinopteri; order Labriformes; family Labridae; genus Thalassoma; species Thalassoma bifasciatum. Next base: position 87,494 of record RPOG01000290.1, on the reverse strand, counting down.
TTTGTCTGTCATTCCACTTTCCCACAGTCCTAGTGATGTATTTAGGAACTGAAACACAACACTGTTTGATTTCACACAAATCAGTACAAGGTACTGTTGACAGAATTTGGTCAGTATATACAAAAGTACCAAATTTGGTACCCATTTGTACATTTATGTATATATTCAGTTGAAGAAATAGAGTTATGAAAAAATGCTCTGTCAGCCCCGGTGAAGCTTGATTGATTAACATGAGTTAGCAAGTCCTGTAAAATGACTTCATAAGCCAAATATGACCTGTCATTTTGTCCTTTTAATTCTTATCCAATGAATTGATGTTATTTTTCACTACAGCAAGGACTACTGTGATGATGTTGTTGGCTAAAAAAGGCCACTTACAGGGTGTGCAGTAACAAATTTAGCCCAGTGTCCAGAAGTGTTTCCAGAGAGCCACATTTGTACTCTGTTTTTGTTTTAGAGTTGTAGTCTGAATGTGAAATGAGCCACCAGGGTTAGATGGATGAAATATTGAGCTAGTACAAAGTAGACGAAACTTGAACTCAGTCAGACGGTCCCAAGACTTTTGAGCATGAGCTAATGATACAGCTGGTCAAAAGTCGCCCTTAACCCTTATGTCATCCTTCCTCTCAAGGTGGAGGAAGCTATGATGGTCCTGGAGGATGACTCCCCCATGGAGGCGGCCTCCACCCCGAGTACACCCCGAAACCTCTCAGCATGGAACATTACCATCCCGTACATTGATTTTTACGACGATGACGTGAAGAGGGAGAGGATTCCTGTGTTCTGTATCGATGTAGAACGCAATGACCGGAAAGCAGGTGAGAGTCTGCAGACCTGTTCTCCTGTCTCACTTGCTGTCCTCTGAGAAAGGGCATCCTGCTGCATGACATCTTACAGTGGCTTGGTCTTGTTCTGGAGGACACAGTTATGCAATTAGAGGAAGGATTTGACCCACAATGAAACAAAATGTCACAACCCTCTTTACCTTGGTGTGGAAACTTCAGAATAAATATATTACATTATAAACTTTGCACAAAAAGTAAGGCAATATGTGTTAGGTAGATCATTTCTTTTTTGTGACAGTGCTTCTTGGCAATAAATTTTATACCGCTGAGAAGCCTTAGTTCTCTTTTAAATAGAGCCACGTTTGTATAAAACATGCATTCGTAGAACAAGCAGCAGAACTGGGCATGTGGGTAGAATATTATCACAGTGGTTGTTTTAGCCTTTAGCCTGTGCTCTATCACTTTCCTGTTCACCCTTCTACTGCTCCTCTGCCCCTTTTCTGTCTGGCAAATCAGCTCCAGTGTCTACTCTTACGACTTAATTAATCACAGATATCGTTTCCGACAGAGAAAAACACAAACCTCTTTTCTGCTAAACTTTGTCAGCTGGCATCATGTTGTCATGGAGACTTCTACATGCCATAAATCAACTCATTCCAGGCTGACCTGATGGAGAAATAGCATTTAGAAATAACCTATGTTAGTGCGGATAATCCCATTTTAAATTGTGGATTATGACCAGGCATAAATGAAGAAGGTCACTTTAACCCAACTCGACTGTAGTTTTCTTAAGGAGAAGGCCTGTTCGGGAAGCTTTAATTTTTTCTAAAACACCTTTTGTTATCTGAAGGAAACAATTTTAAATCTCTTCATGTAGCTCTAAAAAGAAAAGAAGAGTCTTTCATTGTGCACCTAGTTTTCTGCACAATTAAATTGACAAAAACATCAAATGAAACATTCAGTGTTGAAGAAAAAGTATGAGTGGCTGCCAGCTTGAACAAGTTTGTTGTTTGAGCTGTTTTTTTTACCCATCACACAACATAATAAGTAAACTGACATTATTCTAACTGTGCGGCTTCCCTGTTTGTCCCCAGTTGGACACGAGACTGAGCACTGGTCTGTCTACAGAAGATATCTGGAGTTTTATGTCCTGGAATCAAAGCTCACCGAGTTTCATGGTGAGATTTAATCTTTTCTGTCTTTGCATAATTAAGTACAGAGGGGCCTTTCCTGCAATGTTACCTTAAAGGGGCTGAGATGTCAAGGATGGTCCGGCTGCATTGTTTTGCAAAGGAAATAGAGAAAGACACTTTATGAATAACCTTTCCACTATTCCGTTCTTAAAATTTCACTCCCTCTGCAGGCTCATTTCCAGACGCACAGTTGCCTTCGAAGAGAATAATTGGTCCTAAGAATTACGAGTTCCTCACATCAAAAAGGGAGGAGTTCCAGGAATATCTTCAGGTAAATGTCCAAGAGGATAGACACTGCTTCTATTAAATGGTTTCAAACTGTATTTATACCTTATAGATTGATGTGAAAAAGACAAAATTTGACACAACTAAATATTTTCTGTAAAAAGGTTATTACAGTAGAATGTATCGCAGTCAACATTACAAGAAGTTGGCTACAAACCAGCTGATACTGTGTTTTGATATCAGTAAAGAAGAGAGTACAGTGCTTATCTGAGTGTGACATTTGTTTGAAATAACACAATAAAAGAGAAGACTGAATGCAGATTCTCTACTGTAGTTTTATTAATGCAGTTTTCTCTAGCAAAAACCCCCACACATACACTCAGATCCACTCAGATTAAAGTCTGAGTTGGTAAATTTAGATAACCAAAGTAAAGAATGAAAGAAAACAGAAATGTCTATTCAAAGAGAAACTGCAAACTGTACCCGTTGTTGTTGAGATAGTTTTACAACTAATATGGCTGAAAACAGTCAAACATAACACTTTGATTTGTTGTTTCTTGCCAAAATTACTTTTCAGTCCCCTTATATTGATTTAATAAGGATAAGGTCAAGTCTGCTTTGAGCCTGGAAATGTATCCAAAATATTAGAGATGTTGAGGGAAATGATCAGCACCAGTCTGAAGGCTACAGAAGAACTACCCCCTCCATTTTAGCAAAAATGGTAAAACCCTTTGATATTGAATGTGTCCCCACTCTGACTCTGTGCGTGCTTATCTGTATTTCCATGTGCAATGTTTTTAAAAGCCTCTTTGCTGACCTGAGGCCATCTGATCGACGCATTTGTTTCTGTTTACTTTGCAGAAACTTCTTCAGCATCCAGAGCTCAGCAACAGCCAGCTGCTCGCCGACTTTCTGTCTCCTCACAGTATGGAATCTCAGTTCCTGGACAAGATGTTACCCGATGTGAACCTGGGTACGGGAAAAATTATATAGTTCATGTTGGGTTGAAGAGAAAAGATAAGTTCAAAACAAACTAAATTGCTGATATATATGTATATTTTTTTACTTTGCAGGAAAAATTATCAAGTCAGTCCCCAGCAAACTGATAAAAGAGGTGAGAGTGTTTCTTGGGGTTTGGGACGCCAGCTTCATCTTTCCATGTTTACCATCACATTTTTGCAACTTAAAGCACTCTGCATCTAAAAAAGAAACAAGGCTATCATCATTTTGTAAACAAATTGTTGCATGTGTTCTCTTTCAGAAAGGGCAGCATCTGGAGCCTTTCATTCAGTCCTTCTTCAACTCCTGCGAATCTCCAAAACCCAAACCCAGCCGCCCTGAACTCACCATCCTGAGCCCCACCTCAGAGAATGACAAAAAGGTTGGTTTCTCCACCTGCCCGTGTCTCCACAACAAAAGGCATAAATGAAGCACTCATCACGTAAAAATAGTCATATTGCACATCAGATTAAACAGTCATACTTCATCTGAACTTTCTGTTCTTCTGAATAAAACTTGAGTTATTAGCTTGAGACAGTGACATAAATTCCAAAACTTACAACTGTGAACACATTCTACAAGTGTTCCCTTTTTTATTGCACCAGTATGATTCAACTAGACCTTGTAGATACAGAGACACACTTCATTCAGTTTAGGTATGTCATTTTTTTGAGCAGAGATCCAAAAGCGAGGTCAGGATTTAAGTGGTTAACAGCTGTGAGAACTGCAAAGTTACACCAAAGCTCACAATTCAACCAGCCATTGCAATTAAATATTTGAGTTGTGTTTGTCATAATTTTCAATCATTATCTCAATGTGTGTATGGCAATCAAATTCTATCTTAAATGTTTTTAATTGAATCTCTGTCTTCAGCTGTCTTAAAATAAAGAGGAGTATAACTTGCTTCTCATGAATGAAAAAGTGCTTTTCAGTCAGAACAAAAAGTTTCTGGAACTACTTCTCTAGGACCTAAATGTGTCCTGTGTCCCTTTTGTTGTCTGCATTTCCACCAAGGCCTGAAGTGGACGTCAGGTGTTCTGCCAGTCAGAAACATTCAGCTTACAAGTCGAAAAGCACGAAGTTCCACAACAAGTCCCTTGATACAGGGGAAAGTTCATGTATTTGACAAGCACCTCAAGAGAGGTTTCATTACACTAATGCTGCATTCCAGCCAACGCTTTTCTGACTCAAAAACTTGGGAGAAAAAAATCCATCCTGACTCATGAGATTGGTTCATCTTACTCCACACAAAAATGGCAGCCTCCACTGAAAGCCACAAGCAAATGGTAAAAATCATGCTTCATTTTCCACAGCTAATTTAGTTTTCCATTCAATTAAACAGTAAAAAACAGATTGCATAAATGTAGCTAATTTAATTAGCTTGTGTGTAAGAAATTCAATTTGGTAAACAATATCTGGAGTTAAATCTGTCACCAATACTTTTGCTCAGAGTACACTTCATTTAGATGTCAGGTGGCTGAAGTTTCCACGGTTTTATTTTCTTGCAGATTGCCACAACAATTTTACCTTTTCATTGACATACACTTTTTTTAACCCTGTGGTGCATAGTGGTCACTACAGTGGACACCTATTTAAAAGTTATTTTCTCCGAAATTTAGTGGTTCATGTGGTGGAAAGTCATATTCACAAATATGTTCATATTTTTAAAAAAAGTTATAGACAAACATTTGAGGGTAAAACAGATTAATAACGTTAAATTATGCAGTGTTAAAATGGATGAAAGAGAGTTAAACTGTTTCGCAAAGCATCAAAAAAAGATTCTTCATGAAATTACAAAAAAAAGAAAAGAAGTCAAACAAAAAAAAAAGTCACACTGTTTTCAGTTGAGTGCTGAGTCACAAATATTTGAAAAAAAAAAGGTAAACTCTTTTTATGCTTTAAGACAAATAAAAACACTCAAGGGAAAAATCCTGACACTGACTTTCATAATTCATGCATCAGAGGGTTAAAGTTCTACACGATATGTTTGGGACGCTCAGAAGTCGGAGACAAGTCAACTCACAAAATTCTGACTTCTGAGCATAGAAAGCAGTATAGGACACAGGCTATTTTTCATTTTAATTTTTTACATTTTGGCTTAATTCAGTGATTACTATTTGCACTTTGTTAAAAAACAACCCGTCACTCCATTCAGAGTTAATGACAATCTTGATACTTAATTGGCATATTTTGCTTGAAGAGGCTTTAAGAATTTCACCTGATAACTTGCCAGGGGCTGGATTGATTCCAGACTTTTTCTTTCAATTCAGACTCCTCAGTTTTGAGTAAAGAAAGACTTCCGCGCCAATCCATACATTGTTCTGCAACATAATGACAAATGTGATCGAAGTTTCTGGTTCTTGGAGCAGAAATAAGCTTCTGTCTCAACATCAATGTTAATCTCTCTCTTACAGCTCTTCAATGATCTCTTCAAGAATAACGCCAACCGCTCTGAGCTGACTGAGAAGAGACATAACCAGAATTACTTTATGGAAATGATCACTGTGGAAGGGGTGTATGACTACCTAATGTATGTGGGTAAGTGAAGAGAAGTAAAGTTATTGGAAGTATTAAAAGGAATGAAGACCCAACTTATAAATCCATCTCTGTGCTGCCAAACCAGGAGTCCCTCACAATTTTCCCCTCTTCACTCCTGTTTTATCGATGTCAGGTCGAGTCGTCTTCCACATTCCTGACTGGCTGCACCACCTGCTAATGACTGGCAGGATCCTGTTCAAGAACACACTGGAAGCTTACACAGATTATTACCTTCAGCACAAACTAAACCAGGTGGTCCAGGAGCATCGGCTTGTCTCTCTCATCACTCTGCTCAGAGGTACGACAGAGGTCATGAAGACTAATTGAAACGAGTGTGGTAGTTAACAGGGTGGTATCGAGCCTTTCATTTTTTAACTATCTCGTTAAACACAGTAATTTAATGAGGTGTGATGATGATGTACATAATATTTGCCCTTCCAGATTCAGTTTTTTGTGAGAGCAGCCAGCCCCGCTCGGCTCAGGACAAGCAGAAAAGGGCAAAGAAGACGTTTGAGGAGATGATGAGCTATATCCCAGGTATTCATGCATATCCTTGTAAACACCCTTGTATACATTATGAGACCAAGACGTCAGGTGCATACGTTGGCATGGAAATTCACAAGTAGTTTATTTTTAGATTTCCTGGGAAAATGTATCGGAGAAGAGGTCAGGTATGAAGGAGTACGGCTTCTCTTTGATGGATTACAACAGCCAGTTCTTAACAAACAGGTGCGCATGAACAGTCACATTACTTCAGAGGTTTCAGCATATTTGTCTGCAAGATGACTTATTCCTGGCAGCTAGAAATGGCTATTTTTTGTGTATTTTCATTGTAGTGGTCACTTAGCAATCTGATTTTCATTTCTTCATTTCTGGTCTCAATCATTTTATCATCTCTTTTTTCTGTCAGCTGACATATGTTCTGTTGGACATAACCATACAGGAGCTTTTCCCTGAGCTGAACAAGGTAACAAGATTTCCACCTTAGTTTCAACAGAAATCAGTTTATAATTAAGAGTTTGTGCAATAAGAGACCACCAAAGTTACAAAACCCTCAGCCTAAGGTAAAATCTCTGTATCACTTTGAATCTCATCTCTTATGTTTGCTTTTTTCCTCAGCAGGCACCAAAGGAAACCTCTATGATGGCTCCTTGGATGTAGTCTTCAAGTGGACAATATTTGAGACATGAATGCAGAGACTTTTGCTGAAATATCATGTAGCTCACAGCATCTGATCTGGGCAGCACAAAAAGGAATCATGAAGCTTCTGTCTCCGTTTCTGTTTGTGTAATTTGTATATTAAATGATCTATATACAGACACATTGCTTGTGTAGTTTTTTTAATCCGAATCATTCAAGTTTCTATCCTGAAATTTAAATCTTGGCAGATTCTGTTCCTTTAAAGAAACTCAGACTGAGAGCTTTACAATAAACATCAACCTAGCTTAACAAAATTTGGCTTATCTAAAGATAACAAATGAAGAATAAATCAATCATTTCCAGCTGATCATTAGTCCAAAAAGCAGACTTTCAATAGTTCTCCATTAGAGGTGTATCAATCCCTCATGGTCACTGGTTGCGGGTTAATTAAGATAAGTAAAGGTTATGTTAAAGGTTAGTTAATGGTGTAATAGATGGTTTGACAAGAGTAAAGAGCTCAAAAAGGCTGCGAGTGAGGGTTAGTTAAGGACACAATAATGGGTAACTAGAGGGTCTGACAATTAAGGGTGCAAGGTGCAGCTAACTCTTTGTTGTGCCTTTTACAAACATTTTATTTAACAAAAAACTAACACATGTATGTAAAGGTTGTAACAAAAAATAGTTAGGGACTTATTGAAGAGGTAATTAAGGATGGATGGAGGGTAATTTAAGGGTGGGATCTTGTTTATTTACAGATACTATATTTTCAGCTAAAAAGAGTGATAAAACAGGTTTGTAAAGGGTTTAATAAGAGTTAATTCAACTCTGTCAGATGTTGTATATGGTTCGTTCTGGGTGTAATGAAAAGTTATTGTTACCATCATATATTGTTTGGACTTGAAATGACCAGAAAAAGTCACGAGACAAATATGTGAGGAGTTCTCATCTTTTAGGAACACAGCCTCCTCCTTTCCCCTTCCTTATTTTGTTTCAATACTCCTTTGGGCAATTAACTTCTTATTGAAAGGACTTAAGCTGGGATAACATAATACTTTGTTTCAAATACTGTGAGGTAATTCAGCTTTGATAGAGTGAGTGAGCTTTCTTACACATTTGACTGCACTATTCTCATATCACAGCCTCAGATACCCCAGTCACAAATGCATTGCTCACATTTACATGATATAGATAATGTTTTATATCTAGAGGATTATTCACAGCTTTGAATTCAAAAATATTGCTAACGGTGTTTTAAATTTCATCTTACCTTACTGTGAACCTGAGCTTGTCCTGGCTTATAACCTCTGCTTTTCACACTTCACCAGTACAGAACCATATGTGCTATGAACACTTGACTGGACACTGGGGGTTACAGGGTTTGTCTCCTGTCTCTTTTAGCACACAGACCTCACACATTGAGGTCTTAGGCAAACATACACCCTCAGAAAAAAAAAAAGCTTTTACCTCCAGGAGTCAGTATATGAAATTTCTTCTCACACTTACATGATGTTTCTTACCCATACTGCTGTGTAATCTGCCTTCAATTGTTAAACTGAGGCCATCTGTGATACCGTTGCTGCATGTTAGGACAATTTAGAGGAGAGGGTAAATCCATTATGCAACAGAACCCATTGACTGACACAATGGTATTGCTGCAGTGTCATCGCTGAATGGGCTTAATAAATCAATTCCACGCTCCCTCCTCAAAGTGTGGATGACTTCCAGCCCACAAAAAGTGCTGATAAAAGTCATAACCGCTTACAGTTAGTTCGCCATTTGACCATTCAGCTTCTAAATGGACTTGGCCACTTCCACTCAAGCTAAAACAAGACCGACCACACACACTCAGATCATTTATCTATCAGATGTCACGCTCACCACTTAGCTTTTTTTCCACTCACGTTTTCCTCCAGAGGCTTATGTTTTGCTTTACACACTGCATTCAGAAGACACAGCCTCACCCCTTCTTTAGCCTCGCTGTATGCTTGAATACTTCACAAACATGCAGGTATTTACTTGAGTGACCCACTCAAGGCAAAATCCACCAAAAAAATGGAGCAGCAGAAAGCTCCAGAAAGTGAGATAGATTCATCTTTGTCACATTTTAAAGTAAGACTCCAGTTTCTCACCTAATACATTTTTAGCTGAAGGCCTTGGAGAATTAATTGGCAGAACAGACAGCACCAGATGCCATCGGATCAGGCTGGGATACACAGCAGTGGGATGGGCTCTGAAACTCATCATGTGTCCTATTTTAACGAGTTTACTGTAACTTGGTGCAACTTAAGGTAGAAACAACACCCTACTCATTAAAGTACTCTGTTAGAAGTGTTGCCTAAGCACTCAAATTATACTTGGGTGTATATAAAAAAAAAAGTAGCATAATTAAAAGCAGCAGTCGTGACACCTTCTCTCTTGTTGGTGCTGACTCATATGACATCACACATCTGGCTATCCAGGACTTTAGAGTCCCTGTGAGGACTTTCTAAGTGATCTTGAAAAAGTCTCACACCTAGATATTTACCCGATTGTGATCCAGAATTGGTATTATCAGCGCTAAAATATATTATCTCTAAATGCTAGTCCTCAGCTTCCTGATCGGTCTGGAGTTAGTTGCATTACGGCATGAACAAATCCCTATGACAACACCACGCTGCTGACAGAGTTCTGCAGTTAGAAGAGAAGTCTGTGTTTTTCTCTGCTGAAAATGATTTCTTTGATCAACCTTGTAGCAATATTGAAGACACCAGAAATGGATTGGCAAAAAGAAAAAAGAACAGAAGAGCAGAAGAAAGCTTAACAGGAGGGTGATGAAGCACAGTCTGAAGGTTAAAACACAAGCTATTCGGGTGGTGATAATGCTTGTTTCCACCCACTTGCAGCAGTTATATTGCAATTATCTGCTCGAACTTGAGTCTATCATTGAAACAAAAAGCAAGTTCACTTTTGCTCTGCTTGGTGAGGTAGTCGTTGGCAGATGAGCACTGGTAGGACATAACTAAGATTCACTCACTTTACGAGTTACAGACATGTCATAGAGCACCAGGCTACTTCTAAATATGGCCGACTACAAAACTACACCTCAAACTGAGTTTACAAAGTTTACTTGTTGTCATGTTTCAAACATAAGCACTGCATGACTATTGATAAATCCATTACCTTGTGTACAGCAAAAGTCTTGAACAAAGAAAAATAGTGTTAAAAAAGGCCTGCTCTGCTTTCATTCGCTTCAAAACGAATACATGCCTTGATAAGAGGTATGTTCTTATGACTGCAGGTGCAAGTCCTCATGGGAAATGGAGTCTTCATCTCGAAAAACTAGATCATCTCGGTAGTTCTCACAGCCCCACTGACTAACATTGACTCTTATCTTGACTCACTGTCACATCAAATTACATTATTATTCAATCCAAAAGCCCTGATGGTTTTTGAGCCAATAATAGCTGTAATGATAGTTTAGGGGGGGATAGCATTAATTATATCATGTTTTAGTAGTCAGCTGTTTATTGTTGATTTAGGGCAGTGGTAGCAAACATCTTATACCAGGGCGTGGTCTACTTAATGTGTTTAGCACTTTATAATAATGGAAAAAAAGGAACTTATCCTTTGCAGATGAAACCTAAATGGACTTTTATTGTTTACATGCAGAGATGCATCAGACACTTCCAGGATCTGGCTGACCCAGCCTCTCAGCCTGGTTCTCTCTCCTGTGTCTCATCTCAAACACTTGGATAAGAAGGACTTGGTGTGCAAAGGGAGGGTTGACTCTCATAACAACAGGGGATCTGCCCTGATTTGGGTTTGCCCTATTTGCTCCCATGTTCTGTGGCTGTCAGTTATAGGAGATGGAAATAGATGACCACATTATTTAAAAGAACTCTTCATGAAGTTCAGTGGGAGAAACATATGAGTTTATTGCCTCTTAAAACACAGAGCACTCTACTGTCACTAGTTTCCTGCTTATTAACTGCACAATATATTTAGTTGATTTTATATTCTCCTAAATATGAAAAATGATCAAAGTTTGTGACTTTGTAAACATAGGAAAGCAATTTTGGAGCCAGATTATTCCATCAGGAGTTGGTGGAGATAAAAACACAGGGCTCGAATGAAACTAAATGTGAAAGTAACAGTTCAAGGGTTTGAAAACACATTTACAAGTCTCTGTTTCAAAGCTTGTTGCACCCAAGCTGCCAAAAATGTATGAATTTAGTTGTAAAGTGAATCATTTTTATATGAAACTTTTTCAAAAGCAAAATCTTGCATGAATGCTCAGACTTCGACCATAAAACAGTTTGAAATTACCCAAAATGTTGTGCTGATGATGTACAACACCAATGACTTTCCCCTGAAAACTTATTTGCAACAACCTATTCTGCTTATTGGATTATTGGCTTATTGGGAAAATACAACATATATTTAAATCAGGGTGGCCCTTGCTTTACTAGACATCCAATTGAAGGATCAAAACTACAGATACACTAATTAATCATACTTTTCATTAAATACCAGAAACTTAATTCAGATCAGTCAGGATCACTATCATCAAAAGAATGCATTATTTGTATGAAATAAGTTAAATTTGGTGGCATGACTATTCTGGGTGCTCCCTGCTTTACCTGTATTAACCTAACAAAATGTTTCAGCAAAGTATAATATAATTGATTATACTTAATTGAGTCACAGAGGCCAAAAACTAAGTGTTTGCTACGGATCTTACGGGTTTTTCTATGGTTAGAATTTTTCACACACATAATTGAGTATTAGATGGGCTACTTTGGTTCCTCTTGTCTGAAATGCAGTTATCAGTCCCAAAACCTGTGACCTGTTTTTGTGGTTTTGCAGCACTGACATAAATGTCTGCTTGATTCCTCGTTAAACGCTAAAACAGGACTTTCAGTAAACGACTAGATTGGACACAGCAGTGGTTGCTGTGCTTGATGGCCTCAGAGATGAGAGGAGAAAACTAAATCAGAGCCACAGAAATTGGCCCATACTGTTGCTAATGCTGTCACTGAACTGGGTCACCAACACTGACACCTTTTCAGGACAAAAAAACTACAACTGGCAAAAAGAGAGAAACAGAGAAAAAAAAGATACCACAAGGGGGTAAATGTAACAGAACCACAGCCTGATTCTGTGTGGCTCTGCATGTTTGTTAGTGTAAAGGGCATCGGGTGCAAAAACAGAAAAAAACAGGTGTTTTGGTGTAAATGTAGGTGGCCGTGGTGGCTGTGTGTCTCCTGTGCTCTAGCATTCACACTGTGATGGTCATGCTTGGTCAAAGGGAACTATTATGAACCCACAGGAGAGTTTGTTTTAGCGAGGCCTGCCTGACAACACTCTGCTGGTCCTAGACACACAGGAATCACTATTTTTTGTCCCTGATGGTACAAAAATTCAAGAGGTATACAGTACAAAAAAATCATGAGGAATGTAAGCTATACAAACAAACAAACAAAAAAACCAAAAACATTACCAATCGAAAAATGATTTAGATTTTGAGATTAAGGTCCCTAAAGACAAGGATGTCAACATATCAAAGACTGAGGAGTTGTCATTACAGCCCAGAAAAATGTAGGAAACTGTACAAATGCTGGAAAGACAATCAAGGTTCCTGCAAAACATTTTTTTTTACAAGTATAGCTTTGTTGTTGTTGTTTTTCTTGTTTTCATGTCTCAGTCAATTTGAGCAAGATAAAGGCAACACAAGACTGAATCCACTGCAGCTCCAAAAGCAGAATTCAGAGCAATTTTCAGACTTTAACTACAAAAATGTAATGAATAAAGGAGCTGTGTAGCAGCAAGAAAAATAATCAGAGAAAAAAAAGTGACAGGCTTGACACAAAAGGGAGAATTGGAAGACTGGGAGAACATACTATAATGTTGCAGGAGACGAAAATCACACTTTGCCCCGTTCTTGTCTATTGTTATCATCCTTCATTAATTGGATTGTAGGATATCAGATATTTCCTCACTAATCACTTTCTTGCTCTACCAGTATTTATGTGGTTAATATGGTTCACACAAAGATTTTAGATAAAACCTAATGGTCAAATTAACATCAAAGCTAACATTTGAAAAATGATGTGTTTTTTCAGCATTTGCAGCAATATCAAAATAGCAAAATAAAATAAAATAAATAAATAAATAGGTAAAAAAAAAGTCCAAATCTATGCAGAAAAATGCAACTCTGCATTATTTTCTTTTTGAAGTGTGACAAATTTAAGAGAAGTTGCCTAATGCAATTCATGAATTGGACTTAATGTCAATAAACTTCATACTATGATATTTTAAAAACTATATTATTGGTTTGATTGTGCTTCCATCCAAACTAACATCACTAAGAGCCTCTCACTGAACTGTTTGAATGACTCCATTAAGCCACGCTCTTTGCTCTGCTTTTCTGTAACAGTACTACATAAGGGGCTCTCGAAAACTAAAATCAAATAGTGAATATCAAAAAAATCACTGCAAGGCATATTTGTTATAGTTACAAAGCATTAAAAATGTGTCAATGAGATGTCAATGAAAAAGAAGGCAAAAATGAATAAATAAAATAATGAAATACTGTATATGAATTTTAATCTAACAACTATCAAACTGTGAAACCAAACAGTCTGCCAGTCTGTCCAAAAAAAAGAAAAAAAATCAATCAATCAATCAATCAATCAATCAATTAGTCAATCAATTAGTCAATAGGTTAAAAAACAATAGGTCAATTCAAAACAACTTTTATCTCAAGATAAACAGTTCTCTTTGCTCTATGACTGAATATAATATAATGTGTATAAAGACCTAACATTGAGATATGAATCACTCTCCTCTTAATTCACCATGAGTAAAGCACTTTGCAGCACTTAGCAAATGCCAGTGGCAAAGACAGAGTTCTTTTCAACCTCCAGAAACCTGGTGCAGAAACAGACTCATGTGAGACAAACATCTGTTGAAACTGTGTTGGACTTGTAAACCTGGATAGAGCGACATTCAAAAAGAAAAAGAGCAGATAGAACGTGGCAATAACTTTAACTTAAGTTTTGTGGCTATCGTGCCAATAATCACAGTGAAGTTACACATTTCAAGATTATCAGTCAAAGCTCAAAACAGCATAACCAAAATGCTGTCCCAAGCCTGAGCCACCCCGGATGGCATTGTGGACCCTTAATGGTAGATTATACCAGAAGAGAGGGACCATGTTCCTGAAGGGTCCATCTCCCATACTGCTGTCATAGACATTGGGTACAACTAGCAGGCCTGCACACAGGGAGTGTATTGTTGTGGTTATAATGCACTCCACGCTGTTTGAGATAAGATGGTGCCTGACACCCCAACCAACTAGGGTCAAAAGAAACATTTTGAATACCATGTTAGAAGAACCTGCACCTTGAAAGATAATGCATAAAGAAGAATTTAAATGAATGTTTTACTGATCATCTTGGGCAAAGAGATCTTAAACATATGACCATAATTCTAGTGCTGATAAACACTGAACACAACTTGTTTTGTCGCTTTGAGTGAAAAAGACATATTGGTGATGTTAATTGACAAAATATATTGATGCGAGTACTGGGGTATTGAAAGCATGCAACCTGTTCACTATGAAGTTAAGGTGTTTTGTCTTCACTTTGTGTTGTCAATCAATTATTTATGCAGTAAAAACTAATTATTATTTTTTTTCCCACCATTATTCATTCATATTAAAAAAAATCTCTTGGAACTACACTTGCACGTGTATGCAAGGGTATTGTGATCGTGACTAACGCATACATCGATCTAATAATAGAAAAACCCTTTTACATTCTGGTTAACCTGATCATAAAGTGATGCTGACTCAAAGATGATAAAATTCTCAAGTGTTTTTTGAATCCAAATCTCAATATTCCAGGTTTTATTAAGCCCATAGGAAACTCTGGGCACTATGACCCAGAAGATAGCCTGCTCTTCACGGAGAGAGAAAGAAGGAAACCAGGCTGTGATCAGCGCTGCTTGTTTGATGTCAGAGTCTGTATAAAAACTGAGACTTTGGGTTGGCTCAGCATTCATTCACAGAGGTGCCAAGGACACACTCACACACAGACACACACACAGCTCCGGAGAACTTCTGCCCTAAATGCGGATTATCTGTGACATCCTCCCACATGTTTGGACACCAGGACGCACTACTGGTCTTTTACGCACAGAGCTTTTTAACTCTAAATGTGATTTAAGTCAATTCAAAGACTTCCGTGGCTGCTAAACGGAAAGTTTGGAAGTGTGTGGAATGGATGTTTTTCTTTACAATGTGACTTTTTCACAGCAGGGCACAGGTATGAGATGGAAAAAGAGGAAGGATGCAAATCAACTTTTACATGACAGACTGATGGTTGCGTTTTTCTGATTATATGGCGCGGACAAAGCGATGCGCATCAAGGGGATGATACCGGGTAACAAACCAGGAGATGACAGAAAATATTACCTGAAGTGACTGAAAGTTATGGAACCGACCCAGCCGGTAAACACCACAAATGACAGTTCCATTACAGCTGCATCCACTATGGATGTGATCACGGAAAGTCTCGCTTATCAGATAAGTCTGGCAGGGATTCTCTCCCTCATCACCCTCGCCACCACTTTGTCTAACGCGTTCGTCATCGCAACTATCTCCCAGTCCAAGAAGCTACAAACTCCAGCGAACTTTCTGATCGCGTCCCTGGCTGTCACGGACCTGCTGGTGTCCATTCTGGTGATGCCAATCTGCGTCCTTTACACCGTCATCCACACCTGGACTCTGGGGCAGATCGTGTGCGACATCTGGCTTTCTTCGGACATAACATGCTGCACCGCATCCATCCTCCATCTGTGCGTAATCGCTTTGGATAGATACTGGGCCATTACAGATGCAGTGGAGTACTCCAAAAAGCGCACCCCTGGGCGCGCGGCAGGGATGGTGGCCACAGCTTGGGTCATCGCCATTTCTATCTCCCTGCCGCCGCTTTTCTGGAGGCAGGTGAAGGCGGATGAGCTGACCAGCTGTAGCGTCAACACGGACCATATCTTCTATACCATCTATTCCACATTCGGGGCTTTCTACATCCCCACCCTGCTGCTGATTGTCCTCTACGGAAGGATTTACGTCGAGGCTCGGAAGCGGATCCTGAAGCAGTCTCCAAAGAAAGTAGGGAAGAGACTCACCTCTGCGCACCTGGTCACCAACTCCCCTGGATCTGTGACATCCACAGCCTCACTGCAGTGCGGGAGACACGACCCTCCCTCCAGTGACACTGGGTCTTCAACGAGCGAGAACCAGGTGAAAGTGACAGTGTCTGATGCGCTTTTGGAGAAAAAGCGCATCTCAGCAGCCAGGGAGAGAAAAGCGACAAAGACTTTGGGGATAATCCTCGGCGCTTACATCGTCTGCTGGCTGCCGTTTTTTATTTACACACTTGTGGTTGCCACATGTGACACGTGCTTTAACGCTGAGTTGTTTGACTTTTTCACCTGGTTGGGATACCTGAACTCCCTCATCAACCCCATCATTTACACCATGTCAAACGAGGACTTCAAGAAGGCTTTCCATAAACTTGTGTGCTTCAGATGCTGCAGGTCGTGAAAAGGTGCTTCTCTAGACTCCAGTTAAAGCTAGGTGTGCGTTTAATTTTGGATAAGGACAGCTAAAAATAAGTGAAAATGTATGAGGAGAACATGTGTTACTAACTTTTAAAGGACTCCGCTTTATATTGTGCTGCAGAATTAAAAAGATCCATCTTTGATTATGAAAAATCAGACTGCAAAACCTGAAGTCTAAGCACCTCATTAGCTTATATTTTTTGTTAGAATGGTCATATTATTCTCTAAATGAGCCACATTCAGCTGATAAATCCAGAAAAGTGTCTTATTTAAAGATATTTACAGACAAAAATGAGGTCTGAATTGTTTGTAGCAAGTCCAAAAATCTGCCAATGAAATCAGAGAAAAATGCTTGCCAAGTTTCCTGAAATTACAATGATGTCTCAATCCAAGACACTTTTTTATCCAATGACAGATTTTTTCGACTTGTTACAAACAGTTCGGACATCATTTTGGTCTTTAAATAACTTGAATAATAATAAGATTTTTGAGACATTTTTCTGGACTCGTCAAATGAATGTGTCTCATATCAAGCATAAGACCATTTTTAATATCAATAAGTCACAATGGGTTGGTTAGATTACAGATTTTGCAGTATGAATTACAAGGCCTATTTTTGTTTGAACAAATCTGCAAACAAGTGAAATTTTCTGCAAAACCATGTTCTGCATTTAAAAAAAAAGAATGCCAATACTTTCTGAGCAAGTTAGCAGTCTAACATTTGAACTCCAATGCTGTTTATTTTTACTATTCTGTACAAATTCATTTTCAGGCTGGCAAGTCAGAGCACTGCATCACACGTCATTCCCAAACCACACTTACCCATTAATAAGTAAACAGCTGAGATCACGAACATCTCAAGTCAAAAATATACAAATCTGACTGCACCCCAGGCTCCTTTTTCCTCTGTGTGCACAAACAAGATATCTCTATTTTTAAATATCAAGAGTGTGTGTATGCCAGCTGAGAGGAGGTAATGGGGGATATATTTTTATTATAGCTCATGGACCACTTGCTGCTCTTCTGTGTGGTTTTTCTTTTTTATTTAGGAGCACACTCAAAAGAAAAGATTCATATCAGCGTCAAACAAAGAAACTGCATCTGATATTTACACAGCAGAGCTGGAGGCTGATCATAAGTTCAATTTAACAGAACAAACAGCACCTTGTTTTACTGTCTGGCTCTGTTTGCTGCTCCATTACTAAACCTGTATCTAGAGTATGTGATGTTCATGTGTGACAAAGGTTACCATCCTATGATTACAGCGACAGAGTTAAATTGTAGAGGCTGCCCCTGCAGGGTTATAAAGACAATGCTTAGGATGTGACAGCATTATATGAAACAAAGGTTTGTTGTTCAGGAAATTATTTGTACAGATTCAGAGATGCTGTGCAATAAAGGCTTCAAAGTATTTATTTTGCACATTTGTTTGAGTGAGTTTTGTTTCAATGTTAATCAATGTTTTGGTCTAAATTGCTTCAAAATCAAAAGTAAATGCTTTTTCTCCAGCAAATATTTGTCAAATTGTTGTAGTCATAATGCTTCAATGTGAAATTCAAGCAACATCAATGTGGAAACCACTAACTCCTTAAGGCTTTTACAGATGTGACAGAGTAGTACACATCCATTTAGATGAATGTTTGTGCTTTCCCTTCCCCTCCTCTCGTGTTTCTCTCTAATGATGAGATGAGATTCTGTTGTGGCTGAGCTGCTCTCTCAAGTCTGATCTCTCCACCGCCTCCCTGCCCTTTCCGTCCCTGCTGCTTTCCTGCAAGCAGAGGAAGACACAGTCTGTGTGGTCAGTGCCTGACACGGTTCAATAAGCCACAAGAGAGATTCCACACGCTATACAGAAAGAGATGTTCACATCGTGGACACTTATGCAAACACACACACATGTGCACAGGCTTTGGCTTTCCATACATAAATTTTTACTTGGCTCATCATACATGAAAGATGAGTGCACTTCAGTGAACGCTCCAAGCAGCGAGTAGCAAAGATTTTCTGTGGCTGTGTCAATATGTTACAAGACAAGAAGGAATAACCATTGAATGCATGCATACTCTCATGAAACAGTCAATTTTGATGAAGAAATTTTCTGTTTCTTTGTAATTTCTCAAACAGGTAATCTCTAAAAAGCTTCCACTTTATACTAAGAGCCCCTATAGGGTTAAATCTTGGTTTTTGAAATTTGATGGTTTTCTCAGTCAAGACTTAAATGTAATCAAACCTTTTCACGTAAAGACTTCTGTTTATCATCTTAATCATCCCACATACTGAAGGAAATCAGTTCATAAGCTGGTTTTCCTCAGGGTTTGCCCACTAACAAGGCTGTTAGTGGGCAAACCCGGAGAGGAGGTCAAAGAAGGCAAGTAAAACTGACCAATCACATACCAGCAGGCTTTAGCGTATGCAGGGAAACCAGTGCACCAAGAGTGCAGAAGCATGCCTACTCAATCCATTGATATTTTATTTATCACTTCAAACAGTTATCTTCAAGTGCAGCTGATGGTCCATCCTGGATAAAAAATTAAATTTGATGGAGAGACCTCCTGGACGCTGCTGCTGACTGGTGTTATGCTTTCCCATTTCCCTTGAATGCATCAGAAATAATTGATCTGATTGATCACACAAGATAAAAGTGGACCCAATTTTTTTTTATTGAGTTGTCTCTTGTGTTATAAGGTCACTTTTTACTTCTCCCCTTAACTATCAAGTGAATGATTTTCAAAGAAGAATAAGGTGTAGAGAAATGCTCTTCTTCATTTGAAGCACAGTTAGAGATAAAAAGATAAATGAAGTGTTTCATGGAACTGGTCTTAAAAATTTCAACTTCAAAATTTGTAGTGACATAAAACATTTCAAAATGAAGCAGCAAGTGTTTGAATTGCTTCACTGAACTGAGACCTAACATCGTGTGTCAAAGTCTTACAGCAGATATCTGTTTGCTTAATCCATTGTCCTTCATGGGAGGAATTTCTGATTTGAATTTGGTGAATAGCAACTTAAGTTTGATTATAGTTTTATAGTCTTCATATGACCTGATTATTGGTACGTGCTGCTGAAATGCAGCTAGGGAAAGGACCACTCTCTCGATACACTTGTCATGGCATAAAGTATGATTTTTAGACATGATGTTTTTGGGGTTTTTTTTGAAGTTTTTGATATGGCCCGCTTACAAATGCACTTGTACCAGCCGTGTTTGACCACACTCCTGACAGGAAACACGGTGCATTGCATCCTCTTCTTTGTCAAACTTCAGCCAAGGAACTTGTTTCAGACAGTCCTGTGTGGAAAAACAGGTTTTTGGCTTTTTAATTTGAGTCTCTGGGTCAGACTCAGACTCCGTTGTCCCCTCCAGTTATGAGTCTAATGTTGTTGCAAAAGGACTGGGGCTGGACATCTAACTAAAGCCCGAGGGCTCAGAGTCTTGGCAAGATGGATTCTCAGTGGTGGGGATGGAATGACAGAAGTAGGGCTCTCTCAGTTTTTTTATTGGAATTTTTTATGTTTCTACCTCTCTCCAATTATCACATCAATTATTTTTTGCCATTTCAGTCAAACTACTTTATCGCACAGATCGCTTGCAATTTTTAAACACAGCAGGACCACAGCCAATCAGAGGCCAGACCCACTAGAGGTCTGTCTCTTATTGATTTAGATGCAGATATTATCCCACCACTGTGAGTCCGGTCACAGGGGAACACACAGAGATGATAAGCCAGTGAAAGAAATCTTTGTTTTCACATGGGTAGCATCATATGCACCAGCACAACCTAAAACATGTTAGTCACACTCCTGAAGATTTTGGTCTTAGTCTGGAGCCCTGACTTCTGTTGCTCCAGGAAATCTGAAACGTTTAAATAATGATAATTAAAAAAAAAAGTTTTTTCATTTGGATTCATTTCACCAGTTAGCTGCTGTTGAGCCTCTGATTGGCTTATTGTTTACAATGAAACTGAGACTCAGTAGAAAGAGGTGAATGTGCATGCCCTTGCAAACTGTAACAGAACAAGAAATAGTTTTTGTAGACCAGAAAAATAATGTTTCACTTCTGATCTGTATGCCAAATCCCTTCTTAAGCTGTGGAACGATGCAGAGCAAAGAAAATGATCGACATTTTGAAGGTCGTATAAAATGTCAGGCAAAAGCCAATGAGTTTTTTTCTAGTCATAGATATTTTCAGACATTATAAGATATTGAGACTTAGTTTACAGTTTTGTGAGATTTCCGCTTTTAAATTCACTTCAATTTGACTTTGAAAACTCAAGGTAAAAAAAGAGCTCCAGACTGGTTGAGCTGTGACTTTTTTCAACCATTTCTACTATACTTCTTTGCTAAAACCTTTGTGCTAACACTACAATGCCAATTCAGCTTAACCACAACCAACAGGTTAGATTCAAGTAAACGTGCTAACAGCTAATGCAGCTTAAAGCCTCTTATCTATTTTGAGCTCTATTTTTTACCCCTTGAAATTAATAGTTGTGTTATGGTGGCTCAGGTGACATCACACGTCTTGAAAGAGCATCATGAAACATACAACATTTTTCACATCTTCCGTCATACAGATCAACGACTTATCTAACTGGCTGTGTTAGATGGAGCAGATTGGCTTTAGAGTTTGGTGGCTTGAGTATTTTATTTCGTGTCAGCACACATGTAGAGAACAGCACATGGCTTACACTGAAGATGGTGTAGTGCGTCTTTTACATGCATGCTGAGGATGATCGAGAGCGACATTCTGCCATAATGGACCTAATTAATATTTCACGACAATTTTCTCTACTTTTTTTTTTTTGTGCATATATCATGGAGGTGAAACTGCTCTACCTGACACCACAAAACAGTTCCCATTATTCATTTCTTAGTATGGGGCACTTCATTTACACAAATGAATAATTATATTTCTGCACTCAGTGCTGGGTTACTGGTTCGTCCCGGGTCTAGTGCCTGGTGAAGGACGTCGCTGATGTTATAACTAGTGGAGCCAAACACATGTATAATGAACCTATAAAATATTCTCTGAAACCTAGTTAGCGTTATTGTTTCCCCTTTTCTGGTTGCAGAAGGTTCACAGCATTCATTACCTGAGAAATGGGGGGACAAGGGCCCATCTGCTGTTATAAATAACCTCACTCAGGTGACAACAATTGACCTTGATAGGAAAAAACATAAGTCAGCAACTTGCTATTGGGCAAGACAACGGGGAGGAGAATAACAAGACTGGAGGCGTCTATTTATCATCTCAAAAGGTCGTCATACTGACTCAAATAGTCACTGTTTGTCAGATATCCTGACAAGTACTTTACATGGTCTGATATGGTGTGGCCCTCTCATTTACATCCACTGGTTAACATATGTTTTTGAAGGACAAGACAGACTTCTAAGCAAAAGTATGTATATGTATATAAATATATGATTATTTTTAGCTGGCTGCAAGTTATTTAACCCTAGCTGATGCAATGAGCAACTTCTCTTTTCTTAACCAACCATGGCAAAAGACACTCCTGTGGTCATCATAAAGATGTCAGTCTGTTTAAGAAGGATCATCAAATCATTGGCATGCATCAAGCAGAGAAAACATCTCAAGAGATACAGAAACTACTGAAATTGGGTTAAGAACTGTCCAACACATTATTAAAAACTCGAAGGATGGTGGGGAACCATCGTCTTGGGCGCATCAGGGTGAATTTTTCCTTCACTAATAAAACAGGCAAATGCCAAGATGACAATGCCAGGTTTCATGGGACTCAAATTATAAAAGAGTGGTTCAAGGAGCATGAGACATCTATTCCACATAGATTGGCCAACACAGAGTCCAGACCTTAACCCCACTGAGAATCTTTGGGATGTACTGGAGAAGGCTTTGTGCAGTGGTCAGACTCTCCCATCATCCATACAGGATTTTGGTGAAGAATTAATTCAACACTGGATGGAAATAAATCTTGTGATATTGCAGAAGCTGATGGAAACAATACTACAGTGAATGCCTGCCGTAATCAAAGCTAAAGGCGGTCCAACGAAATATTAGAGTGTGTGACCTTTTTTTTGATGGCGTGTTGGAAGTAAGGTCAATGTTAAGACACAATAAGGTGCAAGTTCCTGGTTCCCCAAATTGTATGACTCCACCACATCATTCATGAGAATAAAGCCAGTAGAGGATTAAACACATCCTGAATCTGCAGCAGATTCAAGATGTGTTTAATCCTCCACTTGCTATATTTGGATATTTGCAGGAATTGAAATCGATCTTCAGTGGATCATTCTCACCATCGTGTGCATGGTGATTAGATAACCATAGCAAGTTATTGGTTGAGTTTAGCAAGGAAAGACAAAATATTCTGGCTTCAAACAAAGACAGGATAAATACAATGACAGCCAATTGTTTCTGTTGCAGAGTTTTAAAACTGTTGGGGTGCCATATTGAAAAGCTGACAGGATCTTACTGTTTGAGGTAAAGAGGTGGGCCTTAAGCCTCTTTATGGACAGCTACTGGGTGACCGCCTGTCAGTCAAGTGGGCAAAACTCCGTTAAACAATTTTGTAAATAATCCCGGGCACGGTGTGAAATTGGTCACACAGTTTAAACACACTCCTCACAAACACAAGCTGGAGTCTTTGTCCCTGAGGCCACATATTTAACCTGTCCCCACTGCAACTTACAGAGTATCTTCCCCCACTCCTCACTCACCACATTTCCTTCCTATTTTCCTCTGTTTCATCAATACAGATAAAAATCGCTCCAAAGAAATATCTCAAAAATAATGATAACACATGTATCTTAATGGCATTACTCCTCTAAACAAAGGTTTAATGAAAGAACATTGTGAGGGTTTTTATTTTCTGTATTTTTAAAAGAGCGTCCTATGGTTAAACCTCATCAGTTCCTTTAAATACACTGTCAAAATCTACAGAAAAAAAAATCTTTTATCTGTGCTAAATGACAAAAAATGAATTAGAACCATGATTAAATATACTTGATTATCTTCAGCCCTCAAAAACAACATCACACTTGCTAGAAATGGACTCTGGTGGGAACGCTGGTTTAATTCACTGGCTTATTTATGCTCTCAAACACTAAACACACTCAAGTGTGGATTAATGTGTTGCTGTGAATGCATGCCTGTTAAATCAAAGCCTCCACTCATGCATGTTGTTGTTGCCACAAGCAGTTACTCTCCTTCAATTCAAGCAGGTGGCTTTGTCTCAGAGCTTCACAGCACTTTGAATTAGCAACAACAGGCCACCTATATTCCTCACTCTGTGCTTCTCTGCACTTCTGGGTGATCAAATGTGATTCTCTGGCTTTGAAAATTACAAGTCATTCTTTATTTGGCTCATTAAAAAATCATACCAAAATAATTAACTGTACCTGTGATCTAATGGATGGACTAGATGTGTTTACACTTTTTCTGCTGTTTTGAGAGGGGCTTGGGGAATCTATCACACTTAACACCTAACTCGGACCTGACATGCAATATGTTGTGAAATTAACCCGCTTTATGGTGGTAGGGGGATGTGTATAAACTGCTGAGGGACCAGGTACTCTTTGTGCTTCACTGGTGATAGGCACTAAATTAGCAGAAAGAGAAAGAAGACAAGTTGAGGGCGCCTTCATTGTACATATTGATTGAAGAAAAAGTCATAAATTCACATGTGTCAGATCCTGTCTCAATGGACTAAGTGTTAATCCAGCAAATGGAGAAAAAGGAACATATTTCAGACCTTTCTACAACATATCTGATAAAAGTGAGTTCATGAGGTATGAGCTAAAACACAAACATGTTGGAGTTATGAAGCATACAGTTTCAAATTTACTTTACATCCTTTTAAAGCGTTCTTTACATCTCTTGCCAAACAAACAGATATATGTTTGAGAAATTGCATACATCCTTTCTTTTTTCAAGTTCCATTTTAAAGTTGATTTTACTGCTATGGTGAAATTTGTCAGTTTCGGACAGAGGCAGACTCGGTCTTTCCTCTCAAACTTAATGCCTTGCTTGCTAACTAGCTGCCGGATGGTTGGGTATTCGATTGACAGTTATGATGGTGGCATCAGTCTTGTGACCCTGCTCAAGTCAACAAAGTCAATAAATCCATTTCCAATTTTTCCTAACTGTTCCTTCACAGAAATGATGATCCTGCTACATGCAGACTTAGTACTCACTTTAAATGTTGTAGAAAGTGAGGGAATGTGAACCAGCTATGTAACGTGTTAAAAGCAGTTTGAAGAAGTCTACATCTTTGCAGCTTTTACACAACCCTTTCGAAAAGTTAGTTTATAGATGTGTTTATAATAAACACAGCATTCAGGACTCTGGTGATTATACTTTAAAACGCCATAGAGAGGACCCCTTACCCGGCCTCTTTGATATCCTGCAAAAAAACCTCAAAGACACTCTAAGACAACAAAGTAGCTTCATAACCCGTACATTTAAAGCACTCCTTTGTATCTGAAGTGAACGTTTTCTGTAACTTCTTAAGACCTGGCGTCTTGTGGACAAAACATTTCTGCCTCTCAGACCCATGAAAACTTTATTTTTTAAAAATTTAATCTCTTTGCCACATTAAGGGACACTTCTCACGTCATGTTTTGATGATATCATAACTCTACAGCCCTTTCAGTGAGGAAAAAAGTGTAGTTATGGACAATAACACTTAAACTAAAAACTAGTAGCTAACTAATAACACTAAAAAATAACTTCCCATACAAAGACCAAATTTATTTTTTATACTTATTAGGTCTAACTGATCCAAAATAGCAGACAAATAAAAAATGCACACAAGAAAAATGCGTGGGTCTTAAGAGGTGAATGTAAACATAAATAATGAATGGAAGCCCATTTTTGCTGGTTCAAAGTATGGAAAATGAAAATTTGGCTTTGTTGAAATTATTTTTTAGTCAAAATTTCAGCTTTTCCTCAGAATTTGGACTATTTATTTCAAAATTTCACAAATTGTTGCTTTTTATTTCGTAACTTTGAATTCTAAGCTCAAAATTGTGACTTTTCTCATAATTTTGACT
Source organism: Thalassoma bifasciatum (assembly GCA_008086565.1). Taxonomy (NCBI): domain Eukaryota; kingdom Metazoa; phylum Chordata; class Actinopteri; order Labriformes; family Labridae; genus Thalassoma; species Thalassoma bifasciatum. Next base: position 61,984 of record RPOG01000290.1, on the reverse strand, counting down.
TTCAAGCTCAAAATTTTGACATTGTCTTGTAATTAGACATCTCGAAACTTCAATTTTGTCTCAAAATTTAATGTTTTAGCTCTAAATTTGGACTTTTTATCTCAAAATTTTAACTTTTGTCCCATATTTTAACTTCTCATCTCACAATTTCACTGTTTATCTCATACATTTTTAGCTAAAATTTTGACTTACATATGGGCTAAAGAAAACCTTCTTGTCTAGAATTTTACACCAAAAAGAATGACTTGTCAGGGGAAAGAAGAGGTTTGGTCATCCTAGATTTGAACGGTGAGCTAAAAGCCATGGCTACAAGCTAATTAAACTCTGACTATTTAGGAATGTTTCATTTTTGGTACAAATTTTATCACTTAACCAAAGACAAACTAAAGTTGGGCTCTATTTATCTGATTCAACAGTTAAAACTCTTATTAATTATGCATGCCATCCTGAACACTTTACTTATTCCTGCTACCCACAAGGTCAAATGCTTTCATTATGAACACTTTCAAGGGACACAAAGTTAAAACTTGTGTTAGATGTGTTGTCTCTGGCTCATTTGTTGAAAATCAGATGACCTCGCTCAGAGGTCAAGCACACTGAAGTTTATTTTGCCCTTGTAAAAAGGAAGAGTGCAACAGAGAGGATGACAGTTTTACACAAGAGGTCATTTCTGTACACGGTCTCCTTCTTCAAAGAGCTCTAAGTCTGGATATTTGCAAATGACAAAAGGGTCATTTCTGTACACGGTCTCCTTCTTCAAAGAGCTCTAAGTCTGGATATTTGCATCTTGTCGTCGCACCAAAAAGGACATTTTTAATCCACCATTGCTGCAGACATTTAAAATACTGGCAATAACACATACACATTATATTTGATTGCAGAAACAGCTCATTTTGTTTGAGGCACAATTCCTGCAATAATAAAGCAACACATTGGTGAGTAAAATCATCACACATAGATGGATTTCTGTTTCATCCAGAGCCATGAAGAATATCAATAAGGGTTTTTCCCACCTCGAGGATAATTTACATATTGTCTATTAACCTTTTCACATTAAGCATGAGAAGGCGCATTCAGACAGACACTTGACTAGCATGTTTGTAATTTCCTATTTTCATAAGCGATAACAACATAAAATGTCACTGAAGCTATTAGCATGAAATTTGCAGAGCACTTTCTAATTCAGCCTTTTTTTTTCTCATCTACAAACCCTCAGGGTTCTTGTCATTTTAATAAGTAACTTCTTCCTCACGCCTCTCCTCCAACCAACCTAACTGAGCTTTAACACTAACTAACTTTAACTTGTCTCCATCTCCCTGGAGGCTCACTGAACAACTAATCCCATACGCACGTACATGCCTAGAAACTGTCTGTTTACTGATTCGCCCTCTTTTCATGCACTGTACAAGTCTGATGTTAACAAATAAAATCATTCCAACAGATAGAGTTTGATTTTCTGCTTTTTACTCTCAAAATTATTTTCTTTTTGAATCACCCTTCACTAACTCCTCTCTGGTTGTTTCCTGTGTCACTGGACCTTAACACGTTTGCTTGTCTGAGCTACTCTTTCATCTTGATGTCCTTCCTCATCTTCCTCATCCTCATTTACTTTCAGACATTTTAGAACAATTGTTGGTCAAAAACTGTCTTCCCGTTAATTTGACTGGTAAAACTGTTGTTAAACTTAAAAAAATAAATATGCAGTGATGTTTTTTTACATCCTTGCTGTGGTGTTATGAAGATATTACAGGTTTGCATTCTGTTCAAGTTCTCTTTGTTCTGAGGAATAATTGCAGGCATTCACTACTGTGCAAACTCTGCAAGGTGGTGGCACCTCAGACAGGAGTATTTTGGCTTTAAAACCGTTTCTATTTGGAGTCTATGATCAGGTCATCATAGATGGTATAGTAGACGGACGCAGTCTCCATAGCTTCTGTTTCTGAAGCCCAGTTTTGAAGTAAATGGCTGGCGTGGCCATATTGGAAATGGGACAAGTGAAGTGTGCCCAAACTCACAGCCATTGGATGCCTGTCTGTCACGTGATCTGAGCTGTGGCTATGATCGCACAAGCTCCCAATCTTAATATCTTCCAAACTGCAGAGTTAGAAAAAAAATCCGCCCCTGCTTGGGTCATATTCAACAGGTTTTCAAGGAAACCATTTATCACATTGATGAGATTGGACTCTTTTAGGCTTGTGTGGCAAGTATGATACAAATGGTTGTATTTGAAATGGAAGATATGTCATCACACTCTTCTTGTATCTCAACCAATGGCGTGTAGTTCGTGACCATGTATGTTAATTGAATTCAGTGCTCTGTTACAACACGATCTATTACGTAACCACCCTAAAAACCCATTTAAAATGAACATCGTGCGCAGTTATGTGAAACCAACAGGTACTGGGCTGTTTGGTTATGACACTCTAGTGACTGATTTAGTCATTTTCAGCAGAATCAAATCAAAAGAATCACTTTTATCAGTTTTCCAGCAGCTATTCGATTAAAAGGTAACTGGCGCTGGGGAAATCACTGAGTTGAGTATGAATTTTATCTGTCATAGTAAGATCAGTCTGGAGTTACTGCATCTATGAAGGCAAGTGTCCTATGAAGTAAAGAGGTCAAACAGCAGTGACTGAGGGCATTACTTTACCCAAACCCACCACACAATGACACAACCTTACCACCTTCTCCAATTTTTCTTGACAGTAATTGTAAAGAAATCTCTGTTCCTCTCAAGGTTGGGGATAAAAGCCATCTGTTTCTCATAATACCTGCCTTCCATCCATCTGTTGCTGCTAATCAAGGTCAACCCATTCTCATTTCATTGGTCCACGAGTCCATTCTCACCAGATGCTGACCACCCTAAATTGTCTCGGTTAGGAGCTGCAGGTCCTCAATGATTAAATGAGGCCAGCTCACCCTGCAGAGAAAACTCATTTCAGCCCAATTTACCTGCAGGGGTGGTGGTTTGGTGGGCTGGAGGTGTTACCAGCCTCACTGGAGTCATTACTTAAGAGAGAAGGGGGGGAGACATACAGGCCAGTGATGGAAGGAAAGGTTGTAGGTTGATATTTTTAAAGGGACTGTGAGGAGAATCAGTTTGAAGTGATGTGTTATTATGTCCAGGGGGATTTTGTAAAATCCCCTAAAATGTCTGGGTTTTTCTGAGATTGTTCTACAGACCATTCATATTTACAACTGGGATACTGGCATTGTTCTGATGCACCAACCTGACAAGATGTTGCGCATGCAGTGAAACGTACTCAGGCAGCTTGTGATGCGCTCTCAGACAGAAAATACTGAAGTGGAAATGCACTTTTACAGACAAACTGGAAACTCCTCTTTTTTTTTTTTTTTTTCACCATGGTTGAGATCAGTGTTGAGAATTTTTGAGACATATTAGATCAAAATTTCTGAGAGAGGAAGTTGAAATTTTGAGATTAAAACACAAAATTCTGAGATATAAAGGATGAATTTTGAGATAATATGTCCTACTTTTGAGATTCAAAAGTCAAAATTCTGACATAAGTTAAAAAAATTTGACATTTAACTCGAAATACTTTTCATCTTAAAATGTTGATGTCATAAGGGAAAAACATCTCAACAAACCCAGTTTTTTAAAAATATTTTTAACTGGTATAAATGGCCTTCTATACATTATTCGTTTACATTATAGAAAATTTTCACTTTAAAAGAAATGTTTTACTTAGATGTATAGGTTATGAAGCTACTTTGTCGTCTTTGAGTATCTTAGGGTATTTTTCACATTTTTTCCAAGAGGCTGGGTAGAGTGTCCTCTTCCGTCAGCTGGTCTGATTTAATATTTTTAGTCATTTTTCAAACCCTGAGGTACCCAAGTTGAGATAAATAAGTGACACCAGATTCTTTCACAACCAGAAAATGGATGTTAAAAAAAATCAGTATGCCCTGGAGAGGTTAAGAGAAGACACGATTATTTATGTCTTCTGACAGGTACTTGTGTTTTCTTGGGAATATTGAAATGTGATGAGGATTGCCATGTCAGCCATTACACTATTTAACATCAAGCAGTTGGAAAACTCAGTATCATGGGACAAAATGAAATCTGTACAACGAACACCGTCACACTAACATGATTACAAATGTCTGCTCCTCTTTTCCTCAAAGTAAACTGCCTGATACCAACACAGGCAAAGTGACACATAGATAAGAGAGCAGATATCCTGTATGGAATTTGTATATCAGGTACGTGCTCTCACATTGTTTACTGTAATGGGCCCATAAACACTAATCCCTGCATTGTTTTCAACTGCTGCTGTGATGAGGCTTGTCAAAAATCACAACAACCCTTCAGTTTTCTTTGTGTGTGTGTCTGGTTAGATCATTTCTGATAGGTTGGTGTTCTGCAGTGGATTCAGTAACAGTTTCTGTGCAGCCTTTGTTTTTGTGGCAGTGGGCGGGAAACAGGTGTGGATTAATGTGCCAGAACGGAAATGTGCCGTCAGCTGTCATGACCTCTTTCTCACTATTTTCCCTATATTTTCTATCAATGCAAAACCATTTCACCTGATTTATTGCAGCTTTTCTCTCTTTTTTTCCCTGTACTTCTGACTTTCCTTCATCATGACACCAGACTCTTTTTTTAGATCCTTTTTTTTAATCTTCTCTAGTCTATATCCTGTTTTTCTTTCTGTCTCTTGAGGCATCCCTTTGCTGCCCTTTGTCACTGTCTTTCCAGCTGAATCCCTCCAATCCCTCCTGTAAATTAAAGCCTTCCCATTGGAAACATGATAAACAGGCCCTATTTCATGGGATACATTGAGTCATAGTTTCATTTTCCTTCTAACAGCATGGGAGCACAGTCCTCTTAAGTCCTCTTTAGCTGCGACAGCTGGAGGGAACACTCCCTGAGGAATCTGCACTGGCACCGCTTACGAAGAACAAAGATGGAAGCTATTTGTCTTGAGACTTTTACCTGTCAACTATAACAAGGTTTAGATACAATTCCTGACAAAATCCCAAACCTTTTTGAGCTCTTTATAAATCTGGCACTTTTAATAGGTCACTTTCAACACATCGTAACTCAACCTGCAATCTCATGTTTCCTCATGTGTATCATATGCAAATGATTCACTCAGAAGATTGGTCCCTAATGCACAACTCCATGTCATCATCGACTTCAAAACAGCAGACCATTTTAATTTTTAATCTAGTCATGATTGTTATTCTCTACCTGTAGGGTTAGAGTGACTTCCTGTGTGTTTTGCTGTAGCACAACATAATAATAGGACTGCTTGTCTCTACATCCTGGTGATTGGAGATTTGGTCACCCCTGTTGTATTTAACAGGTTTTACAAAGCTGATGATGAGTCTTCTCGTAAGCTGTGGTGATTTTGAGGCTTTAAACCAGGCTCATGGAGGGACTAAGATGAGTGATGTGCAGTTGAATACCTTTTGGTGCAATAAATGGTGAGACAACACCCAACAGACTTAAAAATTCCTGAAACAAATGACATTTGCATATGGGAACTATGGATCTGTTTATGATTTTTGACATCAAAGTTGCACATTTTTCTCAAGATCCAGATCAATCCAATAAGCAACAAACAAAAGTGGTCAAACAAGTTGGAAACAGCTCAATCATATCAGCCACACATTTTTTCTGTAGGTAATAGTTGGATTAAGTCCGTCTGATCCTTGATTTACAGGATAAAGTGAACACAAATAAAACAACAAAGAGCTTTGGGTTTGATGGTCTCTACGATTTTTTTACAGCATGTATGACAGTTTTTCATTGTGTACCTTTTTGATAATTTTTGTGCCACTTCTCTCTGCAAACCTACCCCGTTCTCGTGTACAGAAAGAACAATAAGTAATTAAACCCTAAATCAAATAAACTGTAGCAAAATTTATACTTATGGTAAAGCATTTCTTACACCTGAAAACTTCAATAACTTCAATGTGATTTTTTTTCTCCCAAAATTAATTTACAGTAGGACAAAATTTCAAGGGAGTGTGTTTGAAAAAGTAGATGATTGCTGTTGCTGTGAAAACTGATTATGTTTTGCTGAACTTTTCTCTGTCATCTTTGACAATATGAGGTACTTAAATTGTATCCTCTGACAAATACTAACACTTTGTGCTGTTAAGTCTGAGGGGAGAGTATTATACTGTAGTAATGAGGATAGGTTGATGACAAAATTCTTTCTACATGCATTTTCAGTTCTATACTGAAAAAGAAGAACCCTTCACTGAGATAATCCATCATTTTTATTGATGACTTAATGAATGTGAGTTTTTCAGGCACTTGGTTTGAATTTTTTGGCGGAGGCTCAACATTTTCCTCCTTAAGCCAAACTGTTGAGTTTTAACCTCCTGCCAAGATCAGTTCAACATGCTGCCCTCTGTTGGTGTTAACTAAAACTGAGAGACAATGGTGCTGTCCTGAAGTCATTGAACCAAGCCAAACTAACTAGAGTTTTGCCATTAGTTAGATCTGATAATCTGTCTTTTACAGGGTGTAACTTATACATGTACATATAAGTACGAAAAAAAAATGGACAAGTGAAATAAATATTTTCAGATTCAAACTTAAACTTCACACCTGACCTTATCATAAGAAAAGTTATTATCTAAAACTGCTGAAGCATTTCGTCCAACTTTTTTTTATCAATTTTTATAGTGACTGTGATGAGAGTCTGTATGAAGTGTATTGCAGCGCCTCCTTTAGCTGAAGGCCTCATGCAAACTGTTGTGATGATATGTATCTGTTTTGAAAGATGAATGAAGATTGTATCTTCCTTTTAACAATACTTTGTCTTTGTTTAATACAACTTTTCATCAGACACAATGCGACCAGGTTATGTATTTATCAGCCGTAGCTGGTGTTTGAAATGTGACTGGAAGCAAACTTTGTAACTTTGTAAGTGCCTGCTGACATGCTACAGCACCAGACAACACTGAGTGGAATTAATCTGAAAACTGCTTCACATGTGATCAGACCTTCATCACAGACTATGTTACTGTAAGTAGTAAGTAGTACATGCTGAAGTTGAAAATTATAATGGTGCTTTGACTGTTGGAGGTCTGGAGTGGATAATCAGCCCAGAGTGGATTTCCTCAAAGATGAGCGTCAAGACAAACTAATATTAGACCACGGCCTAGTTCTCCTCTTTCTTAGCTCTGTGAGACAAGCTTGGACTGAACAACATTGTGCCATAGACTTTTGAGGCTTTATCATGGATGTTGTGCTGAAAAGGCAAACAGCATTGAGAATAATGGGGGGGGGGGGTTGTAGCTGGCTAGCATGAATAGATAGCAAGCTTTGCCAGTGATATGGATTAAAACGACTCCAAACTGTCTGATCTACATTTGGAATTTGTCCAAACCATATGAACATCCATAATTTTATCACAAAGGTATTTCAAATTGTCCGACTGAACCAAATTAAAACAGTTGAAGAAGCAACTTGTTCTTTGATAACTCATCACTTGAACAGTTTTCTTTCTTTGTGATTCATTATGCCACATTCTAAGTAATATCTTATCAAGCACAGTTTTTAAACTAAGATAAGATGAAAAAGCAGCCTCAGTTTAATTGTTTGCATTATCAAGATCTAGCTTCAGCCCGAGCTAAACCTTACCAGCTCTGTATTTCCATCTTCTAGCTCACAATTTTTCCTTTCTATGGTCAGCTCAAAGGCGTTGAGTCACATTGTATGATAAAATTATAATGTAATATTGTATATTGTTCACAAGGGTAGGTGTTTCAAGTAAGAAATTTTCTTTTAGGTGGAAAAAGATGCAGTAACTACTTTGCGTTGCCCAAGTTCACTTTTGGTGTTTTATTTTCTGAAAACCTCAACATGAGAGAAACTATTGCATTTATAGATTCATTTGTTCAAGCAGTCAATGCAAATACTATTTGAATCTCACTATCTCAGTGGGTATAGTGTGAATTTTCTTGTCATTTATTTTTCATAAATGGAAGTAATGAGAGCGATGATATTTTTGTTACAGGCAGACTCGATATGATTTGGATACAAAGGAAGAGTAGTCAGATTGGTAAAGCTTACACCTGACATTCACTGGACACACCTCATGGCCTTGGAATTACACACTAGAAAGGAAAACAAACATCTATCTAAACCAATGTATGTAATAAAAAATACAGTTTGTATCATGTAAAGTGGTAGGACCTCCCAAAACCAAAGCCAGGTATTTAAACCTGCACATGTGGGAGTAATAGCTTCAAATGATTCATATAACAGCTTAGGTGTCGTTTGTTGTGCCAGAGACTGCCAGCCAGAGTCACTCTGGCTCTGCCCCTAATGAAATAACCTCTTCTGACAGATGGCAAGCACCACTTTGCCTCTGTTGCATAATTTAAACTGACCTCTCTAATTGGACAATGATTCAAGTCATCAGCCTTTTGATGAAGGTCAGTCTTGTCTGAATAAAATCCTTGCTGAGGCCGAGAGGATTTGTTTATCTTGGGGAAATATTGAAGCTTTTCGTGAATACTGTGAAGTTGAAAATACAATGAACTTACAAGAGTATGATACTTTTCAAACATGGTTTTACTCGAGCTGTAAAAAAAAATGTTTCCTTGACCTTTGTGTGACCAAGACTTGATCTGTGACTTTGACCCTAATCTCAGGGATCAGGGTCAGGGTCACATCCTTGTGTGTGAAATCAGGTTTCAATGCACAACAAATTCAAATGTGAGAGAGAATGAAGTAGATTTATCTATGGTGATTCATAAGATATAATTTTTTACATTTGCACAATATGTATCTGGAAGTGACAGAACATATCCCAAAAATAAATTATCCGAATTCCCTGCCATATTTCAATTAACTTGTGATGTCTGTCTTATTCAAACACTTTGAGGAAATCATGCATGTTTTTTCATTTGTAAGAAATCCATATTATAACAGAATACATTCTCCTAAACAGGTCAGTCAGAATGGTATGTGTAATGTGAAAGGTATTGTTGGAGTGATCCCTCTTCAGTCACCCCCACACTCACCTGGGTGTTGATGTTTTTCTTCCTAATTGTTTTGGTTTGCATCCCTGAATGGCTGATTTGCCTCAGTGTTAAAGTTCTCATTAGTGAAGTTTCCAGACAAACTCTAGAAACTGACAGTAGACAACCCACTCAGTCCCAGACAACAGGCAGGTACAGGTTGTGCCCCCCTGGTGTACCAACTCAATCCCATGGCTCTTTGTCAGATTGTTACAAAATGTAATCTTATTCATAGACAAGAACTTTACCAATTATTTTCCACAAACCGTCCATGACCTTCTAAAACCACATGACCTGGCGGTGAATATTTTGCTGACAGGGATTTCAGTGAGAAAGCTTCTTTCTTTTTGGTTAAGGAAGTGCTGTTTGCTGTATGAAAACCAAGGTCAACGTGACTTGCTGCAGTTTGATTAGATTTTGGCACTCTAGATTCTTGGTAATGTTTAGAAAGTGATTATAGTTTGGGATTATGTAATCAGACAATGCTGACCTTTGGTTTCACATGGGAAACAAATCCTGGTCTCCTGGCTGAAAACCCTGTTTGTTCAACCTCCTCCATACTTGGACTTTGTCACTCTTTCTGTTACATCATTAGAGTTCCTTAAAGCTGTCGACTTGTAGGCTCCAAATCGTGCTCATGGGTCTGAAAAAGAAAATTTTTGACCTAGTTCAAGAATCAACAGACTGGATCTTGTGGGTATGAATGGACTTCTAACACTGCAAGAAAGATCAGGCTAAAAAAGAAAAACAAGTTGCAGCAGAAAATATGTGTTAATTTTTAGTGTTGCTGCTCAAAATCAGTCCCATCAAACTCATTATCATTAGTCCAAATTTACACACAAACTGCCTGGCTCAATTACTGTATACTGCAGTTGGAGGGGCTTATTTACTGTAGCAAACTGTTTCCAACCAACAAGGGCAGCTAATCCTCTTACAGGAGGCTGTGAGGGTGGAGACTTACAACATGGAGCCATCCCACCCTGATACACCAAAACAAGAGGGACCCAAACAAGCCTCCAATTTCTTAATTCACCTGTTTTTCTGCAGCCATCAAACCATCATCTTTAGCATCCACGGCAAAGGGTGGGGAAGAGGACATTTTGGGTCTTGTGCTGCTAGTTCACGTATCAAACTATCCTTGTATGGGTCAGAAGAGGAGCATTTTCCACTTGGGCTTGGGATAAGTGCAACAAAAAGATACAACAGGCAGAGGACAGCATTTTGTTGTTTGTTTTGATGGGAACTTTGAAGACAACAGAGAAAGAGGACTAAAAATAGTCGGACGAGAGGCATGGACTTGGCCATGCAGCAGGAATGAGGTGCTTTGTCTAACTGGAAGTTGCGTGCATGTTACAGAACAGAACCACAATCCTGACCTCACTTGACACCCAAAAGTGCAAGCCTGAGCAGCAGGGATTTTCTGTGGCCACCCATGAAGAGGTAACCTGACCTGCCAGAGAAAGCACAACAAGTGAGCTTGTTGTGCTCTGGTTTGTTTGAGGCAGACGCCTAAAGAGGCTTGGTGTCACTGATCAAGTTGAGGGGGAAACTGCGGGGAGCAGTGATCTGGTCCTGGCTGGTTGGCAGATCCCCAAGTTTGTTTGACCGACAGATGAGGGTCCAGAAGGTGGCTAACAGGATGAGGCCTGATGGCCACGTGGGCACGCAGGGATTACAAGCAGCAAGAAGAAGGTAAAGGGATTAGATTCAGCACAGAGCCTGCTTTTTTAACCTCGTCACTCCTGTCACACTGACAGCACAGAGGGAATCTCCTGAGCCAGAGTTTGCTACGGGTGCATCGTTTCTGCTTCCTAAACTTCTCCTCCCCTCCATCACTCCCACTGCTCGTCCATCCATGCAGCTCCAGCAGTGTCCAGGAACGAAGCTACTGCTGAAGACCTGAGCCAGAGCACAGACAAGAGTGGACAGTACCTCTTCTTTTCTGCATGCTAACAAGCTAAAGTCAGCACCAATGAGGAAACTTTTGCATCCTCTGCTAATGGACTCGTGATACAGAGAACCTGGATTTTACTTTTGTTAACAGGAGCATCTTTACAAATGACAACTTTGGGGCTTGGAAACCACATACATTAGTCCACCATGCTTTTGAAGTCAGGACTTTTCCTCTCTCTGTGTCTGTTTACCCTCCAAGCAAGTGAAATCAAAGGTAAGAATCCCTTAGAGTCGACTGTCTTCTGAAAACGTATGAGCACTTTGTCTTAGTCACTGCCTTTGCACAGCAGTTGGCAAGAGACTGGCTTTTTGTGTTGGGACTGTGAGATTCATTAGTCGCAAAAAATAACAATATCAACTCTGTTCTAACAAACTTATCTGTCGGAGAGGTTTTTTTTTTTGTAAGTATAGATGCAACAATATTTTCTTTCTGTCTCTTTGACACTCATCTCAAGTATTACCTAAGTTTGTAAAGTGTGGGAGGGACGGTGAATGTCCACATCACTTAGTAGAGTTGATAATCTTCCTGCAGGTTTTCTATCAATGAGTTGTTTACTGAATGGCATTAGACTTAAAGAGTTGATGATCCCGTTCAAGGGCAAAAGGTATCAAAGGAAGAAGTGCATGTACCTTGGCGAGTTAAAGAACTCTCTGCTACCAAACAAACACTTGTTCAAACCCAAACCCATCTCTGTTTTTAGGAAAATGCCAAACAGCCAGTGAGCCACTTGGTCATGAATATTCACTATCAATTAACCAGGCAGAGACATTGAATCCACAGTGACTGAAAAAGATGGCATCATTTCATCAGTGATAACATTTGCATCCGCACGGGTTGTTTCGTTCAGTGCGATGTGCCCGGGTGAGCTCATTATCCTGAAGGAAACAAAAGCCATTCTGTTCCCAGTGTTGCTGGACGCTAATCTTTTCTGGCTTGTAATTCTGCTGTGAGGCCTTTTTGCGCCCGCGCTGGGCATTAACGGCCCGCTCAAACACTCCCTCCCCACATTCAGATCCTCGTGTCTTTCCATGTGCAAGTCAGGCTCAAAGCATACGGTTCCTCTAAAGCCCATTCAAATGTTTGCAGGGAGGGTGTGTCTGCTAATAAAAGCACACATGATTGGGGCACATTTTTGGGCTACTTTCTTACCTGTTGAAGCACAGGGAAGTGGAATAAAGCGATCTGACAGAAGCTGAACTAGGACTACAGTTGCCCATGAAGCTACTGGCGAAAATATCAATGCCTGCACATTCTTTGAATGTTCCTGGTGTTCGGCCAAATTTGGATCAAAGAGAACAATGTGGTTCAGTGTGAGGGTAATCATCAATGTGTAATAAAAGTGATAAACACAGCTGACTCTCTTCTGTCTCTGAAGAAGCTTGTGTTTTTAAATATGTCAGTGCTGGAAGTTAAATTCCAGCAAAATGCATGAAGCTGAGAAGACATACACACTTCTTTGTCACCCATATTTTAGACACCAAGTTGTCAACAAATATTTCTGTAAAAAAATGCAAACACCACAAATTATGACTTGTGAAAATCTAATCAAGTTGATTGGTCTGCTCCATCGCTACATGACAACAATAAAGACAAAATAAAAATACTCTGTTTGACTGTTAAGTGCCTGCCAACTCCATACAACAAAGGTTTTTTTTATGTGAAGTTCTAATTACAATTTAACACTGCAGCTCACAATAATAGGGTTACAATTGGTGTGTGACTACTAAGATTCAGTTGCAGCACTGATAGTTGCTCAGTAGATAGTATGCAATTTACCATATGTAAAACAATAAGTGCAAGGATAGAACTCTAAATTTGAGAATTATTTGTTAAACACAGTTAAATTTCAGGGTTATTTGATGAAATACTGTTGCAGTAAATTGGATTTGGAATGTCTTGGTGCAACCTGGCGGGCTCGCGGGTTCTCAATTGGGTCGATGCTTTAAACTGGCATGAGAACGGAAAATTTTGACTCATTTATTTGGTGTAAGAATTACAAAAAGCCTTCTTACAGATTAGTGCACTCAAAGGTACATTGCAACAGAGTTATGTTATGTTATTTCACTGTACTATCTGCAATAATTCAGATGAAGGTACAGTGATGATACTTCAAAAACTGTTGCAGTGAATTGCTTGCAGTTTGCAGCAAGAAATTTGTTTATTTGTTTAACAGTGTAGTATGAAAGCTGCTGGGTAAATGAAATGGGTCACTTACTTGGTAAATGCTCATTAAGTATTTGATGAAGTTATTTGTTGGCAGTGCTGCAGAGTTATGCTGATCTGGAAGCAGGAAAAGTTGCTCACTTGCTGCCTCCACCACATACTCATCCCACAGCATTGACTTATTGGAGTCATACATGTTGGCAGTCCCTCTCTGTCACCACTTCAAGTATTGTACCATCTTAACAACTGGATTTTGATGTTACCAAATCAGTGTTACTGACTGTTGTGAACCTAGCTCTAACCTATTGAATCTAGACCCTTCTGTCTTTTTAGAGAGTTTTTCCACTTTCCACCAAGTTTTTGATGTCTGATCAGGCATCAGCATGGTAACCAAAGACCAACCTCAGAACTACATAATTCTAAAAAAAAAAAACTAGTTTTTCAAACAAACATGCTGCTAACAATAGAGAAGTGCAGTGCAGAAAGCTGAATTATATATCAACTGAAAACAAACTGCAAATATGAACATAAAACAGAGTAGTCAGCTTTATTTTTATCAAGATGGAAAAGGGGGTCAGCAGGGAATGATGGCAGAGAGATGTCAGGGGTGATACCATTACAACAGTACTTAATTATACTTGAGATTAACAGTTGTGGAAAGACTTTCACACCACAGCTGAACAGGAGAAGCGTGAGAGGATGGTTTTAGTCAGTGCTAAGTGTAGGTCCTACCTCTGCAGGGGTTCACCGTAATCAACCCTAAAGTGTCAGGAGCAAAATCTGAAAAGATCTGCCTTCAGAGTTTTTTTTTTTTTTTTGGACCTGATCCTCGTTTGCCCGCAGGTCTTAAAACCTTCTAGCAAGCTAAATCTCTGATGTCAAGTATCTTGTACATGACACTTTCCATTACTGAGCTTGTGTTACAGACTTTGCATCTTTTACTGCATCATTCATTAATCTGATTCTGCTTCCATGACTCTGCCTCCCCTCCTCCAGTTGTTATATTTATTTCAGATTCCCTGAATGGTTTTTGTCACTGGCAGCACTTTCCAGCTGTTGTGAATTCTTGTAGTATTGCAGCACGTTTTCCATTGTTTCTGCACTAAAACTGATTGAGGTCAAGGGTGTATTTCCAACTTAGTTATCCTGCTGTTATTGTAGTTCATATAAAACATAGTGAAATATATATGAGTATATATATTATATATAAATGTATAAAACAGCAATGGCTGAAATCCACAGGTGTTGTCATTATTTTCTTTTATTATAAGCCTGATTTATTTGTATCGAGAATAACCCAAAACAACTTATTAACCATTAACTTAACAGTTTTAACATAGTTTTATTTGCACATTTGCTCACTGTATATATTTGTTATTGGATAATTTGTACTCAGTTGTTGGTGTTCAAGATAACCTACCCAATTATGCAAACACAGTCTCTATTATTTTAACTCCAGCATACTACAGCCCGTCTGTAATAGCTGTGTATTCTCTTTGCGTAAAATTATACATATACCCCTCTAGGAAAGGTTGCCAACTTTTTCACAATTTTTTTGTAGCAAGTAGTTATCATTTAATGACTTTCAGTTGAGACGTGTCCTGGAGTTGCACCACTTATTTCGAACAGGTCTCACATCAAAAGAAGACAGAAAACTACAACAAAACTTTACATTGGCTCAGTATGTTCTGGTATCAAAGTTGTGGGATAATACGACAATTGTAAATATTATAAAAAGTAAAAATGCAAACTTTGCCAGGTTTGTCCCCAAATGGAGAAGAAAGGAAAACTTAAAATTGTTGTTTCCATCAAAGATTATTTCTGTTGTTTTCCACATGATCAGTAAATTCAGCTGCAGGCGGTTTTGCCATAGAGTTGACATTTTTGATCTAAGAAAGGTTTTTGGCAGTACTTGAACTCAAGTATGTCTGAAGATATAAATAAATTTCAATTTATCACGTCAGTTTACAGCAGTGTTGTCCCTGCTTTTGCTCTCCACACTAAGGTTTAACCTTCATAAACTCACAAACTTCTCATACGTCAGTAATTACTACTTCTTAAACAGCAAATGCACTAAAAATGGAAACTGAATCACATCCGATGCGTAAATCCAGATCACTGAGCACTTTTATTGTAGAAACTGCAAATAGAGATGATGATGTCCAGGACTAAATTGAGATTATAAAGCTTTACAACCATCACAAAGATGATCCCTTTAAATAAGAGCTCTGTTAGATTTCAATTTGTCAGAGTTTATACAGTCTTTACTCACTCTCTCCTTTGCTTAATCTTTAACCTTCATTGTATTTCCTAATCCAGTAGAGGCGCTATTTGTTATGTAGGTTCAGCGACCTTAAGTCTGTACTATGGGGCTCATAAATCCTTATTGGGCTTATTGTCTTATAAAGTCCTCTGAGGTTTGCCACCTGGCATCACAATTAGTGCCTTTGTTCCTAAACAGCTTTATTCAGAAGAGAGTTAATGGGCAAACTGGCTTGGGTAATGGTGTGGAATTACCTTCCAGTAAAGCCTTACAAGGGCAGCTGAGGCTGTTTTCTTTACTACGGTGATGAGAATATAAAAGCAGTTTCACTTAAAATCTGCACAGCCTCTTGGTTATAAAGTTTGGGGAAATTATCCTGACTGTGTCCTTGTTTCTGCTGGAGTGGTTTCGTTTGACTGGACTGTGTTTGTCAGCTGTACCTGAGTTCAATCCTCTCAAGGTTTGCTGTGCACGCACATCCCTTTACAGCTGAAATCCATGTGCCTGCATTGCTGCATCTTCTCATCTGGTCACTCCACAGTGCAAACATATCCTTTAAGTGTTTGCCACCACGCAACCTCAGTGATGCGAGATGCCCAAGGGTGTCTCAGAAACTGTTTCTAACAGA
Source organism: Thalassoma bifasciatum (assembly GCA_008086565.1). Lineage (NCBI taxonomy): Eukaryota > Metazoa > Chordata > Actinopteri > Labriformes > Labridae > Thalassoma > Thalassoma bifasciatum. The sequence goes on along the minus strand of RPOG01000290.1, from coordinate 45,970 downwards.
GAAGGCTGCTACTCATTCACTCACTCGACACATCTCTGCACTGAAACTGTATTCAGCACAGCATTTATCAAATACGCAGAAAACAAGAACGTTAGGACGGCATCCTCCTGAAATTTTCCAATTTTTTTTTTTCCTGTCCCTCTCTGCATGAAGTTTTCACAGGCAGAGGGAGTAAAATTACCCACTATGATGACATTTTTTGCCCTCCAGTCCATGTTAAATGTGATCAGACAAATGCAAATTCTAAGCAAATGAGTGAAAAAGAAAAATATGGCAAGCAGAAAATAAAAGAGAGCGTGAACATGAACACAGAATATGTCTGCGGTCATTCCTGCACCAGTCTCCCAGGTTCTCTCTGACCTTGCTTAAGTTACACTAGAGCGCTGGCAGGTAAAAGACCAGATAACATCAGAGTGAAAATTTCAACCCTTTTTTGCAAATTTGCCTTCAGGGGGTCATGACTGTGAAAATACCTGACAGAAAAAAAAAAAAAAACATTGAATACTCTTTTTGCACAGGTTTTGGCAGCATATTTCAGTTTGACTGTTTAAAAAAAAAATAGATTTCTTTCTCATTTGTTTTCATATCTTCTTTTTGAAACTCCACTCAGAATGTTTTTAGTTACTAAAAATGCAAAATTTAGATTTTAGCATTTCTTTTTTACTGGTCTCTAAATTTTGATCAGGTGTGTGCATGTATAAAAAGAATATGTCTTGGTGTTTTTGGGGTAAAACAATAATGACTTTAAAAAAGTCACAAGCAAGTAAACCAAAGTTATCTTCCAAATGCAATTAAAAATAGAATAATTCAAATTACACTGATAGATCCCATTTGTGTTACAATTTGACATTTTCAATTAGAAGACTCTTTTATGATAAACATATTAGAGCAAGTACGATCCAAGAAAGAAACTAAAAAGAAGTAACAACATGAGTATGTGACAAAAAATACATCCAGGAGACGCAGGTGCTGTCCTGCTACAAGTTAAAGAGGCGTGATGTGTAGAAGCAGTTATGTTAAACATGATTGTCATCAGAAAAATCAATACACTTTTCATCATTGTTAATGTTCGTATTAGCAGTAACAACTTTCTCGGTACAATTAAATACAATACCATTGTCATTGGAAAAATTCAGGGACGTCTTCAATTAAAAGAAAACAAAGAGGCAAGATTGAGAAATTTACAAATGCATCTCTAACCCAGAGAAGCAAAGATAATCACCTTGAACAGTTGTTTACATCCATCCACACACACCATATATATCAAAACAGGGACTAAGTTGCTCAAACATACATCAATCAAAGTAATGAATGTACATAAACTTACCGTTCATGAAATTTTCTCTTATTGTTGCCATTGTTCCGTTCCTTCACCAGGGACATGCTGCTTCTAATGACATAAATCTGCAACTTTATTTCCTCAAGATTTTCTCTCTATGATGGGATGGATTTAAAGTACTACCTAGGATCAGTTGCGCACTTTCGAATTGTCAGGCATTGTTTGAGTCCACAATCTTCCTGAAGTGTAAAGTTTTTCTCCCGTCAGAAGGCTTTCCAGAAGGTGTTGGTGTCACGTGGATTTTAAAGATACCTTTAAGTGCAGGTAGATCTTACCATGACTATCTACTCTCTGGATTCCCATTTCAAGACTTACGCATTTTTTAAAGTCAAAGTCATAGTCAGTGCTCACCAAAGGAAGCCATCAGCAAAAAACAAAATCAGTTCTGAAAAGCTCTGAAAACCAAAAATGATCCTATTCTTCTTTTTTCAGCGAGCTCCTTTTCAAGGTCACCACAGTGGGTAATTCATTGCAGATAGGTGTTCAGTGTGTGTTGACTTGGCACAGTTTTACATCGCATGCTCTTCCTGACACCTCTCCATTTATCTGGGCTTGGGACCAACACTAATGAGAACACTGGATTATGAACCCCTGGGTGGCTGGGTGAGAACATGGATGGACAACAGCAGGAATGACGACTCCACCACTGAGCCACCACTTCCCCACATTATACCATTATGCAACCCCAATAAGGTGTTTAGGAAGCACCTACAGAGTGCAGCAGGATTTGAAGGGGTGCTTCATAACATACTGTATATGTACACTGTCTGGCCAAAAAAAAGGTCATGCTCTCTAATATTTCACTGGACCGCCTTTAGCTTTGATTACAGCACGCAAGCTTCTGCAATGTCACAAGATTTATTTCCACCCAGTATTGCATTAATTTTTCATCAAGACCTTGAATTAATGATAGGAGAGTCTGACCACTGCACAAAGTCTTCTCAAGCACATCCCATAGATTCTCAACGGGGTTAAAGTCTGAACCTATGGTGACCAATCCATGTGTGAAAAGGATGTCTTATGCTTCCTGAACCACTCTTTCATAATTTGAGCCTGATAAATGGAATGTACCTGTGCCATTAGTGAAGAAAAAATCCATTGATGGAATAACCTGGTCGTTCAGTATATTCAGGTAGTCAGCTGACCTCATTCTTTGGGCACATAATGTTGCTGAACCTAGACCTGAGCAACTGCAGCAACTCCAAGTCAAAGTGCTGCCCCCACAGGCTTGTACAGTAGGCACTAGGCATGATGAGTGCATCACTTCACCTGCCTCTCTTCTTACCCTGATGCACCCATCACTCTGGAACAGGATAAATTTGAACTCATCAGATCACACGATCTACTTCCATTTCTCCAGAGTCCAATCTCTAACAATGCATTGTACAGTTTTTAACCCAATTTTAGTCGTTTTTACAATCTCCTCTGATGTTTTCTTTGCTTGATGCCAATGATTTGACCTTCCTTAAACAGTCTGACAACATTTCCACGACCACAGGACGTGTCTTTCACTTTAGTTTTTAAGAAATGAGAAGTTACTCATTGCATCAGCTGGGGTTAAATAACTTGTTGCAAACTGAAAGATAGTTGCCCATGGAATTATCTAATAGGAGGTTTGTACCCATTTGCTTGATTTAACCCAGGTGGTGACATTTTTTTTAACTGGACAGTGTTTATGGCTATTTTATTCAAAAATCAAATGTGTGGAGTAAATGAATTGTAACAAGAAATTTAAGTGCCTTCTCCAAACTTATATCCACTGTTGAACTAATCAAAAGTTCAGAGTTTCATTCCTGACAGAATACTTTGGCCCTTTGTTGTTTTTCAGCCCCTCATGACAACGGCATCTCTGGACTTAGGGATGTGAAGTACCGGCACTTTCTAGAAGCTCCCAGACCAATCAGACATGCAACCAATGTCCGAGCAGAAGGGGGCAGGCATCGGACAAAAAGGTCGGCGATCTTCCACACAGGTGTCAAAGTGTGTCCTCACGAGACAATGACTGAAGTCATTGGCAGCCATCGAACCTACTACAAACTCCGAGGTAAAATTTGTTAGAATGTGGTGTTAGCTTGTGTTTTAGACTTTAAAACTTGAAAATATTGCAGAGTTATCAGGACAGTTGTTATAAATAAATATAAGATTTCTAATAGCGTTTTATTGAAGCCTAAGAGGATGGAACATTTCAAAACTGCTGATCAAGAATTCATTGCAGGTAGTTAAATACTGGTCTGCTTTGAAGTTTTTTTTTTCCCCCAAAACATAACTTTGCATAAAAGAAGTTAATTAAATCCTCTTCAACCTCTATTATTCTCTAAATTGGGTGCATTAGGGACAGTGCACATACATGCTCCTTCATATAGATGTGGGTTATTGTCTTAATTGAATAGGGCCTGTTTTTGTTGACACCATGCTTCTGTTTCATAGGCTTTAGGGACACTTCATGTAATGAAGTGGTATGCAAATATTCTTTTGTCCAAGCAAGATGGATTGCCGATGAATTTAGTTGGAAAGATTTCCACCCTGGTTTGTATAATAGCACAGTAATTCAGATTGTTCCACAACAGCTGCTGTGGTGTTTGATTTTAAAAGGAGGGAGATTAATTTGGGGTGTTGGAGGTAATCGCATCGCTCCAGAAATGAGTTTGTCAGAGAATAAATTTCCCACAGGCATCATGATATTGGACAATGTAGGGCTTGTTTCCGCCACAGAGGCCGATAAACTGTTCCATAGCTTCAGGGGTTGTTTTTGCTCTTAGTTTTAATATCCTTAAAAATGTCGCAGACATGCAGCAACTTACATACATAGTTTGACATTTACTGATTCTGATTATAGAACCTCATTCTGCTTCGGTCCAATTCGATATATTTTGTGATTTATTATTGCGCTGTGAATTTTTAAACTTCGGCATGCTGTTTTGATACGACACTGCCATAAAAGTTTGTCTGTGAAGGAGAAAATATATCTGATTAATTACTGCAAACTGTCAACATGCAGAGACGCCAAGGTCAAGGCTGATTTTTTTTTTTTCTGTAATTATGATGATTTTCTTTGTAAAAGGTAAAAGAAACCACTCAATAATGCAACATGTCCTCAGTTTGTCAGGAGGCCATTTGGGAAGCGTTTCGGATCTTCTTTGACCGAGTCCCTGACTCAGAGGAGTACAGATCCTGGGTCTACACCTGCCAACATGAAAACCTCTGCATGGACGACCTGGCAAGGAACTTCAGCAGCGCTCAGGAGCATCTGGACATGGTCGCCAGAGTAAGTCAGGCACCAAAATAACCAGAGCACTCTGCAACAAACCAAATATAGGTTGTCTCAGTTATTTAATAAAGCTGATGTCTTGTGTCTTATTCCTAGAGAGTTGCAATGGCAGCTGAAATCGAAGGGTATGTGATACTGTTCATTATGAATTTTGTGGTTATTCTGTGTTTGTTGTAAGTTGCAAACCATAATTCTTTCAAAAAAAATTTCCCAAGACAAAAAAGCCTCTAAAAATCAGCATCAGAATCAGAATAAGAACCAAAAATACTTTATTAACCCCAGAGGAAAATAAATGGGACGAGGTAATAATAAAGCAATATGATTAATAATAAGTACAAAATAAGCAGTAAGTACCAAAAGCAATATGTACCAAAGGCAAAACAATATTTGCACCTTTGCAGGTAAAAATAAAAAATAATATGTCCAGATTACTAGTCCAGTTTCTGGTGAGTGCTTATCCCATAAAAAATATATAGAGATTCCAAATCTGCACCTCAAAGTGTTCATGAGATATGGTAACAAACTGGGCCTGTTCCATGGCATTTTGGTTAGACTTGTTAGTGATAAAAGAAGATTCCTTAGAAAAGGAAACATTTACTGTTGACTTTTAACATTTTCAACATTTTTGATCAAATTTGCTCTTTGATTCTCAGAGTTGAACCTGGGACTCCAGACCCAGACAGCGAGTGTGAGTTTCATACTAACACCTCATTACTGTTCATTAACTTGAACTTAACATATATGAATAAATATTAGTAATATGAACACTAAAAAACTGTTAACTTTAACTCTGTTTTCTTCACAGGCACCTGGACTCCTCATCTGCTTCTTCTGCCGACTGAAACTGAAGTGGTACAATAAATGCAAAAGAGTCCGATCATGATTTACTATTATGTGTTATTTGTTCTATTTACAGTATTTTTTCCTTGGCAGATTCAAGAAGACTTGAAAACTGAGAATTTCGAGTATATTGTTGAATTCAGCGTGACTGTCGTGGACCCAGCATACAACGATGTGCTAAGTGATCCAGAGGCCCTGCACACCAGTGACATCACACAACAACTCACAGACAAGGTAAGAGTTTTTGTACCAACCTCACTTTGAGCTGAGTTTCATGACATCCATGATTTTTTACAGTCCATGGTTAAAACAGATCAACTGCCTACACAAATCTGCTGCTAAAAATAGACTCATGTAGTCAACACTACAGCTGCAGCCACTGGTAATTAATCATCCACATGTGTACTCTGCCATGTGATGCCCACGCCCATGCATCATTCCCAAAACAAACCCAAAATGCACCAGTTTTCAGTCACTCAAACAAGGATGAAGATAATTCCTAATATTTTGAACAGCAGTTTTTCTACCTATCCGAAACCTTGGTGCAAACAAAATGAGTCCACATACACCCTTTATAGTTTGTCTACATGTAAAATGCCCTACAGAGAACACAGGTTGCCAGCTTCTATAGGGTTGTAGTGTTAGGTGTAATAGCTCACCCTGATTGCTTTAACAGCTTTAGGTTGTCAGCAAAGGAACTTAACTTAATGACCACAAGCCTGAAATAGTAAGCCCTAATCATATAGATAATCTCTGCCTAAGCAGGTATTCACTAAGACCCTGACCACAGCTCTTAACAATGACTTCTGCTCCATAAATGTAACCTTTTCTTTTCTGTTGGGTCATACAACTCTGCTGCTGCTGCTGCAAAAAAGAAAATGGAATAGACCACAATAATCTGGGGGTTGGTCATAGTATAGTGCAGCTACTTTGAGAAGTAGCCTATAGTTTACATCTCTGCAGCAGCGTCCACACACAGGCTCCTTTAAGTTTCAACCTTCACCTGACTGACGACATGTCAATTGTTATACTGGGTATCGATTTGAGATGGGGATGGGTTGCTTCTCCTTGGAAACCTGGAAGTTTTGTCTGAGTTTGAATTTTTGTACACTGAAACTTTTGACATGCTGATTTTTTTATGCTGAATGCTTTTTTTTGAGATGTTGAATTTTAAATAACTTATTATTTTGAGACATTATTTTATAGTTCATATTCAAACTCTGATGGCACAGATATCTATACCTGCCCTCCAATGTGTCATGAATGGAATAGGAGATCCTCATTCGATGACCTCTCAGCAAGTCTCATGAAGACCCCATTAAAATCTCATGCTATTTCAAGAACAGATTTTCTGGGCAGTTTACAGACAGATTCAGGGATTTCTACAACATATTGATTTTAAGCAGTTTTACAATCCCCACATTTGGTATGAACATCTTGTAATACTACTTTATATCTACATTTAAAATTTGGGAAAGCATACTGTCCCCTCTTTAATGTCACACTCACATTTCACTCCCTACATATGAAAAAACTGATTGTGTACAAAAATTATGCAATAACAATACAAAAGAATTAGATTAGAAATTGAAGGGAATACAGAGCAACTGCGGGTTTGGCTCGTACCACAGCTGTTGGTTCACAAGAGGGAACTCAGTAGAATTAATTAGGCAAAGCAGATGCAAACAACACCCTGAAAACAGCCCTTCACAACCCCAGCTTGGTGGAACACTATCTCTTTATACTGATATCAATATTAATATTTCCACTGAAATGTCAAATTCTTCAGAGTAGACATTGAGTTTTATTAATATGATTTAAAAATAATTACAGTTTTGAATCCATCAAAGAACTTTCATTTCCCTGTGCTGAAACCAGAGGAAAAATGATTGGAAGAGATGATACAGAGAACAATAATTAAGTTTTCTTTAAAATCTGTCCTCTTTTTTCTGTACAGATGCTTCATGTGTTTGAACAAGTTCCAGGATTCAAAGAGATTCAAGTTCTGGGATTTCGGTGGGTAGTATTAAGTTCCTCAAATGTTAATAACCCTTGGTGATGATGATTTATTCTGACAAAACAATGCAGTAAATAGGATGGGAGACTCAAAACATAAATTTCTCATTCTTTCCTCTGTATAAGTAATTTTTTTTTAACCATTTCTTACCATGACCGCAATGGAAACTGCGCCATTTATCTAAATATACTCATTTGGGACGTGACTCTGATGTGTCTCCTTTTCCCAGACATCCATTTCCTGCAATGTTTGTTTGTTTGTTTGTCTGTCTCATGATTTGTTATGTTGATCCAGCTCCGAGGATATGTCTGTGCGCGTGGTCTTTAATGGAGACACAGAGTTAGGAGATGACATTGAGGTTCTGGAGGAGCCAGACAAACATGAGGATGTTAATGCACCGAAATTGAAGCACATCATAGTAAGGGCCTTAAGAGGGGAACCATCACTCCCATTGGACATAAGAACAATCAGCTTTGAGGCTGGTAAGCATCATTTATTCACATTTAACTGGAACATAAAACACCAGATAAAGCTGAATTAGTCTTTTGAATCTTTCTTTCTAGTGACCACTGTTTATCCAGTTGCTGAGCTCGGCATTAACCCAGTCGAAGGGGTCGTATCAGGAGACGACACCACAGCAGCACCAATGGATGAAACAACTCCCACACAGCGTTTCCTCCCCACTGTGGCAATACCAGAAAACTATATGAATGCTTTTACAAGTGAGCCAGAAACACACACTTTTGTGCCTTACATCCCAAGCATTGTCCCTGAGACAACTCCCACAGCTGCAGATGAGACTCCTCTCATGGCATCTGCTGAGGAATCCACAGAAATAAGCGCAGAGGAGCCGAGCGGCATCGCAATACCAGACACTGAACCAGACGATGGGGTCGAGGCTGAGTCTGAACAACCAACAGATGGTAAGGCTTCTAAGAAATAAGTCTTGATTTATACAGTTGTGCTCTTAAGTTTATGTACCCTGGCAGAACTTATGATTTTTGGCCTTGTTTCAGAGAAAATGAATGATTACAAAGACTTATGCCTCACTCATGGTTATTGGTTGGGTGAACTCATTTATTAACAAACAACTGTGTTTACTCTTTTTAAATCATAATGACAACAGAAGCTTCCAAAATGACCCTGATCAGAAGTTTACATACCCTTGTTCTTAATACCATACATTGCCCCCTTTAATATCAATGACAGCTTGAAGTCTTTTGTGGTAGTTGTGGATGAGGGTCTTCATTTTCTCAGATGGCTAATCTCTGTGATGTGTTGCATATTGTAAATGGGATACTTTGTGGCATTTGTGTAGAAATGGCTTTCTTCTGGTAACCTTGACCATACAGCCCATTTTTCTTCAAGTGCCTCCTGATTGTGTGTTTTGAAACAGCTGGACCACATTTTTTCAGAGAGTCCTGTATTTGAGCTGAAGTTATTTGTGGGTTTTTTGTTGCATCCAGAACAATTTCCCTGGCAGTCGTGGATGAAACTTTGACTGTGGTTTGGTTTCAACAGAATCCCTCATTTACCATTTCTCAATTAGAGTTTGAACACTGCTTATTGGGATCTGCGGTTCCTTGGATATCTTTTTATATCCTTTTCTTGTTTTATATAGTTCCATTACCTTTTCCAGCGGATCCTGTGACGATTCCTTTGCTTTCTCCATGACTCTGAATCCAAAAGTGTCAGTGCAGCACAAGATGAAAAATGCAAGGGTCTGTCAGGAACTCAGAAACTCACTGACCTTTTATACATACATACCCATTTGAGTCAACTTGTGTGCATGTTATGGCCAAAATCACTGGGGTATGTAAACTTTTGATCAGGGTCATTTTGGTAGTTTCTGTTGTCATTTTGATTTAAAAAGAGTAAACTCAGTTGTTTGTCATTAAACGAACTCACCCAACCACTAACCATGAGTGAAAGAAAAGCTTTTGTGCTGTCATTCATATTCTTTGAAAAAAAATGGCAGAGAGATCATAAATTCTGCCAGGGTATGTAAACTTATGAGCACAACTGTATCAATGAAAAGAGCTGAGTTTGTCAGGTCAAAGACTTATTGATTAATCAAATGGTGAATTGTGGTGTGGACTCATTCAGAGCCTCAGGACTGAACAGCAACTTCACCTACACTTTGCCGTCAGGCTGTGGTTTTGTGGTTTTAATCCTCATGATCATTGGTGGGAAATCAGCAGGAGGAAGAGCTCACTGTAACATACAGGAACAACAGAAAACAGAGGTTTTTACAGGAAGGAGACATTATTTGCATCCGGGAAAGTATATTTAAGGATTACTTTAAAGGATTATACCAAACAACAGAAGAGACGACTAATACTCTGAAGGTAATTGGATCCACTCAGGATAATACCTAAAAAGAATATGCTGAGAGGAGAGGAATGAAGAACAGAAAAGTGAGGAACAGGCATGTTGTCAGGGAACACTGGTCTGTTGATTCGCCAAAACTCTTAAAGCAAATTTAGCAAATAAATCCAGTTAGACTTTTGAAATGTACCCAATAGTGAGTTTTTTTGCTAAACTCTCGATATAGAGGGTCCTATTTCATCTTTCCCTAGTCATAGTTTAAGTTGTTCACCTGCGCAGAATGCTCCTTTTTAAATTAAATAAAAAATGCACACAGTTTGACCGGGTGGCTCGGTTTGGACTTGAAGATGCTCCCCTCTGAGGCAGTACATCTTATTAAACCCCATTAACAAGCATGAGTCCTGCTCTTGGTTGAGTCATTTTAAACTCCTGCAGTGCAGCCAAACTTTCTTCAATCCTGCAGCATTTCTTTGATAAATTCTTGTGGGGCTTTCAAAGTTTGCAAACATGTAGGGCCTGTCAGGAGGAATTTTGCAGACGCCTGTTTGAAGTAATGTTCTCTTCAAAAGGCTGTGAGCATCTGAAGTGACAAGTCATACAATCAGACAGTGAAGGATCAGATTACAATAAGAACCTCCCAGCTACTTAAATGAACACTTTTACATTACAGGGAACACTTGATCTCTTTCTTTGTAAGAGTTAGATAAAGAGATTGATGCTGCTATGTCCGAAATTGACTGAATCACCTCCTGTGGCTCAGGAAGAGTACAGAGAGATAAGTTATCTTCAATAAAACTGACTGTAGTGATCTGACAGCCTCGATGAGACTGCAAAACAGCTTAAGGACCTTATAATATACCAACGTATACCTGTCAACATCACCCATCTGCTCCTGAACAGAGTAATGACGAGGGTGACCAAACATCTTCTTTTGTACCAACATGTTCTCCTTTTGGTGGTAAAAATATGTTCAGGGGATTTGATAGAATTCTCCCAAAGCCCAGACTTGCTCTGACTGCTTGAACTCGGCTCTCAGACAAAAAAATGCTGAAATGGAAATGCACTTTTACAGACAAACTGCAGATATACAATAGTAACCCTCTTTCAGCCATGGTCATGACCAGGTTAAGGGCATTTTTTGCCCCATAATTCAGTCAAATTTCAGAACAAAAGTAGAAATGTTGAGATAAAAAATATATAATTTTTAGTTAAAAAGTCAAAATTAGGAGGAAAAAAGTCCAAATTTTAAGCTAAAGATAGACATTTTGAAAGAAAAGGTCAATATTTCAAGAAAGAAGGTTCATATTTTGGGATAACAAAGTTAAAATTTTGAGATAGTAAAGTCAAGATAAGAAGTCTAAATTTGGATATAAAAAGATGAAATGTAGAGCTAAAAAGTCAATATTATGAGAAAAACAATTTTTTTAAAGATAAATAATAATGGGAAAAGAGTCAAAATTTTGAGCTGAAATATTACAATTATGGGGTAGGAAGTCAATATTTTGAAATAGAGTAAAAATTAAGTAAAAGTAAAAATTAATTAAAAAATTTAAAGTCAAAATTCTTGTTGAATTTTTGAAATGAATATTTAGAATTATTAGAAAAAAGTAAAATTGTAACTTTTTGCACAGAAGAGAGAAAAGAAATCACAAAATACCAAATTATCCTTTTCTTTTTTGTTTCAATCTGATTTTTTTTTGCTTGGTGTTTATTAGCTTCTGGTCTCTGCAGCCACCTTATGCAAACCATCAATGAATGCAGATTTTAGCTCTTCCTGCATTGCTTTCATTTTTTTCAAACAGTGTGTTGTCTTTTGTTTAGATAATGGTTGTTCAGTTATTCTCGTGAAAAGCACTGTAATAAAGTCACTTGCTCTGTGAACTTTTCTTCCAGTTGTACCCAGCCTGGATGATGACATGGATGAGGAACAACCGACTGAAATTTCCAATATCCTGCCAGAGTTTACAAATCCCACAGTTACTGAGATGTCTGTCCTAGAGTCTACAGCCCCAGTCTACACTACATCACCTCATGAGCCAGCTGTTCAAGGTAATTGTTCATTACTGGAATTTCTAAAAATATATACTGCATCAAGCTTATCAGAATTTGAGATTTCTAAGAAAGGTGTCTTAAAATTTGCTTGCCTACCGGAGTGCTTTTGAGCACATATTAATTAGTGAACAGCAACAGGAAGAGACAGCATTCACCCAATGTGAAATTAACAACTTTGACAGAGCAAATCATCCAATTAGAGAAAGAACCTTTAAGCTTGTCACAGGAAGTGTTTGACATTACAGGAAATACTTCCTCCCTCTCTTTCCAAGAATTAAGTAAGCACATAACCATCTTGTTGATGGAGGAAGAGTAGAACAAACAGCATTGAATCAGTCTCCTACTCACACCCCGAGAACTTGAATGACATTAGCTATTTGGTCTCAATGAAAATTAAACTCGATTTAGACTAATTCTAAATGTATCGACAGTAAATAGTAGTTTCCTGTCAACTTCATGGAGAATGAAGTAACTGCCGTTTGGCTTTGTTCGCCCAGCGAACAACAAATCAGCTTTTTTATGCATTCACATCATGTGCATATTAAACAAATTACAATATAGCATTCAAATTGATATGCTTTGGACCTACAAGGAAGATTTGTTTTCTATAGCGGTAGTTAAAGTGTTTGCTGTGACATAGACCCACTTTTGAGATTCATGCTACTCTGGGCTAACAGTTTTCTTTGTCTTGCGCTATACATACTAACATTGTGACACAACTTTGAGTTTTTTCTAATTTGACCTCTTTAAAGAAAAGAAAAACTGAACAAAAGCTGAAATAAAAAAAGAGACAGCTGCTTTGTTTATGTGGATTTAGCTTTGGTCAAAAGTTGCAGCAATGAGTACAACAAATACATTGTTTTTTGTGTCCTGCTTCACAAAAATTATTTTTATATTTTAAAGTCACTTTGCTTTGTTTCTTTCTTTATTAGAAGTCACTGAGCTCGCTGAAGATGTCGAGGACGGAGCTGCTGAAGATTCCAATGAAGTACCAGAATCCACAGATCCCACAGTAACTGAGACGCCTGTTGTTGAAGCAGCTGTTCCAATCTCCACCAAGTCATCTCCTGAGGAAGCTGTCCAAGGCATTTAAACTCTCCCAAAACATAAACAACTAGTGATTTTTTATCAATATGTTGGCTAATAGACGAGCTATGAAATCTAAAGGGGCAGTTTGTTTCCTACATTATGAAGTCATCAGGCATGAACAAAGCCTGAAAAGGTTCAATCTGATCTAAGAACACATAACACATAAACTGGAGCCCAGTCATCAGAAGGATCATAATTTTTCGATAAGAAAATTTAATTAATGTTGCTGTTGATGTAAAATTCCCTTTTTATTCATGTTTTTGAATATTGGACATGTTTTTCTAGAAACACCCGAGCTCGATGAAGACGATACCGAGGAGCATTCTGCTGAGGTGGCCAGTGAACTGCCAGAAGCCACAGATCCCACAGTTATTGAGACATCTGTCACTGAAGCCGCAGTCCCATTCTCAACGTCGTCCCCTGGAGAAGCTGTCCAGGGTACAGTATTTAAAATTCTCTTAAAATCCTCTTGACCCTTTGAACAAAAGATCTTCAAAATGATTGTGTGTGTGTCTATGTGTGTTTGCGTGGGGCATTAGCTCATGGAGAGAACCTTTACTACTAAATATTAGCTCTATAGGTCATGCTCAAAGGCAGAGTCTGCAGAAATTTTCCTAAAGTTTTGCTTTGTTGTTTGTAGACAAAATCCAAACTGGGCTCCTCTTCCATGGCTCAGTGCAGCACATGCTCACTGCTGCTGATCGTAGCTAATAGCATGGCTTCGTGAATACACCATAGACTGTAAAAAACAGCAAAGCGAGCAGGGAGAAACTCAAGAGCCATACACCAGACTTCCAGTAGGTGAATGAGGTGTGCTGCAAATATTGTATCATTCTCTCTCCATGTTGCTCCTTAATCGGAATGGCTTCTCCCACTCGCTATCATCAACACCCAAAGTTTATGTGCTGGTCACCACCCATAAACACTCCTTCTCTCTGCCCAACCAAAATATCAACATAACAGACAGAGCTGTATAATTTGATAATTGATATTTTAGGAAAATTCTGCACACTCTGCCTTTAAAAAGTTATGCAACTTTATCCTACACCCTTTGGTGATAATCTCTATTTTGTTATTTGATTTTAGAAGTATCAGAGCTAGATGATGGGGCCTCTGAAGATCATCCAACTGAGTTTACAAATGATCTGCCAGAGTTTACGGATCCTACAGTGACTGAGACACCGGTCATAGAAGCAGCACTCACAGTTTCTCCTCCATTATACGATGAACATGTCATTCAAGGCATTGAACCAGATTCAGAGCCGGTGCTTTTGCACCCCCTTGATGGGAAAGATGAATTTAGTGGAGGGCACAGCGGACTAACCCCAGTCCCTCTGGAACTTCCACCTCAGAGCTCAGACAGTCCAGAGGATCTAAGGACCAGTGAAGTGACTCCAGCATCGATAGAACTTCCTCCAAGGAGCTCAAACGATCAAGAGGATATACGGACCAGTGGAGTGACTCCCCTCTCCATAGACCTGCCTTCAGACGACTCTTTCACACAACAGATCATGTGGCATAGTGAAGCAACACAAATCTCAGTTGACCTTCCTTCTGAGAACTCTTTCAATCAAGAGGATGCATTAGCGAGTCCAAATGGGACTGAGGGGGAGGTGAAACCTTCAGAAGAAGACAGCGGGAGTGGATACCCCTCAGAGTCTGATGAACGCCCGTATGGATCCACAGCTACGCCAGCCATGAGACTAGCCAGCACCCCTCTGGTGACCACACTGGAGAAGAGCAAAGAATTAGTGGTGTTTTTTAGTTTGAGGGTGACTAACATGATGTTTTCTGAGGACCTGTTCAACAAGAGTTCCCCTGAGTATAAATCACTGGAGAATACCTTTCTTGAGCTGGTAGGTACCCAAGCTTTTGTGTTAGATATCTTAATGTTGCATGCTTCATTCTCGTATTATTTTTGAAGCCCAAATGGAAATGTTTGATGAGAGTACATAGGTCCAATATATGCCAGCAGATTTTGAATTAAAAGGCTTATTTAGCAAGAATAGATACAGTTTTCTGTTGCTCCAAGTTGGTGCTTCATCAGAATCTGATTGTGTTAAAGTGAGGATGATATTTACAATCAGCCTTTACCCTCACTACAACTTTTTAACACCCAAATTATCAGTGAATATAAATCATATTATATTTTTCTTTAATATGTGAGAGTTTTTTTTAAATGCTATTTGACAATGCTTTAAGAAATGGCCAAATTCTAGATCAAAATTGCACTATAATAAGACTTTAAATTTGTTGGAGCTTTTGTGTGAAGAAGAAAAAAGGTGGTCCAATAATTTTGTTTTACTTAGACACAGCACTCTGGGCCCAGAAAATCATCAAATCCTGGAGCTTCCAGTAAATCTGGGTTTGGGAGACAGACGACTTTAGCCTCCATACCGGTATTTTTTTTTTCCATATTGGAACTACATCTCCAATGCCTCAGAGAGAGCATAACATTTCCATTTCTTAACCAACCTTTTTCAAATGCAGTATCTAACAATTGAAAATCATCTAACATCTCTAAATTAATCAGCATCAGTTCTCGTCTTAGAATTTGTCCTAACATTAGACTTTCATCCTTTTTCTCCTTCTATTTTCTAATGTTTTTATCGTTCAGTCTTGTCGTTGTGGTATTATTTGCTATTTTCTTTTTTGCCTTAAGTCTTAGACTTTGTAGCATTTTTTAGCTTTGAAATGTAAAAGTTTTCAGTATTTATGAATATGGAAAAGTTTTGCAAGTGTTCGCACAAAACTTCACCACTGGACCGTTTGTGCTATCTAACTTTAAAAACCACAAACAGCCAATGTTGCAGCTGTAGATAAGCCTAAAAGTAGCAATTGACCGATTTGTGCCTAATTTTTCAACTTGTGTCTGATCTCAAAAACTCAACCAGTACATGAGTGTTAGTCTTTTTCTGTACAATTATGCATAAGCTGCAGGATGAGTTAAAAAATTAGTAGTTTTACTGAACCTTTGGTGAATCTGTCTCTTTGTGCCAAACTGTCTCTCCATGGACTTAGCATACAATCACGCACACTAAGTTCATTTAGTGTTTGGCACTCATTTTGATGTTGATATCAGTACCACAGTGAAAGGTATCTATTCAATATTGTAGCTGCAACTTGCAGCAAGTCCTGATTCACGTAGCATTAAAGAAATAGTTTTTTTTATTTCTAATTTTTATTAAGTGGGCTTGTGTGAGGTACTTGCCACTTGTAGCTGTGTTGGCCACAGGGGATCCCTAACAGTCCAGAGGACTTGCATGAAAGCTGGGGAATCAATCGCAAAAGGTGTGGTCAGCTTCACCACATAATTCAGATGAGTGTACGAGATTCCCACCCAACCCACAAACATTTGTCTGCACTTATGCCAGACTAACACATATGCTACCCAGCCAAAAAAAAAAGTCACCACCTGGATTTAACTAAGAAAATAGGTACAAGCCTCTTGGATATTCACATGCATGGGCGATTATCCTTCAGCCGACAACAAGTTATTTAACCCCAGCTGATGCAATCAGTTACTTTCTCATTTTTCAAGCAACCATTGTGAAAGACACATCCTGTGCCCATGGAGAAGATGTTAGTCTGTTTAAGAAGGGTCAAATCATTGGCATCAAGCAGAGAAAACATCTAAGGAGATTGCAGAAACTACTTAAATTGGGCTAAGAACTGTCCAACACATTATTAAAAAGTGAAAGGATGATGAGGAACCATTGTCTTCCAGGAAAAAATGTTGGACATTTTGCAAAATCAAATCAAAGAAAAACAACAATAGAACTCAGGAATATGTTAAATGGAGAAAGTACGAGCGTTTCCACATGCACAATGCAAAACAAAATAAAGGGACTGGGAATGAACAGCTGTTCAGCCTCGAGAAACTACTACCACTAATCAGTAAGGCTAACTTGAAAAAAAGGCTTCAGTTTGGTAGGGAGCATAAAGATCGAACTCTAGAGAAATGGAAGAAGGTCATGTGATCTGTTGAGTCCCAATTTACCGTGTTCCAGAGTGATGGGCGCATCAGGGTAAGAATAGAGGCAGGTGAAGTGATGCATCATAAATCTTGTCATATTGCAGAAGCTTATCAAAACAATGCCACAACAAATGCGTGCTGTAATCAAAGCTAAAAATGGTCCAAAAAATATTTGAGTCTGTGACCTTGTTTTCGGCAGTGACTTTTTTTTTTTTGGTTGGGCAGTGTATTTTGGTTAGAGTTAGTTAAAATCAGCTTAATTACATGGTGCGTGTAACCCCCTATGCAGCGACGGATGGCCTAGATTCTGTGTTGTTTCTGTGGCCAGTTTCTCAAGCTACTAATCTTACTACAGGACCTCCTGTGGCTAAGTATCTCATACAACCACTTCAGAAAAACTGAACTATCCCTTTAAGACTGGGAACAGGGTTAAACAGTTAACCTTGTTCTAATAAAATTTCCCAGTATACAGCTTGGTACATAAAACATCAAACCCCGTAATTAAACTTAAAAGTTAAAACTGATTAAAACACATGAAAATTCCTTAGAAGGCAGAATTCATGGACAGGTGGACTGTTTCTCTGTTTCCAGTCTTTGGGCCAATTCAAGTTGAGTTGTACATGCGTTGCTCATATATGTTTCAGAATTGACCATGTATTTGTACATATTTGAAGCCTTAAAGAAAAACGTTCAGTGTGTTACAGTAATCAGGCTAATGTTGAAGAGAATAGACCTTTTGAACTTTGATGTATCTTCAGTTGCTAAAACGTGTTACTTTGTACATGGTAGAGAGCAAACTAGCCTGGGGTAGTCTGCTTCAAGAGACCTGCGTCTGCCTTAGTCATTGTATGACTCAGAGATTTGTGAAATGTGGTAAGAAGCTTTAAGTAATTCTTGTCAGTTCCAGGACGACAGGCGTTGAACTGTTATGGCTCAAATCTGCTTATTGGGACATCAGTGAGGGCCGGGGTCAAGACCTGAATTCATGTGTCAGCAATGTTACTGTGTTGGTCATTTGGTTTTGTAGACATACTGACTGTATATCCTACTCTTTGAGGCAATGAATTAAAAAATAATGTACAGTCCAGACAAGGTCATTTTTTTGATGGTTGTAGAATTTGTATGTATGCTATGGATGTGTTTATTAGCTCCATTTGTAATGGAAAGCATGTTACTGCACATCTATTCTTAAAAAAAAAAAAAGTTTTGAAAAGGACCAAAGCAGGTATGGACTGTGTCTCTTTACACGTTTAGAGCACATTAAAGGATCTCACACTTCCCTGGACATCCCACTTAACTTCAAACTTTATGAGGGTTACTTTCTCTGGCTTGCTTTCAGGTGCTCTGCAACCTGTATTATGTAAGTTCTACATTCAACCTATTTGTCACCGTGCCAAGGAGCAGAGGGAAAGTCAGCTACCTGAAAGGTGGCCTTGTGATTTTGAAAATGATAACCCTTATGGGTGATAAACACAAACAATAGATTAAAAAAGTTGAGTTTTGAATGGCTGTTATAATGTAATGCTCTTTTTGTGTCCTTAAGCAAGTTTCCTTATTTAAGTTTAACATGTTTTCCATGGCAGGTATTAAAATGACCAATGTCTGCACTGCATCAGTATGTACGAAGTAAAATAGAAGGGCTATAAATACACATTTTTGACAACATTTACTACAGATTAAGTATGAGGCGAAACTAAACTCCATCTCCAATCTTTAATGGTTGCTCAAACCATGGTTTCTGCAGTGCTCCGCATTAATCCAAGTATTTAGCTGCCTGGCAAAACTAATGTGATCAGACGTTTGAACTGGTAAGTATTTACAATATAATATTTGTTGTTACTATTCCATCAGGAATAGTCAACGTATTATCCTTTAAATGGGCCTTTAATGCAGAGAGAGGAAAATTTGTCAAATTTATAAAACTGGTACAAACAGAATTGTCGAAATATCAAAACATAAATCCTCTGCGGCCCATTTAAACGAGCATAATGTGATGATTTGCTGGATATGGGACCCATTTGTGCTTCTTTAGGCTACATTTGCTGTCCCTCATATATATGTATACATATATATGATCCATTAGCCTCCAGTGGCTTGCAGTCAACCCTGTTTGCCTTTTGCTGCATGCCTCCATTACTCCTGTACCTACTGGTTTGTGAAGCAACCAATAAAATTGGACATGGAGGTTGTAGTGATTTGATGTGCTACATTGTTAATCATAAAAAATATTTTCATTGCAGCATACTCTTTGTGGCTTTTTTCATGTTATTGAAGGGATGTTTCATCAGGTTTTTTTAAAACAAGAACCAGTAGATACATGTGTAACCTCAGAGTAGCCTACGTGATTGTGTCAGAGACTGAAATTATGTTGTGTTTGTGTTGTGCTGTCTATATTTCTTTACAAAACATATCTTCACGGGCAGCTATGAACTTTTCTGTACTTGTTTCCTCACAACACAGTCTGCACTGAGGTTTGTTGTAAGAGAATTTGGGTTTGACTTTGTGGAGGGCAATAGGGGTACAGACTGGTATCTATCTGCGACGTACACCTAATACGTGACATTCTGCATTGAGACAAATGAACCAACCACAAAGGAAAGTGTCGAATTGTACTGCAGGCAGTTGTCTATTTGTTCAGGATATTGGAGCCAATCGTTTTCTCCTCTTTTCTCAGAAACTATTAGCTACAGGGAACTAGTGCCCTTTAAACTGTCTGTTGCTGATAAGTGAAGTAACCAGATCAGAGCAGAGCTTCTTAGGCCTCTTATCTCCCACTCGACAGTCAGGCCAGCTAAAGCAGCGTAATCTCTCCCTCTCACTCTGCGGCTGTTCGATGTTTGGCTCGTCTGCAGTGAACGTGAAGTGGCTGGAAGGAGAGAGGATCGATGAACATTGATGCAGGTCCATTACTCGAGCTGGTTGACTTCCTTCCAGTCTAAATATCTCCTACCATCATCAGTCCACGTCCAAAGTCTTAATAGATTGGGTCCTCAGTCTGCCGGCACGCCGCCCCGGAAAGTTTGGGTCTGTTAAAGCACAGTTTGAATGCAACACTGTGAACAACTGGATGAAGCGAGTGAACTGCAGCTGCATATATTAATCCTTGTTTCCCAGATATGTATAATATCAAGTGTGGGTGATGCTTTCAAATGCAGGGATAATTCAACCAAAGTAGAGAACTTTGTGGGCTCTTTGCTAAGAAAGAACTTTTCACCAGAGTCATATATAACATATATCAGTATCTACTACTGTGCTGAATTTTGAACAAAAACTTACATTAGACAAGTAAATCTCATGTTAGTTGAATATGCATATAACCACATCACATAGCTTATTGGAAACACATCATTTCATGTCACTGGCTACAGCGATGGAGGCTCCATTAAGCTTTGCTAGTTATCATTTAGCAGGTTTGAACAAGCTGTGTTTTCTTTAAAAGAATACAAGCTCAAACTATAAGATTTTGTTTTTTCCTATTTTTTCAAAATTGAAACATTATTTATCTATCTATAAATTAATTATTTTATTACTTTATTTATTACTGAATTACTTTATTTATTTATTTATTTATTTTACTCACCTGTAAATGTCTTAGTTGAAAGTTGAAATTGAGCTCATATTCCTCAGAAATGGCCATGTTTCAACACAAAATATAGGTAGTGAAAGACTTTTTCTCTTGAAAACAATAAAAGTATGAGTGTTTTAGTCTTTGAGGGAAAAATGCAATAACTTTGTCACCTGAACAAACCAAAGAACAGTTGAGTACCTTTCAATCTTTGGCTCAGGCATAGAGACATTTTCTTTCATACTTAAAAGCTTTGATGTCTGCCAAATATTTCTTTTTTTAATGTTTGATAATTTCATTACATATTTTCAGGCTCTCTGTGATGAGAAATGGCGCTGTTTTCTTGTGCTAACACGTCTGAACCTCATCCTTTGCTCTGGCTGTAATTACACACTGAACTGCAGTAATGGCCCGATTTCATGCTTGAGTCAAAATTTAATTATGAACCCTTCACAGCGTTCACACTGTGAAATTTGACCTGAATAATTCAAAATGAGCCATGCTCCAACAATCTCAGTCCTGTCGTTGTGAAAGCAAAACTGCAGGTAAATGATCTCTGCTGCCCCGGTTCTCCTCTCGAGAGAATAGAGATTTTTCTGACAGCTGACACTAACATCATTTAATCACCCTAAATATCTGAGAGTAAATCTTTGTTGTTCTTGGCTCGGAAATGATCTCCCTTTTGGCCCGTTAAATTGAATTGATCTTGCTCAGGTTGCTTTCCAGGGCACACCGTATCACATGCTCTTGCAACACAAAAGTTCTGTTCTCTTTCAACCCCTCACTGAATGAATCTATTTTTTATGCAAAGAAAAGGTTTAATTGCTGAAAAACAACAGGAAACAAATTTTGATCTATTTCTTTTCTCTTCCTCACAGCTTCTACCATATCTACAATCCAATTTGACTGGATTTAAGCATCTAGAAATCCTCAACTTCCGAAATGGAAGTGTTGTGGTGAACAGTCGGATGAAACTGGACAAACCTGTCCCTTACAACGTCACAGAGGCTGTTCACTGTGTGCTCGAAGACTTCTGCAGTGCAGCGTCCAAACGCCTCGACATCGAGATTGACAGTCGCTCCTTGGAGATCGAGCCAGGTGAACTGTCCTTGCTGTACAGAAACAATATTGTTTTGTTTTTTATTCTTAAATTGAATTGTTTTTTTCTGATCCTGAAAGTGCTGACTCATGATGCAGAACAAAATCCATTAAGTTTTCTTGCAGTGTCATGTGCATTTATGCAAGGTCAGAGCTCCTGTCCACATCATGTATCCTCACTCTGGTGGTGCAGGATTGATGCATCTTATTGCTTGGGGGAGTTCTGGACTTAGTTTGACCTCATTATACATACCTTATTGAAAACAGACACCTGGGTTCACATCAATCAAAATGGCCTTTAATTTCTCTTCTGAATATGCAGAGAGTGAAAGACAGGTTGACGCTGCATAAATGTTAATTAGCTATCCTCTCCCTGGTC
Source organism: Thalassoma bifasciatum (assembly GCA_008086565.1). Taxonomy (NCBI): domain Eukaryota; kingdom Metazoa; phylum Chordata; class Actinopteri; order Labriformes; family Labridae; genus Thalassoma; species Thalassoma bifasciatum. The sequence continues at coordinate 24,019 of RPOG01000290.1, read as the reverse complement.
TCCATTTGTCTCCACCCCTCTTTTCTCCTATCCCCTCTCCTCTGTCTTGGTTTTAGCTGACCAAGCAGACCCCTGTAAGTTCCTGGCTTGCAATGAGTTTTCACGCTGCGTGGTGAACAGTTGGACCGAAGAGGCAGAGTGTCTGTGTGATCCCGGGTACAGCACCGTGGACGGCCTGCCCTGTCAGAGCACCTGCACTCTGCAGCCAGACTACTGTCTGAATGGAGGCCAGTGTGAAATAATCCCCGGGCACGGAGCCACCTGCAGGTACACAAAAGCTGACGAATGAGGAAAGACCCAAACGATGACTCAGCCTTTGTAGAGGCTTTCATTTAAAGTGAAGGTGCTCTTATTCAAAACTACTGTTACCGTCAAAAGCATACTTTTAGAGACAAAACATACAGACTTTGACCTAAACCCTACTTTTGAAGTGCCTTAATACAGTTGCAGAGTGTTGTGCTCAAGACCAATCCATTTTAAAAACCCTGACAATGTTGAACAGCTATAGAGCATTCTCTCTTTTATGTAGTTTTCTTCTTGAACATTTGACAGACAAAACCAAGGTGTCTGCGAATCTTTCAAAACACAACATGCAAAATTCTCAAATCCTAACAAACTTGTTTGACTAAATATTTGCAAAAAATAAATCCTTTTAGCTATGTAAAAGCCACTGATAAATCAAGAATTGTTGTTAAATATCTGAAAATAAGACATTTATTTATCAGGCGAATGAGGCTTAGAATAAGTGTTCTGAGGTAGTTTTGGCCAGAAATGTTTTTTTTTCAGTCAAATTACAACCTTATCTAATCAGCAACAATTTGACAGAAAATTTGTTTTTAAATTATTGTCACGCTTGTAAAGGCAGCAGAGGAGGGCTAGACTCCACCAGTCTTGACAAAAAATCTCGAGTCCGGCCTAGACATGGCCCAAGACAAGGCCCAGTAAAAATACTATCCAGTATGAGACGGTTTTGAGTGAAACAACGCTGCAGGTGTGTGAACAAGCATGGCCTGGATTGAAAATCTTCCTTTGGTGCTGCATTCAGAGACAAATAAGAAGTAAGAGCCAACTGCTTCAAACTTTGCGATCACTGTTATCAACTTGAAAGTAAGTATTGATGCTTTAAAGAAACAATGTTTATAATTATGTTTGACTCTTACTTGACCCTCAAATATCAAAATCACTTCTGTATACACTCTTGGTAGTCAGGAAAAACCATCACGTTTCAATTTAACATGTTGTACTTGACTTTATGTTCCATAAGATTGCAAAAATCTGCTGTTTGTTGACTTTCTGCTTGAGGCTGGCTTCTGAAGTACCACAAGTGTCATACACACCAAGCCAAAAAAAAGTTGTTTCTTCATCAGCAATTGGCATTTTTCCTGGTACAAAAACTATCCCCCCTCTGGATCCCTAATTTGGCTAACGGCACACACTCTGTATGGAGGGGATTTTTTTTTTTCTAACTCGGCAGTTTAGAGGATACGAAGATCACAAGCTCGCTCAATCGGAGTAACAGCTCAGCTTACGTTACGACTGACAGACACCTAATGTGGAGTGTGGAGACTCATCATCCACCCCATTCCAATATGGCCTCACCAGCTATTTTGCTTTTAAAATCTGTTTCAGAAACAGACATGTGACATGACAGAGACAATGCGCATTTATTATACAGTCAATTGTTTTAAGAACGTAATCTTTTTTTCCCCCTTTTTCCACAATTCTCTGCCTTATCTGCTGTGCCTTGAATCCAAAGACGTTTCTCTTTCTAGCATACACAAGGAGCCTTTTCTCAAACTAAGCTTTGATTTTCTGTCTATGTTTTTTTAGATGTCCTGTAGGTGCATACTGGCACTACCATGGAGAACGCTGCAGTGAGATGGTGTCAATGCCAGTAGACCCTTCGCTTATTGTAACCTGCCTCGTGGGAAGTCTCTGCCTTGTTTGTTCCATCATTTGCCTTTTGATATTCATTAACAAGAAATGTTTAAAGCCCAAAAAGACTTTAACCTTGGTGTAAGTACGAGCGGTTTTGTTCTCTACATTTTGGAAGCATTTCTTTTACAAGGTGTTTTTTTCTTTGTTTTAGTGTTTTTGGTGATTTGTAATCTCCTTTACATTGTAGGAACACCCTTTCACCTTATGCCTTTGAGAATACTATGAGGGTGAACCCAGTATTTGAGAATGATGATGGTGCCTTAAGCCAAGTTTCCACATATCCATGTTCTTCAAGTTCTGCTTCTTCCCAATCCCAACAGTCTGAGCAGGAACATTTTGCCACTATTGAAAATATACATCTGAGTATTGAGGTACAAAGTGCTGCATAGGACCATGACCTGACCACTAACCACAACCTTTATTCACAGTCATAACTAATCCGCCTTCACAAACTCTCTGCAAATGATCTTCCAGTTTTCTTTGCAGCAAAGTTTGTCTTCCTCCCACCCTCCACACTTTAAATCTTGATTTTTTTTCTACAAAATGTCTAACATATCTTCTAGCAGTGTTCAAAGAGTGCTCATTGTAGTTTTTATGATAATTATTGTAGAACAGCATCCCCTGGTAGAATTTCTCAGAAGCCAATTTAAAGATCACAGGATGCATTACTTTTAGAAAGTTTTGTCCCAACTTTAACAAAGGTGCATAGTTTTAACAATCAATTCTATATAAGCAGCTGTAAGCATAATGCTCTGTAATAGATCTTTCTGTCTGGCAGACCCTTGTATTCCTATATTGCCTGCTTGTACTCACATTGCATCTGCGCATCTGGTTCAAGTGCCTCTGGTTCTATAATATATTAATGAAGCATAAAGTAAACAGTGTCTCCTCTCTGTCTCCACAGATCCCCAGACAACTCTACACAACAAGATCAGAAAAGTTAGTCTCAGAAATGGTGGACTTCCATCACTGTATACCACACACAGAGGTAGAGTCAAATTTAAGATACCGTTTAAATAAAAGTGTAAAATGGTGTGGAAGAGTGTCAATGACCTGAAAAACAAACATTAAATATTTTACAGATCTATGGCTATGGTGTTTATAGAGGTAAAACATATTTTTGTGGTGCTTACTAATTTTTTTAAATTACAAACCGAATCAATGTTGGCTTTTGAGCATTTGAACACAACATTGTGCATGAGCCTTTATTAACCTTAGCATGATTTCAGTGTCTGATTTCTAAACATTGATCATATATTCTTATTACTCCCTCTGTAAGAAATAATCTAATTTGTAACTTAACTTACATCAGTGGTTCCCAACCTTTTCCAACTCAGGACCCACTTATTAGTCTCAAAAATTTGGCAGCCCACCTCCAACCCCATTTTTACGAAGGAAATACAATGCATTCTCAGAGCACCTTTTTTTAATTAAAGATTAAACAGAAAGGACTGAACTGAATTCAGGAGAAAAATTATTTTATCTTACCCAAAGCTTGTTCTCAAAACAATCCAGTGGGTTGGTCACAAACTGTCCATGTTCATTTAACAATGTCTCAGAGCACACGATGCACAGCGGTAATGGTCCAACTTCTGTTCCCATCCAAAACAACTCCCAGCGCTAAGTACCCGGCACTGTACTTTCTCTGATCTGTTTTTTGCTTGACGGCAGTGAGATCACTTGTTGATTCACCATTAGTCTCTTGCCTGACTTTCCTTTTAATTCTCCTTGTTGCTGGCCAACTATCCATCTTTGGACTCCAGTTTCAGCCATCAGCATCAAACGTAGACAAGTCAAGTGCAATGTGGTCCCGCTGCAAAGTGGTCAGGCCAATAACCACCCAAGTTCCTATCTCTCATTTGCTTGTGACATGACCAATATTTTAACAAAACATTTGAAAATGGATTGAATCATAACTGAACTTTAGAATTTTAACATTCTGTTTCTGTTTCAAAATTATTCAATTTATTTTTATTATTTTGCCACCCACCTGCCATGCCCACAGTTTGGAAACCACTGGTCTACACATTTCGTTCACATGTACAGTAACAATGGTGTGTGGTAATTTCATTTATCTGAAGTTTTCCTTCTCTTTTTCTCTTCTAGGCTTGTCGTCCGCCAAATGAATACAGGACTTGCTGGTTTTTAAGAGCAGCTGATAGCGATTGTTGTGAAGTCACAGATGTTTGACCGCACCTCGAAGCAGTGGACATGGTGACAAAGCTCACAACAAAGACTGATGTTACTGTTTAACTGTTAAATGTGGAGGCGTGGAACAGTAGAGCGGTTAAATGGTGATAAAAGTTTTGAGATTAAATGTTTATAGAGATGAAAGTGTCTCATTAGACTGAAAGCTATGGATTTTGAAGGAACAGTACAGTTTTTGTAAAGCAGGGTTGCGTGAGGCCTTTAATAGCAGGAGTGTTACAATAGATAACAACCGGTATGCTCTTTATTTGGAAAAGTAAGTTGAAGTTTTTCTGAGAGTTATGTACTGCTGCAGATTTAAATGAGCCAACAGAAAAGTCTGAAATGTTGGTGTTTTTCATCCAAAAAGACTGCACTGCCTGTCATCATCCAGGTGTCCTAAACCAGCAACTAAAAGAACCTCACACAACCCCACTTTAAAAAACGTAACTGTCCCTTTAAGGTGGATTTAGGTCGACTTAAAGTGGAACCTATTTTTATTCTATATATTGAATGATAGGAACATTTCCTGTATAGGGCTGGCAAAGGTTGTTCTTTCCTCACAATGAGGTATTTATTATTTACAAACAGATACACGTGGTGGTATCTCAAACTTAGACTTTAAAATGTTGTTTATTTTAATGCTATTCTGAACCACTGTTGTCCCAAAAAGAGAATGAATGTATGAGCCGGTGGGTCATGACATGTTGCTGGCTGCTGAGCTGTGCTCCCATCAGTATGCCGATTCAAAACACCTCGTCCCGCCAATCATTTCACATTTATTTTTTACACATTTTGCGTTTACAGGCAAAGAATAAAATTGTTTTTTTTTGCATCAAAAACATGAAGTTTGATTTATTTTTTTCTACGTTTGTCTAGCACAGATGAGTGAAAGTGTATGTAGTGATTGACAAATATATCTTCTTTTCTGTTTACCAGCTGTTGATGGGAATATTCTGACAACAATAAAAAAAACAACAAGCTAAAGCATAAAGCCAAACATCAATCACAGAACAACCTCTGGTTTAAATGAAGGTTTACTTTTTTATTTATTGATCTTTGTTTCTGTCACTTGAAAGCAAAGAAACAAAAGACATCCTTTAATCCTGATGATCACTTAATGCGGACATCCCGCAGATCAATGATGACATCAGCAGTACATTAAGTTTTATTGTTTAATTAATCTAAAATCTAATCCTGTTAGCTGCTTTTACCTTTCAAACATGAGATCCATTTACGGAGCATTGTCCCCAAGTGGCTCTCACCAGTTTTTGATCTCACGTGTCAGTTTTCTAAAGATTAAAAAAGCAACAACCACACAGACCAAAATAATCTGGGCATATGTTTATTTTCTACGGTGTTCCAGTTTGAAGGCAAGTGTACAATCAGATTTAAAAAGACACATTTGAAAGTGCTCAGTAAGCTAATGGCTACAGTGTCTGTGGTTGAATCAGTGAGCCTGTATAGTTCTGTACGATTGCGAAAACGTAGATGATGAGTAGAGGAATCTGCCCGTTAAAATATGACATAAACAAAAACAAAACACACACACAAATTACTCTGTCTGTAAATTAATTTCAAACCCACAAGACTGCAAACATGAAAACTTCTACATTTCCTTCTTGTATAACAATAAAAAATTAACTTAATTTTTTCTGAGGTTTTAACAGAAGTCGGAGAAGTGAGAAAAAAGAAGAGTAGAAAAAAGTTTGGACAGAGGTTGTATTTTTTGATCAATGCACCTTGAAAAGACATGAGAGATAAAAAAAAAAAGATAACTGTGGATTTCTTGTTTTCTTCATGTTCAGACATGAAAAAGTCAGACATTTAGCCATTACAACATTTTTACCCTATTTGTGCCCTGTGTCAAGGTAGAACAACCTACATTTTATGTTAAATTTCATACACTGCTTCATTGAAAAACTTTAATTTTCAAAACAGGCTGAAATTTCATTGGTCAAATTAGATGAGAGTGACCAAATTCTGTAAACCCAAAAAGTGGACAACACCCGGCTTCTTTTTTTTCCCATATTAGGCCAAGATTTTGGGATAAAAAGTCAAATGAATGAGATAAAGTCAAAATTTCTTCTCTTCTCTTTCTTCTTTATCTCAAAGATAATGTCACTGTTACTTCAAAATTTCAACTTTTTCTCTGAATTTGACTTTTTCTTATAACTTTGACTACAATAGCTCAAAATTTTCACTTCTTACCTATTTCTTGTCTTTATCTCAAAAGTTTGACTTATCTCATTATTTGAATTTATCTCATTCAAAATTTTTAACTTTTATCTTAAAGTTTTAACTTTTAACTGAATGACAAAAAATTGTAAAGAAAGAAATACAACTTAAAGACATGATCACTTCATAAAACATCCCTTCATATTTTATGTGAAAGTGTAATTCATTGTCCCTTTTAAAGACTATTGAGGTTTAAAGTTAAGCTCTATAAAGGCTGGGCAATAGTTAAGACTTGTGTGGTGCTCTGTGGTTTTGTTGCAGTGTAAGGCCTCATGGTGTAATCTCACATTTAAGAAAAGGTGAAAGAAAACACTGAACACAGATGCTACCGCTACCCCAATTAGGTGCCTCACTCCAAAATCAAAATATAAAAAGTTCAAATAAACAAAATACAGGAATTTATAAAGGAAACGTCTCAGTGAAGCACTGAGCAGCTACAGTAAGACCGTACAGGAAGCATCTATCTCTCCATCCCACAAACTGCAGGTACACACTGCAGCCTTTCAACGTGTACGCTTGTGAGTCTGCACATCAGTGTCATGTTTCAGGCTTATCTCTCTGCTCTGGGTCACTTGAGGAGACTCTGAAGCATGGCGGTGGCGTGCGTGGGCCGGGCCTGCTTGTTCTCGATGGCCCTCTTGAGGTACTGGATGCCATCACAGCGCTCCCAAATTTCTTCAAACTGTCTGGGCAGGATCTCAGCCCCTCTCTTCCTGGTCAGACCCGTCTCCTCAAGACTCAGCTCGCACATCTCCATGTCGTCTTTACCTGTGCAGTGGACCAATATGGAAACATTTAGTGAAAGGACACATACTTCATTGATCCACACATAGGACAATACTGGATCTATGACAACCCCCTTTCTCTGAGACAGATTTTTAATAAAAAGCAATTTGATGACAAAAACTCGGAGGACATTTGACTTCAAAGTTCTAATAAAAAACAAGGTTACCTCTCTTGTCGATTGTGTTTATATCTTGTACTTTTATTTAAAAGACTAGATAGTCCTATGTAATCAATCTTATTTACATAACAGGATGTTATTTCTGTCTCTACATAGTTGCGCGATCACAGTTCTCCTCTGCTCCCTGTATTGCGTGCAGCAGAGTTCCACCTCAAAGCACACTGACACACAAACATGTGCCTGCACACACACAGAAACAAGCACACTCCCTATAATGGACAGGGAGCTGGGAAAAATGAGGTCGAAATCACACAGACAGAAAGGGAGAACGAGAAGGTAGCACAGCTGCTTGAGCCTAGTTCCCAGAAATAAGACAACTCCACTTTTTCAAAGGGGATTTCCCCTGGTGTCCTGTCATTTCACCTGCTGTTATCAGGGTTGGGCAGAATGATGCGCAACGTGAATGGTCGAGCAACTGGGAGAGAGGGGGCGGTGAAAGTAATTGGAGCATAGCAGGGATTCTGACAGTTTGACAGTTTGCTCAGATGATACCACATAAGGTGCTTTATTTAACACTTTCAAGGTTAAATGCAGCGGCTTCCAGATCTTTGTGTTCAGCTTTGTCTGAGAATCTTTCACCATAATTTCTGAGAGTCGAGGAGAATTTAGAAGAGGAAAATATCCTTTATTTAATCCCATATTGGAGAAATTCAATTTTACACCCTGAAATTAGCCATGCTATATCCACAAACACACATGCACAAATAGCACTTTTGCTCACAAACATGCACATGCAGCTGAACAGAGTGAAGGGGTGAACTTTAAAAATTATTGCAATAAATTGCAGGACAAAATAATATTGCAATATCATTTTTCCCAGTATTGTGCAGCCCAAGAAACAGATCATGTGAAACATATTCATTGCTTGTATCATATCTTGAAACTGGATCTTTATCTGTTCAGTATGGGCTCCAAGCAATAGTTTCTAATACATGTATGTATTCTCCATTGTCACTTCCTGCCTTTTATTTGAAATCATCATAATCATCTTTCTCAAACCCAGCTATTGAAATAAAAAAACCATAGCATTGCGAATCATTGTATTTTCTGGAGATGCACCATGTAAAACTGAGACCAAAAAGAAAATCTGCTGACTCACCTGCAACCAACACAATAGGCCGTTTGTCCGGGTGAAGCTCCATCTGTCTGGCTATCCACGGCCCATCGAAATGGGCGTACCACCATCCTTTCTTTTTGTTCTGAGGGTCTTTGTACTGATCAGCAGGCCGGATGAAAGGAATCCGGAAATATCTTTGCTGGCGGTTCATGGCCACTTCCTGCTGCTGGGTGGTCACTGGAGGAGCTGGGTTCTGTTCAGCTGTAGCCAGAGAGAGTGTGACTATTGAATTATATGTGCTTGGTAAATGTTATCTCAGGCAGGAGCATCTGTTGTGGTCTTTTATCTGGAATAATGTCACCTTAAATCCCTCATGTTTTTGTGCTTTTCTTGTAATAGAAGTGGGAAAATGATGCGGGAAATAAAAAATCGAGCTTTCAAAACATGTAAGATGAAAGAAAATACACAAGTAAATATCACATGGAAAATCCAGACAAAGCAGCTTTCAGCCTGTTATAAAACGGCCCGGCTAGGACCCCAGCTGCATCAGCAGAGGCCAAGAACAGGATCCAAATATAAGAGAGCCGGTACGCCTTTCAGGAGCTATCATATCAAAAGAGAATGGGGAGTAAATACAGTGAAAGCAGAGGCAACAGAGGAGCCACTGTTCCCTTTTCCCATCATGTTGGATATTTGTTTTTGAGATGAAAAAGGGGGGAAATGAGGAGCTCTGGTTTGCTTTCAAGCAGGAAAATAACATTAATGTGTGTGTGTATGTGTGTGTGTGAGTGAGTGTTAGAGCATGCTTGGTTTGGATTGTGCAATTACTAAAGTAGGGAGATGTCATACAAACAGCTTTTGAAACCTGACAAAACATATCTGCTAGTTACTGGCTAATTGGAATAAATATCTGAGGGCAATCCAGGGGGTGGATACAATTTTAGAGCCTTGGTGTTTTGTGGGGTAAATGAATGTTTGAAAACACAGGTAGGTTATTAATTCCTGTTCACGACAGCGTGAGAAAAAGTCAGGAAAGCACAAACTTCCACCTGTACTGTGGTGTTCCCAGAGTGAACTGTGCACTTTTGAGATGTCCTTCATAAATGAAGTAATGAGGAAAGTTATTTGTGGCAAAGGAATCATCATCCTCTTCTCACCATAGTCAGTGACAGATTTAGGAGCCCTTTGATCGCTTCCATCATCCACACGCTTCTTGTTCTTGGACTTCCAAGCATGATAAACCTTCAGGCGACGGTGGAACTCCTCTCTGCAGGCTGCCAGCAGCTCAATGTCTGCCCATAAAAAGATAACAATACAAAACACGCTTTACTTTAAATGTATTCAAAGCTTCTGTGAGGTTATTAATACTGATGCAAATGCTACAAAAGCATGTAAGAACATCTAAATCTGCAGTATTTCTCAATGTGTTTTTCTGTTTGTGTTTTTTTGTTCTTGTTAACATTTTGTGTTGCTTCTCTAATGAGTCGTCCATTTGTGGGTTAAAATAAGCAGGATGAGATTTTTGTTAAAATGTGAAAGACCAAACCAGTAAGAATCAGTCAACATGAACTGGAAGCTCCACACAGAAGCTTTAGGATGATGGTAAAACCACAAATTCAATTATTACGAAGACAATATGTTTGACACAGAACTGACACGTGATACAAGCTTGCATTTTCCTCCAACCAGCTGTGAGGAATTTTTTGGTAAGCTAGAATTAGCCAAAGCGATAAAGACCCCGTTTTCCTTTGCTCCCCTCTGTCATGATGAACTACAGCATGTGTTAGTGGTTTTGGAAAAAATGAGTGGAGAGCAGATCTTTTTTACTCCCACTTTTTTGTGTTAGATATGTTTTTACCTGATACAATGTGAACGTAATTATCAACAGCTACGTAGCGCTTTTGTTTGGAACATGGCAACAATTGCTGGAACATAAGGCTACGTGAGGTTGCAGTATATCTGAGAGGGAAAGTTCTCTAAAAGTTAGATCTTGGTTTGGCTATGACTAATATTTAGATAATCATAGGCTTTTCAGCTGAGAAAAACTCATTTCTCTCTTCTCACTACTAATCTTTGTCAGCAGTTGTTTCAGAGACTGTGACATGCCATGTATCAATCCGCTCCTGCTCAGCCTGACTGGGGAACTATGAAATAGTATATATAAATATCCTATTTTGGGGCTGATAATTCCATTTTAAGTTGTAGATTATGATCAGTCATATATCTAGAGATGAGACTTTTTCAAGATCACTTAGATCAGAAAAGTCCTCACAGTCCTTTTAGGTTTTAAACCAAACAAACACAGCAAAATGTGGGGATTTGAGGCAGGTGTCTTTTTTCTCCTTCTAAATGAAAACATCACAACATCCAGAGTTCTTTAAGAGCACACATTTAGAATCAGCTACACCACAACACTCTGTTTTTTTTTTTGCTTGTACAACCGAAGCGCATGGATTCCACATCATATCCAGAAGTCTTCGGATTCCCACTGTGGATATCAGAGTCACACTCACTCATCAGAGTCCTGTACTCAGTAGCAATTATAGAAAAGCAGAAAGGCATCTGCTTCTCATGCCGACCAAGGAGAGGGTTGGCCTGGAATACCTCGGAAGAGCAGAAGTCTGGCACCCTTTAAAATGGTGATTATTTCCTCTTCCCACCATCAAAATGCATATTGATGAGCTGCAGCAGCTGTAGGAACATCCTCTGACTGGTCTTTTCACTTTTTGGGAAAATGTACTGTGTCCACACTTGATACAGCTGCAGTCTCAGCTCTCAAACTTCAGCTTCAGCCTTTGGATGAAAAACTCTACAACAAGGGTGGCACATGTTTCCTGGGCATACAACTGACTGAACATGTGAATGCTTTTTCAATATTTTGCAAGTATTTCAGTAAAACCTCGACTCTATGACATGTTTCTAAATGGGGTCAGCACACACACACATACACACTCTGTAAACTTGATAAAGGAGGCACCACATGGTGTGTTATCTCACCACAGGAAGTGTTGATGACATCTCGCAGCTCAGCATACTTCCACTTGCTGAGGTCGTACTTTTTCCCACCAGCAGCAGCTTTGGTTGCCTGCACCTGAGGACCCCTGCAGCAAGGAACAGATGAACATGAGAGAGAAAAAAAGGAGTGTACAAGCGTAACTGAGTGTATCTCTGCTGGATCTGGGATTTCTGGGTAGGTGTGCTGTGCAGTTTCAATGACAATACAGACAATGAACATCTTGTTATCAGGATTAAAAATTTCCTGTCCTCAGAAACAGAAAAAAACGGATCATAAACTTCTTTTTCAGGCAAAATCATGATGCACTTGAATTTATAAATCAAACTGAGATTGCAGTTTCAGTCACTAAAATGTCCGCAGAGCTCTTGTCAGGCATGTCTGGCTTCCCTGCTGAGTCTGGGCTGCTAATGCTATAATACGCAGGACTTAGCTCCTCTATTTACAGTCGGCATAGCTGCTAATGTTTCAGAGCAAAGGATTACTGATATACGAATCCTTAGCTAGATTAACATGTATAATTCATACTGTTTGAAAAGATGAAACTGATTTGAGATTATCGTCATTCCAGGAGAGGCAGTGGGTGCTGGTCACGAGCCAGGACAGGGTGCTGCAGGAGGGGGAAGAAAGGAGTGGAAGTGCAGCTTTTTTTTCCAGGAATTTTTGGCAGGATGTGAACAGGAAATGGATTGTGGATGAATGATGGAGATGGTTTTGTAGCCACTGTGCTGGTAGATTCGGTCAGTGTGTTTGCTGATACGGCGCTCTTGCTTTCGTGCACTTGGGTTTCTGTGGCTCTGTGGCTCAATGGCTCTGTGGCGTGCACATGTCTTACACGAGGGCTTTGGACTTTCTCTCTTGCAACAGATCCCCTTTTGGTTTCCAGCAATCACCTGACCCGCAGGGATTGCAGGAGACATGCAACGTGGCTGCAGTATGCTTGAGCCAACACTGACAGGATAATAGGATATTGGACGAGATGTAATTTAGAGCAAATGGTTACAAACAGGCTTTCTTTAGGTTTTCAACACTTGTGTGAGGTTATGGATTAGTGGTGTGCGATACAGCAAAATTTGGTATTGATCTGATACTAAGTAAGTATAGAGCCAGTCTTGCCAACATCAATACTGGCATCAATACTTTAAACTTAAAAAAAGAGGTGTATCAAGTTAATCAAGAATAATACAACCACTGAAACTTAAGTTCCTGATCATGAATGAATTTTCAACCTGGAAATAAACGTGCTTCAATTTTTTCTGCTTTGTTGCAGAACAGTAAATTTGAATGTTCATGGATATAAACAGTTATTATATTGCAGCATTGAATACATCATTTCCATCAAAAAGCTTGAACATAATGCTAGATTAACTTTGCAGAAACAAAATGACATTTAGGAAATCAGCAACATATTGTTCATTTCAAGTATTGCTCTCATCACGCATGTATTGATCAATATTGATACTAGCGTTGGTATTGATATATCCACATTTTAGATCAATCCACCCAGCACTATTACAGATAGTGAGTCAGGCTTATGCCACCAAGCTGAAGAAGACATGAGAGAGTAAAAAGGGATGTAGGAGGAGGACATTTGCTCCCAACTGTCCACTCACAAACATTAATTCAAAGCTCAATGTCACCGGGGAACAATTGACCTTTTTTTGCAATGGTGAGAAAAATCTCCATTTATTTAAAGTTCCCAGGGAATAGGGAAATTTCAACAACTAACAGAGATGATTGCATGCTACTGATATCATTTCCAGGATTCATACAGTTAAAGGTAGGGTCTGCAGGAATTTTTGTTGCTGTTAATAAACACAATATCCAAACTGGGCCGGAGGCAGCACACACCCTCTGCCTCCGATTCTTGCTAAAAGTTGCTTTGTGAACACACCAGCCCAGTGAGCACCTGCTGCACAATGTTTCTACATGGGAGAGACTTCCTGCAAGTAAATAAGGTATCCTGCAAATACTGTATAATTCTTTCTCTTTCTACTGTGTCATTTCTGCTCCCATGGTTCAGCCATTATTGTTGCAGCTTCCTCCTTTCACTATTGTCAACACATTAAGTCACTTGCGCACTGCGCTTTGATTGGCTGGCGTCATCACACCTACTCCCAGAAATGTCCTTAGTCAACCAAAACATCAACATACAAGTAGAGGAAGGAGTTGGGGCAGACACAGACATTGACACACATGTATAGCTGGCAATTGAGTAGGATTTTTCTCGTAAAAGTTGACATTTAATTTTTTGGGGAAAATCCTGCAGACTCCACCTTGAGAGCTATGTTGCATAGAATGCTGAGGGGGTTAAGACAAGCACAAATTGCTCTCATCATCACAAACTAATAAAATTGCTATGAGGTTTACATCTATCCACAGGACATAAACAGGTTGGATAATAACTCTGTGTAGAAAAGAGGGGACTCACTTATGTTTTGCTGCACCAGCACTGCAAAGAATACAGATGCAGAAACATGAGATCACATCCTACATTTTCCGATCAACATTCATTCATGATTTCATGTTTCACCATTCAGATTTTTACTGATTGAATCTATCGTTTCATTGGCTCATTGAGTGAAGCATGAATAAAATTGAATCATACATCAAAATTTCATTGTGTATTGATTTAAAGTGGAGAGTTTTCTGTTGGCTTTGCATTGCAGGTTTAATCCTGAGATCAATCTAAGGAGCTCAGACATTTAGGTCTACGATAGAGATTAGAATAGATTGCAAGACAGGGAGGGAGTGAAGGAGGGTGTGATTGTTATTGATGACAGGTTCACTTGGACATGGGCGGTTACAGAAACCTATGCCGTTATCTTACATGCGTCTTGCTGAGGATGCAGAGATAGGAAGATCTGAAATAGAGTCATTTCTGGGAGAAAAAACAGCAACAGGTAAAAATGCAGTTACAAACACACGTTAAGGCCAAACTGGGTTAGGAATAATTTACACTGTTTGTTGACTGTAAATAGGTGTTAAATGTGTTCGTTACCTGCGCAGGCTGGCATCCATCTGCCCCTCCTCTGTGATGAGCTCCGCCTCGCTCTGAGCGATCCTCATGGCTAACTCTCTGTCTCGCCTCTCCTGCTCCAGGATGGCGGAGCGCTGGACCTGCTCCTCACGCTCCAGAGCCAGCTGGACCTCCAACTCTGCCTGTAAACACAATAAATTAATCTTTTAATATGTTGTAATAACACAAAAAACCCTCCTGTCTAAATAACAATGCCACACTGGGTGCCAAAGTCTTTAATAGCAGTCGGAGTTGTACTGTGTGGCCAAGCCTGCTCAGACCTATTAAACAAAGTGAAAGGGCTTCTCAGTAAGCTTTACTAGGCATCAATGTGGAGACGAAGGAAATGAACTATTATTTCATAAACTACAGAGACACTTTTTAAAGGTCTAACCCTGATTTGAACCCATGTTTTTGATACTGTCATTGTGAAACAGAAATATCTGGTTCTGACAAAACCAGGGGACATGCACAAAAATAGATTAATTAGAATCTATCTTTATACACTGTACACCATTTCCTATCTCTTTATTGAAAGCCTCTAATGAAGTCCACAAAGGGTACTTTTCTCAGAGGAGCTTTAAATATGAATGGCCTCCAGTTGAGAATCCATTATTCATACTCTTGGATTGCCCAATCAGCAGCTGTGAAACGTGTCTGGGGTTAAGCACGAGAACTAACTCTCCAAATAGTGATGACGTCAGTGTGAATGTTAAGCTGCTTTGTTTTAAAGACTCCTGTTTATTTCGATAAAATAGCACGATTACATAGATTTACAGTCTTAGACTGAGTAAACACGTATGTTTGTGGCCCCTTGCCTCAAAATAATGTTGTATACAAGACATGGAAACAAACCCCTCGAGTTATTCACATTGAGACACACGGGAGTAAGAGAACCGATGCATGGAAATCTCCTATCAAGTTGCGTTTCTCCTCCTAAAAATTTAAGACAGCGTAGATGAGGACTAGATGTTGTAGGACAGATAGAGTAAGCTTGAAAGGGTTACAGGAGTTCTAGGCTGACCTTCGGCACAACTGAAATAGCAAAGAACACTGCACAAAATGCATTCACACATCAAACACCCTCAGAAAGTCTTATGCTGCATCTTTCAGTCTTCAAGCTGAAGATAAACAAACTCTGCACAGAGTCTCCTGAGACATTTGACCTATGACAGTCTGGTGTCAACTGTCTGGCTACTTGAAAAAACTGCAAATATTCAACTCTCCACTGGTGAGTAAAATGGCTGATGATGTGCTGTCACTTGGATGTTCATGTAACAGATGGATAAATGGAAGCTTGGGGAAGGTGTGATATCAATACGAGTGACTGAAACAGACGGAGAAATAAAGGTGATAAAATGGAGATGAGAGCAAAGAAAGTTACATCAGAACATCAGAACAGGATAGTGCACTTGAGGATAGAGAAGTTAAGCAGGAACACACTTTTTGGGAAGTGAAATCATCAATCAAGTGACATCCTGGGGGCCACCCACAGTAGATCCGATCAGTGTCATGGCTGAGCTGAGGTTTGTGATCAAAGAGCTCACAAAAGTCACACATAAGTCAGGGACAGCAGAGTCTGCTGCTGAGAGGAAACAGGATTTTTCTCCCTGTAAACTGACAATTGAATGTGCATACTTCATACCTCATACCCTCGAGAAGCATAAATTTTGGGACACTGGGGTTATATCTAATACTACTACAAGCAAGAATTATTTGAAAAATACTGGAGCATGTGTAATTACATGCTCATAGAATATTAGATGTTATATATAAGTTAAAATTTGATGATAAAGGTCTGACAAAAGTACAACTGAACCACTGAATGTGTTTTGTTGCTAAAACCAATCAACTGTTGCAGATTGCTTTTCAGTGATTTAAGTGACCTGTTATCAGAAGCAAAACAAAGCATTAAAACCTAGAAAATTACCCAATGAGGGTCCCGCTGAGCATAGGATTAGGATTAAGAAAGCCATCCTGCTTAAATGTAATTAAAATAGCAGGGTATAAGATCTGTGTCACAGCAGGGGTTTGTGGGACAGTAACCTCACCAAGCACATCAGACTATGAGGAAACTGTAGCAAATGTGGAAACATATGTTTACAGTTTTGGTGGAAGGTTTATTATACCTAATGTATTAAGTTAATGAATCTTGATAATCAAAATCATTATTTTTGGAAAGGGTTTTATTGCTTGGGGCATTTTTTTATTCCTGCTTCATAGCACATTTTTTCTTTGCAGATGATAACACTAAGGTGGGTTTATACCTGTATAACTTTTTCTTCCTTCTCCCTCTTTTTTCTGTCCTCCTCCTCCTGCTTCCTCTTCAGCTCCATCTCTGCTTTCCTGAAAAGTTAGAGGAAAAAACTTTATTAAGACTTTTAATTGCAAACTTTCAATGGAATTCTTGGTTAAATCTCTAAAAACAACCTTACACTGTTACTACTACTTACAGTCTTCTGTCCTCCTCCTCCTGTTTACGGCGTTGCTCTTCTTTGTCTCTCCTCTTCTTCTCTTTTTCCATCTCCTCCTCGATGCGTTTCAGTCTCTCGCTTTCTTCCTGCTCCTGTTTCTTCTTCTGCATCGAGGAAAGCAGCTGCTCGGAGCGTTTCACCAGTCCCTGGTACTCAGTGTCGATCTCTTTCCGGGTCATCACTATTTTCTAGGGGAAAAAGGAAACTTCAGTCATGGAAAGTGCTGGACACAAAGTACTTGTTTGACTTAACTAAGTGGTGTTTTCTAGCTATTCTGGCTACTTCTCAGCTCTAAAACCTTGCTGAACCAAAACTATGAGTTGATAGACAAGGGGTTAAAAGTGCTGCTGGGTCTTGATAGCAATCACACACACTGGTGCATTTTACTCTTAACACTCTTAACAAGGGCTATGCTCAACACCTGAATTTTCAAGCTCTGTACAACTTTTTACTGTCAGACTAGCAGAAAAAAAAACTTCTGGTCAAGTTTTGGGTGATAAATCTGGTTCTTTTTTTGCATCAACATATGCAGTTCAATCTTTAAACCTGAGAATTTTACTGACAAATCACAGCCTACTGTTACCATTGCACAATTTCCCGTGAGGTAACAAGGCAAAAAAAACTAACTGACACTGTGCTGGCTACTACAGCAGCCACAGACTTCAATTCCCCATTTTACTTGTCATACAATCAACAAAGAGAGAAGAGGTCACCAGGTTGTGAGGATTCATTAGAGTGAGTCTCTAACAGTGACACAGGGAGGTGAGATGACAAAGTCTTGTCCCAGATGTACAGAGGCCTGAATGACAGCCATTGGCATCTCATGCATTATTTAAGAGAAGTCACAACACAAGGGGCAATTTCGAAACACTCAAAAAACCATGAGTGTTGACAGCTGGGATGCTAAACGCAAACAGGGAGACAAAAAGGAAATAGAGGCTGATTGGCAGTCAGGAGTCACAGGTGCATCATGGTCACTCAGGATACCTTGAGGAGACTTTCTGCATACCTGTTGATTATATACAGGCAATGACAGCAGCAAAAAATAGAGTATATCAGTGGTAAATTTGGTGCCCAGATGTCCTGTGGAAGTGTTAGTAATGATTTTCTGTACCTTAAGGGCCCAATAAAACAAGTGGTTATCACACAGGGCGAGCTGAGTCTTCACAAAGCACATTGGGTCATTTCGCACAAAAGCCTCACTAAATTAATTTATTTGATGGGCAAGGACAGAACTGCTTTTCTTCACCTAGCTCTTCCCTATATCTCAAGGTGATTGAAAATATTGATTCTGAGAGGATGAAGGGGAAAAGGCCACAGCTGCTTAAGAAAGAGCACAGCGAACAACACGAGACAACTGACAGTGGCAGAGCACTACATTTGTTAACATGGAGGAGAAACATGATTCTAAGGCTGACATGTTTTAAGAAATGCTGAAAGGGCTGAACGTTTTGTTCAGATACCCATGTGTAACAAGCAGAATGAAAAAAAAAAGCTTTGTACAGTCTTTTGCTCACACTGTACAAACTCTGAGCCCCTGACAAAGTGATGGCATGAGCAACTTCTGAATCAATAGAGATATAACGCTTACGCTTTATGGTATGACAGAGGTAAGCGCAGACCTGATGACTCACCTTTATCTTCGCTGACAAAGCATCTATGGCAGCAGCCAGCTCCTGAACCTTTTTGGCCATCTCCTGCTTACCCTCCTTTAGCCCATTCACAACCTTGTTGAAGCGCTCCATGTGCTTCTTCAGGTTTTGAACCTTTACCATACCGTCAATGCTGTGAAAGGAGGAAAACTGGGAAGTCACATATCAACATATACAGTATAATACACACAGAAAAAATATTGATTCACTTCATCTTTCAACCCCAAGCACGATAATGGTGAATGATGGCACCTCAAAAACGGTTCACACAAGATAAAAGATGGCCCCTCAGTGTTTTAATTGTACGGTATTTCTCAATTTAAAGATGTGAGTGTGAACAATAAGATGGCTAAACTGCAGCCAGATTTACTCAATGAGAAAAAAAATCCTGTTTCTTATTCAGGTCAGTTTTGCTGTAGAGGTGGGGTGTTGGACTAATTTGCATAAAAGAGAGGTGAAGAAGTGGCATGTGGGAGTAGTGCCAGAGTTAAGTGGAACAAACACACACACACAAACTAACACGCATGCAAAAGGAGAAGAGCTTTCCTATATGCTGAGGAGTAATGGGAGTTGGACTTCTAGTATAAACCCTCTGTATAAGTATTAGAGATACTTATGAGAGTGAAATTATGTGTGTGAGTTCCAGTAATATAACAGAGGAAAAAACCCAACAGTCAAAGTGGTATTTCTTCAGCGATCCAAATTAATTCTTTAGAAACACTTGACAGGCCTGCAAACTTCAGCGTGAAAATGTAATAATTAGTCAAACTTTCTTTTTATTGATCCGACATTTTCTCCGAATAGCATGATAATTGGGTGAAAATAAGCATGTAATTGCTTTAAAATAATGCCTGACTTTAATTTCAAGCAGGCCATAACTAGTAAGTCACTGTTTTGTTTAATTTGTATGAAATTTCTTCTAAATTCCAAGGTAAGTAGGGGACAATTAGTGAATGATTTATTTCAAATCAAATCACAATTCACCACAAAATGTACAGTGAAATGTCCCAACATCACTGTGTAACTATATTCAGCTATTTCCAGAGGAGCAGGAAATGAATAGCTGCTGATTTATTGACTAAATTTTGAGTAACATTAAGTTAGGTCTTACACTAACCTTGAAATTCTGAGGAAATTTAAAAAACTATACAAAACTGTTACTTATTGATTGTGATTAGCTTACACTTGAATTCTGACAGTATTTTAAAGAATCTACATGCTAATTTTCAGCCAAATATTATGAAACATTATTTCAAATAAACAAATTGGAAAAAGTCTGAGATATTATAACCTAATTCCAATTAAATTTGTGAACCTGTTAAGTAAAGTGTTACCAATTATTTCACTGTAACTTAAGAAAAGAGCTGATAAAGTTTTAGTCACGAAAAATGAAATGCAAAATTTGACATGTAGTATTCTTCTTATTGAACTACATCAGGTAATTTTGTTTGTCTGCTGGTATCAAAAGTTTCCTCTAACATCTCCACTCATTCTGTCAGTCACAGAGAAAATGTGATAGAAAAAAAACTATCTAGAAACCCATCATCTGGATGGCTGCTTTCACAAGAGCCATTTTTCCAAGTTTCCAATACAGAAGGACATGCTGCATTTTCTAAAGCAGTACAGTGAGACATCAGATCTCTACAGATGACTTTGGAGATGGATTTGGAGCCCTAAATTCACAATATGAGAAAGCCATCAAATTCAACCAAGCGTGAACCGTTTTAAATAAGAAGTGCCCAGAAAGTACAGGGTGAGACAGAAGAATAAGAGAACAAAGGGCACAGACAGAAAAGAAGATAGTCAAAAATTACACAGTTGTGCGTCTGCTTGTGATTGTGTGTGTTGTTCAGGACACAAAAGGGGGGGGACTCACCGTGGCTTATGTTTCTTCTTACACAACCACATGCGAACTGTTTTCTGAATCTTAATGCAAGCCAAGGCCCTGTACCTCATCTTGTTCCGAACTGTAAGAAAAAGAAGAGTCAGCCAAAGATGTGTTGGATACTTTGAGCTTGTCTCAGAGGGGGTTCAGGTTGCGATCATGAACTTCAGTGTCCCCTATCGTGAGTCTGCTCTGGGACCAGTATTATTGTAATTTTCTGTTTCAGTCACCCATAATGGTATGTTATTTTTAACTTTGTGCCATGAGAGAAAGTCTAAAACTCATTGAATCTGCACAGTTTCTATAGATTAACATAGTGTTTGGTAGTTGAGGGCACTTACAAGCTCTCTCGCTCTCACACACATCTGCTGATGAAAGCGTAATAATAAGATGAAGTGATGAAGTGAAAAAGACCATGGGGAGGACATAAACTCATTCAAGAACTCAAGCGGAGGCAGCAATGTTAAAACTCCAAAGTGACTTCACGTAAAAAGCAGTAGCCTGAACTTTGTTTTATGGTAGAAATCAAAAGCTTGGTGAAGAATGTAATAGTTTAAGGAATTGCTTTTTGAGTACTACTCCATACTTCTGGAAGCTGATGTTGCTTTCATTATTCAGGAGTAATGGAAAAATGTGAAATATGATTGAGTAAAGCTATCGGAGCTGAATAATAAACTGCCACAAAAGATCAAGTCAACCTCTGGAAAGGGAAATGACTTCCCTGAAAAAAATCTGTTGTGCCATTCGTCTTAAATAATTGATTTTGCAACAGTTTCACTGATTCTAATATGAAACAGATTTTATATCAATGAAGCAGAATATTCTGGCTGGAGTCAAACCAGGGCTGCTTTAACACAGTTATTTTCTACAGGGGCCTCTAAGCGAAGGAAGTTGATCCTAAAATGCATTTAAGTTAAAAAACCAACTGATGACCAATCCTGTATTTCAAAATTACATTTAGGCGTATATTGCCAGTATTATATACTAGAGGTAGGCAACGTTGGCCGGCCTGCACTGACTATATCAGATTAAGTCACTGGCAAGTCCATATTTTACATGGCAATTCTTAACTTGCTTCCTTCTCATTTGTGCAATTTCATGCATTTGAAAAATCTTGGAAGCTTAGTCTGTATTGAATTTGTTGTGTGATACTATGTATTTAAGGGAGCTGGTCTCTCTTTTTAAAGTAGACTGAGGGCAGTATATGAACACAAATCAGATTGTAGGTGCTTTGACTCATGATTTTAGTTAAGTGATCCAGAAAATGTTGACTCATGATTTAAAAGACTTTTTTTTAACCTACGTTTGATGACAGACAGGCTGCACCACTGGACCTTCTTCCAGCGGCTGCACACCAACCAGGTGTTGACTTTCTTCAACAGCTCAGCCAGATGGTCCGGATCAGACTTCATGATTTGGTCAAACTCAGCAAACTGATTTTTGAACAGAGACAGAAACACAAATCAAACAGTGATCCTCACATGTAAAACGTAATTTCTCCTCTCTAAAGTTCAAATATCATCCAAGAGTTATCAACTCATCTAACGTCTTCATACCTTCCCAGGGCGAAAGAACACCCTCGTGAGTCCAAACTTGAAGTCCATGTCGTTAAGTCCCAGTGCTTTGAACAAGGCCTGCAGAGGAAGAAGTTCTCATTAGTGACACTGCAACATTGGTAAAATGCAGGAAACTCAACTTGTTATTAATTGTTTTTGATGGATTTCGTAGTTTTCTAGCAGTGCAAAAACAAACTATGAAATGTGTGTAATACCACCTTGCAGAAAAGCCGAGGGTTCAGGCGTGTGAGCTTGTCAGGCATGTACTGTTTATACATGTTATAAAGCTCATGGAAGGGGGCTCTGGAGGGAAAACCTCCCTGCATCAGATCCAGCACAGACACCATTCCTGAACACGTGAAAACCAACAAAGATATCTTTGTTTTATAATTGATGCACTTTCAAACAGCAAACAAAATGTATTTGCATGTAAGTAAGCTAATAAAAATAAATCCTTTGGCTGAAAAATGACACCACAATGACACCACAATGGTCCTGCAACATTTACGCTTAAGCTTCATTAAGTATTGTGCAGTGACTGAAAACAATTCATTTGGCATCGTATTAAATTTAACTTTCAACCAACTCAAACATCTATTACGTCCTTAAAATACCATGCTCCAAGTGCAGGAACCTTTTTTCTTTAATATCAAGAATCAGCCATAAGGGACATCACTATTTACAGTTTAATTTCTTTAAAAAATTAAGGTTGAATGCCTCTCTATTATCATTATTCACACTACCTGAGCACTGCAGCTGGGAGAGAATCAAAGCTCCTTCAAACTGATGGCTGATCATCTTCAGGTTGGGTTTTACACAGCGAATGAAACTTGAGCCCTACAGACACAAATGGTATCAGAAAAAAACAGAGTGGTTTCAGCACAGTGTCTCTCAGCTTTTTTTTGTCATCACTGTATTGATTAAAACAGGTCTGCAATGGTTCTGCAGTAAAAATCACACAATCCAGTGCCTCACGTGTGTAATGAAGAGTTTTTCACATCATATTGATCGTAAGCATGATGACAGAGAAGTTGTCTCGAAATGTAAGATGAAGCTGACATAAAAACAGAAATTACTCACAGTGCTTCTGAGTTTTTCCAGCAGCAAGTTCAGCTGAGTCTGTGTGTGCAAGCAAACAAAAGGTTGATTTGTTGTGAATATCTGTCAAGAGGAAACCTCGGACAGATAACAAGGAACCTGGAGCGAAGAGCATTCACTATTGTTCCCTCCCTCTGAAGCTCGAGACCCAAACACATCTGTGACAGCACTGACCTTCCCACACTGAAATCCCTTCTGAAAACCATCTTTTCAGACCTGCTTTCAGATGTTGATGTTCAAAAATTCAACCGTCTTTTGATTAGTCTTTCTTTTGTTATTCCATGTATGTGCGTTCACAATCTGTCAGGAGTCTTTCAGAGTACTGTAAAACTTAAGTGTACCATAGCATGATACGGTTGTTGAATTTATCTATGTCAAATATGGGTTAAGGAGAAAGCAGGCTGCAACTAAAAGCGTTTTAATATTTGTCTTCAAACACACTCACCTGCCCCAACAAAACAAGTGTAGGAATAATAACTTGAGGAGGAGTACATTTACAGCCACGGGGAACCCCAAATGAATTGTGCACGCTCAGATACATAAGAACAGCTAAAAATCCATTGATAATTGTTTGCACAGTGGTATTTTATCCTCTTAATTGATAATTGTATTCAAACCTTCTTGGATGCTCTTCATTAACTCATGAATTTCAATTTCACTGTACTAAAACAACTGCTAAAACACTATAGTTTGCATACTTTTGTGTGATTGTATTTGTGTTTGATTTGATAAGGTGATAATAATAAGAAAACACACTTTAACATCAACTCTTACCTTGAACTTGTTGCCAACACTGATGAAGCTAAGTTTTCCCGCTTTCTGTTTGGAGTCCTTAGCAGTGTTGGCGTTTTCAAACAGCTCTCGAATGAATTTGTCTTTTGATTCACAAACTAAACTCTCCAAGGACATGTGCAGGGCATCATTATTTTTCTCCACAA